>CM076570.1:496044508-496486496 GCA_034641835.2 Pinus albicaulis | reverse complement strand
TCAGTTTTGTTTTTCAAAATTATGTTGATATTTGAATCTGTTTTGCAGCTCCTCATAAAAGCTTTCAAACATCTGCCAAATCATATTTTGAAAGCCCTATGCTCTTTTCCTGGTTTTATTTTCAAGAAGCAACGATAGTCTTCATTGAAACAGCTACACTAGGAAGTTTCTGAACCTTTAATATATTTCTTTAAAGCATTTCTTTTATTAGAAAATGATTAAGATAATGCTTTGAAAACGACAAGATTGACATCAAACATAAATTTTTCATTGTGGCTGAATTTTATCATCACTGCTATCTGAAACCTAAAGCATTTACAACCTTGCAAGGTATAAGTTTTATGGATCTCGACATAAGAAGAAATGATTACATGATTATTTTATTTTACTTCATGTTGTTGAGACATTGGTATAAACATTTTTTTGTTAGAGTTTGTATTTCAAAAGCTTGGATTTTTTCTTTTCCACTTTTTTGCTTCATTTTAATTTTGTTTGCTGATTTCTTTTCTCACTTTAGTTTAAGAATTCTTTTCCTTTGGTTTTCAATTTTGATTTTGGTAACTTTGTTATGTTTTATATGGAAGGAATTTTATTACTTAACAATGGTTGGCATACATAGGAAAAATTGTTAATAGTCTCCTATTAGCTTTTTCTTAAAAATCTCTTAGCAAAATTTGTTTTTCTTATTATAAAGGTAGACATACTTAAGGAAGAGATTACAAAACAAGAAAATTTGACGAAGTATCATGAAATCTGAGAAATTTCTTTTTCATTAAAATTGTAATTATTTTGAGATTTCAATACTTTATTAAGATCTTTCAAGATTCTATTATCAGTCAAGAAAAGTTATTTTTAACCAAGTAAAGACACTTTACAACAAAGCACTTTTAACTCTGAAATTTTCATTCTGAACTCTTAAGGAGTTAATGATTCTCCCCATTTAAAAAGAGTTTTATTTTTCTAGAGTGTAATCCAAAAATATATTTAAAACTTAAAAGATAAGAGGTCTCATCACCAGCCTGCTTACCATGATCATAGGGGAAAAATAGGCTGACATTACCAACACTGCTAAACAAACCAGGGTAATGGCTTATAATTTCAAACAATTGTAAGACAAGGGGTCTCATCACGAGCCAGCTTGTTCAGTCCAATTATAACCAGTGAATGGCATTGTCAACTATCTGGCTACCAAACTAGGACAATGGCTTTTAAGAATAAAAAAAAAAAAAGAAAAAAAAAAATAAAAAAAATAAGCATATATAAATGGATTTATCTCTAGGTCAATAATTCTTAAATAGATAGGATTCTGAATCATTGATGATTAAAAGGTAACCCTGTCGAGACTATAGATGTTTGCTGGCAGCAGTGGCTCTACCTGTGACAAATTAGTACACTTTAAAAGCTCGGCTGTAAAGTGACCCCTGCTTTATCTCTAGAACTAATTAAGGACTGATATAGAGTTATGAAATATTTTAATTTATGAGGAATTTCAAGAAAATTACAGTAAGATGATTGTTGCTTTTATTCAAATTAATGAACCTAGTCAAACATTCCAAAAATAAATTTCTCTTCTTTAATTATTTTTACTTTAATTTTAGGAAAATTTCATTTTTATCAAACAGAGATAACTGTTTCTTCCAGTGAATCGCCAATTGTTGTACGGTACAACAACCCCCCATTTTTAACTTGTTCACATCAAATAATGGGGACCCTTTCTATAAATTTTTTATCAAAACACCTTTTATGATTTTATTAAGTCAATTATCTTAGGATTTTGTTAATTTTTCATTTTCTTTAGATTCTTGTTTTGATTGCTTGGTTGAAATCGTTTTTTTATAAGCTTCCTGTTGACGCTTGTTTCGTCTCATTTGGTCAACCGGTTTGTAAATAACACTCCTTTGAAGTCTAATCAATTATGTCGCTTGGGTTAAAAAATGCGGATTTTAATAATGCATTTAGTTTAAATACTAACCCCTAGATTAATTATTACTAACAATTTTTATTTTTACTTATACAGCCAAATCATAAAGCATCGGGATTTCAGTCATTTATTCCAATTTTCCAATTTTCAAATAAATTTTTAATCTCGAAAAAATCCAAAATGTCAAAATGGTTGTTTTAGGTAAATCATCATTTTTTCGTAGTCTAATTTAACATCTCTAAAATAAGATCAAAAAACAAAAAAAAAAAATTTTTAACATAAAATTTTGAATTAAATAAATTAATTATTATATTAAATATAATTAATTTAATTAAATTAAAATTTTATATTAAAAACAAATATATAAAAAAAACAAAAAATTAAATTAAATTTTTGCATAAAACACATCGCATCGGAAATATTCATGCGAACATCTTTTTAAAAACCCCGATGCAATGATTTTTCCCGATGCGATTGAGGCTCATTAATTTCATGCGATGCGATTGAGCTCATTACCTCCGATCCGATTGAGTCACATTGAACTTATGCGATGCGATGAGGTCAATGTTCAAATCTTCCGATGCGATTAAGTCAATGTTCAAATCTTCCGATCCGATTGAGTCAAGAGGAGCAACTGAATTTCCAGATTTTTATCAGATTTGACTTATCAACTTTGGAAGCTCATAAATTGAGTTATACTTGGCCAAATGAGGCCCAGGACGGCTCATTGGAAAGAGAAAATCAAGGAGAACATTTCTGAGGAGGTTTCAATAACAGATTTGATCATTTATTGGGTCAAATATCAGGCAGAAGATCAAGCTCCGAATTTCTAAAAATAAAATCAATTTTCTGAGTTTTGTTTTCTTCATTTTCATTTGCCCAGCCTCTTCTAATTGCATATTCATGCATCAATATTATCCTTGGTTAATTAAGATCGTTATGAATATCAATAAGAAGCTAAAATTTCCTTTTTTATTTATTTAAATAGAATTTGATTGGATTTGTTTTAATTATAGAAATAATATTTGGATTTTATTTTTGCTTCTTAAATGATTTTTAATTTCTTTTTTGCAGGAAAAACAATAGAAGAAATATTGAGGAAAAAGATTTCAATCAATGATAAGACTCCAGCAATTAAAGATTGGAATTTTTGAGCAATTAAAGTTGGATTGGGCAGATTTTTCTTCAAACAAACTCTCTTCTAAAAATAGTTTTGGGAAGATTATAAAAATAATTAAACAATAACATGTGGAAGAAATTCACAACACATTACTATTTAATAAATCAGTGTTATAAGACATATTTCTGAGTAATGGTTACTCAGAAATCAGAGTTTAATTCATAAGAGCGGCTCTCCTCTGCAATTCCAGACTTCTAGAAGCATTTCTGTAATAGGAATTTAGAATTGTAGATGGGGAGGAGAGAAAGTTTCAGATCTGAACATTATTGAGGGTTTATGCTTTATGTCTTTTATTATGCATGATGGGCAGAGTTTGCATTTCTGCAACTCTAGTCTTGAAAGCAGAAATTCAAGTAATGTAAAGTACTGTTAGAGACCAGGATCAGAGAAACAGATTTAATTAACTGGTATTTTTGGCATTTCTGTATCAAATATCAGTTTCATTTTTATTTTAATAAAATTGTTGTTTCATTTTATTCATGTTTTGGCATTTCTGTTGATATGGATAATTTGTCTCAAATTGTTAAGTATCTCTGCTCTTATGAATTAAACTATGATTTCTGAGTAACCATTACTCAGAAATCTGTCTTATAACACTGATTTATTAAATAGTAATGTGTTGTGAATTTCTTCCACATGTTATCGTTTAATTATTAGTTTGGCTGATATGATAATCGATATCAATTTTTGTGAATTTCTTCCAGAGTGTTGTTGATTTATTATTTCAGTCAAATGGTCTCAATAGAATGTGTTTTGGTACTCACAAATGTGAGCTAATTGAATTTCTTCGTTAGCTTAAAATTAATTTAAAACCAGACATATTTTAATTCTCATTATTTAATCATCTTGCTCTTAGTTGGGTTAGATTTTCATCTACCTAATTGAGATAGGATTTAGATTAGTTTCTTTTGCTTACATTATAGAATAAGCTTGCATTTAGAGTAAATTCTACATTCTTTTAAGTCCTCTCCTTAAAGAGGCAAAATTTTAGTTGTGGCTTGGCTGAACCCAAATCAACTTAAGGGTCATTCTCTTGCCTGATCAGCAAGAAGAAGTGATCTGATATCCCTGTCTATTGGTAGTTAAAGATACATTATAAACCAATAGCAAATAGGGAGAAGGTAACTGGACCTAGTTAAACCAGTCGGAGCCACTATCATAAAGAAGGGCCCCGCACAAGAGTCCCGGACCGAGTGGTTGTCTGATGTTGTTAACGACGATTACCGGCACCAACCTGCCCCATCATTGATATTGTTATCAAGTGATTGACTTGTCTGTGTTTGTTCTGTTGACAAACAGGTCATATAGCACCATGACAGTCTTGTGGCATTGCAAAGGCTGTACACTACATTACACTTTTTCTACTCATTTGTCAAATTCCCTTGTGATCAAAGCAGTGACTGTTTTTTTATGCCAACCCACTTGACAGAGCCATTACCACTGTGGTTTGCTTTCCTATGATACTTTGATACATATGTGACATGTTTGGGTTTTGAGCATACATTGAAACTTTTGTCTTCACTACACCTATATCAACATATATATTGTAGACATCTTGTTTTCAAAGCCATGTCAGAGACGGATTCAGTTTATGAGCAGGAGTATGACAGTGATTCCACAGCAGAGGGTAATGTGCCACGGAGGTCTCACAAAAGTGGCAAAAGTGGTAAGCATCTCAGGGAGGAGCCTACTTCTTTGGCTCAATTGCAGGCTTGCCCGCTTGCAATGGATTGTTTTCAGCATCAATCATGTTTCCAATACTGTGAGATGATTTCACAAACCCAGCATCATCGTGAACTAGCTCGTCTATTTGTTCTACATTTACATGATGGCCGTGTAAACCTTGTAGGAGTAGATTTCATTCTGTCACCAGAGACTATTGCTCGGGCCACCAGGATACCAAATATAGGAGAGGAATGGAACAAACGACAGCAGTTAGAGAAATCCTAATATGATCCATACATCAAACCTGAGTTTATGAGGCAGCTGAGCAGGGTATTTCCTTTCAGATTCCTGAAGGATGAGTTTTTACCTTTGATGAAACTCATCATTCGATATTTCAGTTGTGAGGGCAGATTCTCGCGTCTCAATACTTACCATGTCCATTTGTTGATGCATTTCACGAGGGTACGTATGATGAGAATTCCATACTTCATGTATCGCAACATAGAGAGGATGACAATTTTTGTACAGAATAAGTCCCCAGCACAGCAGCATAGAAGTATATATCATTACGCGCTGATCAAAATCGTGGTGATACATCAGTTAACACAGCAGGGCATCATTTGGGAGGATTTCATCTCCCGTGACTTCTTCACAGTGCCACAGCCGCCTCCCGAGGTAGTTCATGATGAGGGAGAGCCTTCACATCAGTCGGACATCCATGAGATCGAGCTTATCGGTGCTCCATTGTATGTGACATACCAGCGAGGCCACAGGGCCTTATTTGCAGCTATACGACGAGTACTATCTCCACCCAGGGTGGAAGGGGTCTCATTGACTTCATCAGCAGCGCGAGTACTATCTCCACCTGGGGTGGAAGGGGTCTCGCCTTCTTCTTCAACACAGGTACAGATTCAGGACAGAGGCAAGAGGCCTATGCATGATGAGGGCCCATCAGGTGGTCCAATGCCAGTGCCACAGCTGTTGATGTTGATCAGAGCTCTCCCTAGCTCGAAAGCTGAAAGAGATCATCCGAGGAGCTATAGAAACAAGTGACGCGAAGAAGAAATTGCAAGAGGGCTCATTGGGTGATGCGCTGCAGAGCAACGTAGCAGGCAGGGCGAGGATGACCCTGTGGGGCTGTGACGAAGGACACAGTAATCTGCAAGCTTTGAGCTTTGGTCAAAATTCTTTCCCCACGCATGTTAACATTCATCTGGAGAAATTGTTGGCAAAGGCCAATAGATACAAAGACATGCTTCGTCACATGAAAGGTCATTATTGGGCCCGCATGCACGTTTGCAAGGAAAAAATGAAGATTCTAAAGAGGAGGTTGAGCAGTGCACTAAAACGGCGGAAGAGGCCTGATCCACTCCAGATTTTTGCTGAGGCTTCGTTGGCTGGGCATGATACATGATGGAGGGTCTTCGCTCCGAATTTGAGCGAATTTGGAGAAGTTTTTGTCATTTTGGAAAATTTTGGTCTTAAAACAAATTTTTCAGCCCAACGAGTAGCGCGTCGACGCGCTCGCTTATGATTGGGACACTTGCTGGAGGAAAAATTTATATTTTTGGATTTTTCATGGAAAGTTATGTATGCTCCAGTAGGACCAAAGCATTTCACCAAATTCTGGATGATCAAAGGGGCCAAAACACCATGAAAATCACTGTTCTGCCACCATTTTCAGCAGCAGGAAGTACTTGTGGGAGGATGAAGTTTTGGAGGGGAAAATGAGCTCCAAATTGGGAAATTCCACTTGGGCTGGATAGCAGACATCTAGGGATTTCCAAAAAGCTATCATGAGATTTATTTTGATGCCGGGAAGTGCCCCAAAAGCAGGCTGAAAGGCGTGCTACGCATAGAGCTCAGGCGCGCTACGCATACAGATTTTTGGTCCATTTTTCATCTTCCAGCTCAGGATTTCGGCCAGTTGGACCAGTTTTTCTTGTGGGTGTAATTTTTGAGTTATATTGATGTAATTTTATGGTTGGAATGTAACTTGGACTCACTTTTACCTATTCTAGATGATTCACTCCTAAAAAAGTAAAAATCAAATGTAAGAATTAGTTTTCTTCCTTTTAGAGGCAAGTTGTTTGGCTGCCTATATTCTAGCTCCTTGTTTAGAATTAGTTGGAACTGCTCATAGAAGGAGGAATTCGACCCCTAGAGGCATGGGAAGGGGTTAGGATGGTCTATATGATGTATTTTCTCAATCATTTTCAGAAGTGGGACAGGTTGGACTCTTGGGAAAAGTTTGGCACACTATTGTACATATTTTTCATATTTTGGCTAAGGAAAGATCAGAGGTTTTGCAGCACCTGTTGGGATTCTTGTGGCTTTCGGTTCTTGATGGTGTTATCTCTCAGTTTATTGTAAGTTATTTCATGTTTAATGTATTCCATTCCCTTCTTATGCTTCTGAAACTAAATGAATGAGTAAATGAGGTTGAATCCATTGATTTCAGTTCTTTGCCTTTGAATTTGTTTAGTTTTACATGTTTTCGCCTGTTTGGAGAGGATTCCTGTTCTCCCTTGCCCTCTTCAGCTCCTTGTTGTTCTGATCCATCCATACACCTGATCAAAAGCATCAAGACTACTGCCTACCTCGCCCCAACTCGAATTCTGCAAAGATCTGGCCTTATCCCCGGACCCAAAATTGTTTTTCCCATTTTTTCAATAAAAACCCAAAAAAATCAAAATCAAACTTTCCTATCTCTTTACTAGCCTAAAATCAGTATTCGTTATAAGTCATCTCAGCCCCTTTGAAGACCTTTTGCCGAGATAGACCCGGAGAGAGCCCTCTCCTGTCCTCGTAGGGCTAGCTACGAGGCTGAGCGTGGTTTGATGTAGCCTTGAGTTTTACCTTATTTCAGCCTAAGGTAGATTTGAGCGCTAACACTGTGTAATATTTTCTTTTATAATGAAGTATGGTATCGTTTTCTTCATTATCTTAGGGTCCAAGCCTCTGGCCGGCCTGCGTATCTTCTAATTAGTGTATTTTATGTAAATATTTGATTCATTTACATAGTTATTTTCACTTTGCTATTTCAAGGGTTTCCATTCTGGAATTAAATATTTACTAGGGTATAGGTGGCCGGACCACCTAGGTTCTTGTTCTTGTTTATTTAAGCTCGAGCAACGAATAAATCCGGGTTGAGGAACTTTTCCTCAAACTCAGATTTGAGTGTAAACTCCTCTAGGACTAAGTTCAAATCCAGAAATGGTTTGCATCCTTTTTAATTAAATGTTAAAAGAATGGGAGGTTAATTCACATTTTAACATCGAGTTTCCGTTAACTTCTTTTCTGGTACTAAATTCTAGTTTTTATATATATCATATATTCCAACTTATATATAAGCTCTACATCTTTATGCAACAGGTTTAATATACTACACTGTTGGTTTTTCTGGGTTGAGAAGCAATAGTTTTTCCTTATGGTGCATCAGTATTTTATCCTAAAAATAAAATAGTTCTTCTTTTTGGTAGTTATTTCAGGATTTATTCTGCAGTAAACAGTTTTTACCTTCTACCAATAATGCAATACTTTCTACTGCAATAAAAAATATTTCATCTGCAAATAGATTAACTATTCTCAGAATTTACAGAAGTTCTCTACTAATTTTTCCGAATTCTTTCCAACAATTATTTATACAATTCACATCACAACTTGTAATAAATAATTATTTATCACATGCTTGTGCATATATCTTATGATACCTTTTTTTGTAAACTTCAAATTCTGAACAGAATCAGTACTTATTTGAGATTAATTACTGTTGATGATGTTCCTCCCAACCTTCAATAGAGGCAATGACGTCCTGCTCTTCCCCCGTGCTTCCACTGAAAGGTACAGGCTGAAAAATTAATTCTGTTGTGACCTCAAGACCACAAGTCCAGTCAGTACCAGAATATTTCAGGACACTAAGTGTTTTTCCACTCGTCTCTACCAGCTCAGGAAAACTTTCCACTCTTTTCTCTGTCTCTGAACAGAACCCCTATTCCTCTCTTGTATGAGTCTCTTATCCCCAAAGTAGCAGGTAACTGTTCCCAACTGTCCCAACCACCTTTCATTTCTTGGAAAGAATTTACCATCAGCTTTTTACTTTTTTGGATTCACTTTCCATAACTAATTTTATTATTCAAAATTAAACAATAATGAAAATAACCTTTTCAGCAAAACATTAATAGTCTGAATCTTTTCTTTAAAAAAAAAAACTAGAAATTGCACCATTATCAGATGTTGCAAAGGAAATGCCGTAAGATTCTTAGTTGTTATCATGACTACTTTGTTTAGGTAAACATATCTATAAATTTAACTATTGAGTTTTTTTTGTAATCACTTCCATTTTATTTTAAAAGTTCTAAAAATTCTTAACTTCAGATTTATCAAACACCACTTTGAAACACCACTTTTCTTTTCCATCTGCAGGGCAATCAAGTGGTCACTGCTTTTCATGGATGAAGGAACTAATACCTGATGTGGAAGAAATGGTTGAAGAACTGCATTTCCTGATCCTTGAGGGAAATTTCCAGTACCGATATTTGTATGCAAACCAGACAAATTGATACTAGAATGTGTGCTGGGAGTTGAGGTATCCTGGCTCTTGGACCCAAATGTTGAAGCCAGTCCATGGAAGAGACCCGGACCAATGCCAGGAGAAAGGGAGCCACTGCCATGTATCCTCCAATCTTGGACTAGAGCATTGTGTGAAGTGCGGAGACTAGTTTTTCCTCGGGCAAACCGATCACATGGGCTTGGTAGAGTTTCTCCATTCTTTCCCTGAAATTCTTCTTTTGCATAAATCGAACCCTCTACACCCCATTGACATCTCTTTCCTCCACCATGGCCCTTACAAAAGTCAGTACTACCTTGTGCGCTTTTCCCACAAGCTTCATACTTGCATCGTTTTCCTCCACCATGCCTAACACAATAATATGTCCTACCTCTGGAACTTTTAGTACACCTGTGAACAGCGCATCTCTTACCACCTCCATGTGCTACACAAAATTTGGTACCTCCATGAACACTTTTTGTACAAATCCCACCTCCCTCAAACAAACATCTTTTACCTCCACCATGCCCTTTGCACATAGGGGTGCTGCCTTCTGCACCTTTAATGCATCCTGATATGATACATCTTTTGCCTCCCCCATGAGCTTTACAATACATGGTACTCCCCTGGGCACCTTTTGTGCAATTAGCATGTTGGCACCGTCTCCCACCTCCGTGAGAAATACAGAGTCCAGAGTAACCTTTTGCACTTTTAGTGCATCCTTCTTTTTGACATATTTTGTCACCACCATGCCGTATACATAGCCCATATTTTCCTCTAGTGGCTCTATCACAACCTTCATGATTGCATCTTCTGCCAGCTCCATGAGTAATGCAGAACTCTATTTTTCCTTCTGCACTCTTTGTACAACCAAGCTCATGACACCTGCGGCCTCCACCATGGGCTTTACAATATACTGTCCGCACTTCAGCCCCCTTATTGCATCCATGTTTTTTACATCTGCATCCCCCACCATGGGCTATACATCAGACTGATGCCCCTCTAGCACCCTTTGTACAACCTTGAAATTGGCATGTTTTTGTACTGACATTGTTGCGTTTTTGGTGTGGTTGTTTTTCTGCAACCCTACTACTTACAGGTGATTTTCCAAGGCCACTTACTCTTCTTATGCTGAATGAAGGATTGGATTCATTTGTCCTTGAAGAGATTGTGGGTGACGGTATTGATTTTGAACTTGTACCTCGACAATTATTCTCCAATCCAGGTGCCATTATGAGAGGGATGTATCCCCCAGATGCCCACTTCACTAAAGTGGAACCCTCATCAACAAATGGTATATTATTCATATTTATTGGGATTCCTATTTCATTCTGCATCTGTCCCAATCCAAAAGTAAAATCAGACTCTGCTGAAACTCACGATTTACCAGACTCTATAGTTGAAAGTCTTAAAAAAGGAAAGCCATGACCCCTATCTGTTGGTTTTGAAGTCAAATTTGTAGAATAATCTTCGATGAGTTATTTTTCACACTCCCAAGTTGGATTTGTATTCCTAGCTCCAACTCCATTGATGATTCATCTCCCGTACTATCTTTATATGAAGTGCCAGTAGAATTAATTCCAGAACTCACACTACTCTCAGATGAGCTGGTTGGACCCAATCCCAGGGCCAAACCTAAACCATCATTCAAAACCATTCATGAAGGATTCCCCTGAGTTGACATTTTACTCATGGCACTCCACTTTCTCTTAGTCCCCTTCAGAGAAGAAGAGGATCTAGACAGATTGATAGGTTTCTTTATGAAGGAAAACTGATGGTCATGATATTGTGGATCCAGTCCCAATGCCATATCATTGACATGTTCGAAACCACTTTCTAAAGTATTTTTTAATCCCTCAGATGCATTTTTTAGAGGGGCTTCAAAATGAAGGCCCAAATAAGGAAACTTAAGATCCATTCTCCTTGTCTAAAACCAATCTCCTAAAAAATAGATTTGAATAATCAATTTACTTGAAAGGAAAAAGAATACTGGAAATTACATACAAGCATAATATGCTTGTCCTCCACCACTGACAAATCCTGATGTGTTAGCCCAATCTATTGCTGCGGAAATCACACTGCTAAATAGCTTAATGTGTTCCTAAGTTGTCATAAGAATCGACAACATGTCATTAGTGAGACATCCATGATGACATATATGATCTGCACCTTTAGATTTAACAATATAGCCACCCTTGATCGTCAAGATAGGATCACAGTATCCTTGAGGCTTCACATATCCTGCCAAAATGAAAAGAACTTGAAAAAATTTCATATTCCCAAGAAAGAATGTAGAGAAATATCCCGTGTTAATTCAAGGTAAAAAACTGAAAATCATACAAGGAAACCCAACAACAAAGTCCTTAGAAAGTCGAGACTTTATTGTTGGCTCCGGCACTCTCGCAAACACAGCCAATATAGATTAGTTTGCCCATAGATTATAGCTAGCTTGTGTCATATGCTACAAGATTAAAATACATTGGTCGCAATTCAGAATCTGAGGCAAGATGTGGTACAAAGCAAATAAACACGGGAAATACCATAACAATAATAAAATCAGACAACATATGCTTTGTAGACTGAAAACAAACAGATCAAACTTCAAATATTTGGAAGTTGAAAAAAAACAGATTGAACTTCAAATATTTGAACGTTGAAAAAAAATAGAATGAACTTCAATGTAATGAAAGGGCACATGAATTTTAATTTTTTTATGAAGGACTCTACCCACTAAAATGGAGCCTTGCTTATCAATTCAAGAATGAGAAGAGAGATAAAAAATAAAAAATAAACAATATAATGAGGTGACTAAAATGGTGGAGAGAGAAAAAAAAGGACAACTAAATGAGATATCACATATATGAACTAATATTAGCTCCTAAAGAGGTGAAAGGGTTTTCACAATAGGTATCAATTAGTGTATCTTCAAATTGACCCCAAAAGTGCTTATTAAACCAATATATCAAATAGGCTGTCATGAATATGCACTATTACATATTCCTGACTATGGCCAGAGAGCTTGCAAGAACAATACCTAGCCAATGAAGCACAAACATATTAAGGATTCTTATTCTTGGGCGGAGATTGCGATAAAACCCTCTTAATATAATGTGTCAAATAATAATAAGACAGATCTCTCTTCATAAAGACAATTTTGACCGACTTTACCCTTGTGGAACCTAGTGCTAAAAGGTACTTCCATGCTTACTAAGCACCCATGTTTTCACTGTGGCTTGGGAGGTTCACACCAATCATCTTACAAATTTTCATTGTCAATAGTCATCATCCACTTACTCACAATTTCTCTTATAGATAATAGCAGTCCTAATGAACTGGTGCACTATTCAAAACACACCCTTCCCCCTTGGATATGAATGGTAAAAAAACAGTTGTCAAACTCTGCATGCCTATTAAAAAGCATGCTTTACCTATACAGGTTTCAGATCATTGAGCAACGAAATAATTTCCTAGATAATCTAAAGAATAGATATTTGTGCAGTGGAGGGAGAAGTTATGCTTTAGAAACTCAATAAGGAAGGGAACTCCTAGATGAGTATAACTCCAGTCAGCGGAATACCCACGGCCAAAAGCTAAGGTACTAAGGAGCTCTGAACATGAAACCTCATAATAAAATTAGTCACACAGACTAACCACATAGAAAAAAGCAGAGAAAAAAGAACTTCACACATGAAAGTGGGACTACCCACATGGCAGTGAGAAAAAAAGGTTATATTATCAAATCTCAAGAAGTGACAACCCCTCAAACAAATAAAGAAACAGATATTATTCGACTTCAAAATCTAAACTCTCTAAGAATTTCAAAAAGAGGTACCCAAAAAGAAATCCAAGGTCAGATCTTGCAAAACCCCAAACCTGAAACCTCGGGCAGAGAAAAAAATTATTATACAGACCATGTAAGAAGAAACCCAAAAAAACCCCTTCAACCCCAAACCAAAACTCAGTGGGCTTTGCCGCATACGATACATGACAGATCCTAAATTTTCTTATTAAAACATATCCCCAAAAAAGCACCTGAATTAAAAGGGAGCCAGTCTGAACCAACCTGTAGAAATCCAATTTCGAATTATCATGAGGCTTGTAAAATCCTCCTCCTCTTTTCCGAACAAAAAAGATCGTGTATGTATACCAAAAAATCACACAATGGATATATGTCAACATATAATCAGTGAAAACACGTAGAATGCAAGGCTCCCATGAAAAAAGGGACGTACCTTTATATGCCAACAGAAATGGTAAATGTCTTGAACATATTCAACTACAGGAATTTGATTTTCATTATCTGCTTCATCAATGTTGGGAAATTTCCCTTCCTCTTCCATGACATCCCACTCAATGGCTCTAGATGCAAGCTGTTTAATTGAAACCATTGGATGGAAATTGGAGCTATGGATTAGATAAACCGTTCACTTGCTTTTGCAAAAGAACACAGTAAAACTCTATGAATAAAAAGCACCACCTACACACGCTAAAATACGGCCAGTGGACCAAGTGATTTTAACCTCACTTCTGGCAGTCAGTGTTGATGTAAAAGCTCGTTGAAGCCTTGTCTTCCTTTTTGATGCATCAGTCATTGGCATTCTTCTTGAGACACCCTTAGCTACAGATGGGAAGACCCTAGACTTGGATGTATTTGAAGCATATTTCCCTGAGATGTCAACATTTGAAGGCCTTGGTGGCCTCCCAGAAGCTGAAGTGTGTTTACTTGATAGGCCAGCAGTAGACGCCCTCCCAGAAGCTGAAATGTTTTTACCACAGAGACTAGTAGTAGAAGTCCTGCATTGTATCCTTGAACTCAATGGATCATTACTTGAGACCTCAACATTCGAAACAATTAAATTTAACACAGAGACCCTGTTCATATCAGTTAAAATCCTTATATTGTTCCTGGAGCCCTAGAAGGAATTCATGAGATAAGTTCATCTTCAGACGAGAAGGCTAGCTGCGGTCTTCAGTCTTCAAAGGCTCGTCGAAAGCACCAACAACAAATGCATCGCTTTCTTTTCGCACCGGATGGTCACTGGGTCGAATCGCAACAAGAGTTGCGCCCTTCAGATCCATTCCACCGGGAAGCTCAAGATAAGGAGTGTACCATAATTTCTCAAGATAAGGAGTGTACCACAATTTCATGTTGAGGGCAAGGACCTGGGTCCAGTTTGAAGAAGCCGAAACTGCAAGAGGTTTATCGTGAAGCTCCTATAACTGATCCTTGCCCATACAAAGAACCCCTTGGGCATCAGAATCAGTGAGAATGAGCACCCATCCATGGCCAGTGTCAATTCTAGATGCATTTCTGCAAACCTGAACAAACAAACCCCTGTTATCAACACATAGACAACACAAAAACCCTGTAACACTGATGCCTCTCTGAAATCCGAGAATGTCCAGGTTTCCCAATGCCCTACCTTCCACATTTTCTCTTTTCATAACTGCACTTTAAACTAACTTTTCCATCAAGGGTTGACAATCTTTTAATTGTCTAACATATAATCTAAGGGTTTCACATTATGAAACGATGCACATCAGGAAATTTGTATTCAAATAGTGACGCCTTATGCATCGCTTTCTTTTCACACCGGCTGGTCACTGGGTCAAATCACAACAAGAGTTGCACCCTTCAAAGCCATGCCACCGAGAAGCTCAAGATAAGGAGTGTACAAAAATTTCATGTTGAGGGCAGGGACCTGGGTTCGGTTTGAAGAAGCCAAAACCGCAAGAGGTTTATTGCGAAGCTCCTCTAACTGATCCTTGCCCATACAGAGAACCCCTTGGGCATCAGAATCAATGAGAACGAGTGCCCATCCGCGGCCGGTGTCAATTCCAGATGCATTTCTACAAACCTTAAGAAACAAACCCCTGTTATCAACACACAGAAAGCACAAAAACCCTGTAACACTTACGCCTCTCTGAAATTTGAGAATGTCCAGGTTGCCCAATGCCCTACCTTCCACATTTTCTCTTTTCATAACTGCATTGTAAACTAACTTTTCCATCAAGGTTTGAAAATGTTTTAATCGTCTAACATATAATGTAAGGGTTTCACATTATGACATGATGCACATCAGGAAAGTTGTTTTCAAATAGTGACACCTTACGGCGTAATTAAAAATTCCTTTTAACTAGTTAACAACTAGTTATCATTAAATGAAGCTGTCACAATATTATTATTATTATTTTTAATTTATATAATTATATTATCAATTTTTTTATTTATTAGGTGTCCCAATAAAATTGAAAATACAAAATTTATTTATTTTTGTATTAAAAGTAATTAAAATTCAATTTAATTTATAAAAAAGATAATTTGAAAAATATATAATAAATTTTTCTTGTCCAAACATATAAAGTTAAATGTGGGATATATAAATTTAAAGGAAAATCAGTGTATCTAATAACATTGTTTGGAAACCAGTTATAAACTATCACACCATAATACAAGCAATATACTACATATTAGCGCAATAAAATTAATAAATGTAATTGGTATACATATTAGCACAAGAAAATTAACAAATGAAATTGCTATAACGAGTAGAAGTTAGTTTATTTGAATATATAATAACATAATCAAAATTAACGAGACTATAATATTTAAAAATTATATTTTTCTTTAAAATTAAAATCGTAAATATTTTAACATTATTATTTATAATTAATAAAACATATTTCTATATTATTATTCAAATATTTAATATTATTTAAAAAATACTATATATCTATATATGGTAAACCCATATATCTATATACTAATCCTATAGATCTAATGGAAATATATTTAATTAAAGATAACTGCAGCTGAATCTTAACTTAATTTAACTTATACATAAAGTTTGGAAAAGACCCACTAATGTTCGTGCATTTGATTAAATATTCTTGCAGCCAATTAAATATTCAGGAGTTGTTGCAGAAAGGTCACATCCGGCCAAGTTCATCGCCCCGCGGGAGCTCGATTGTGTTGGTGCAAAAGAAGGACGGGACTTGGAGACTCTCTATTGACTATTGGGAGCTAAACAAGATCGCTTTTCGGAATAGGTACCTAATCCCATAGATTGATGACCTTCTAGACCAACTCAAGGGAGCGAAATATTTTAATAAGATTGAATTGAAGTTTGGATATCACCAAGTACCAATCGAACCCTCTGTGTGGAATACTGCCTTCAAATCCAAGGAGGGCCTTTCTGAATGGTCAACCATGCCTTTCGGGTTGGAAATTTTTCTCGCAACTTTCACGAGGCTTATGAATGACATCTCGTGGCCATTCACAAACTCATTTGTCATGGTGTACGTGGATGACATCCTGATATTTATCCATACTTCGGAAGAGAACCTCCACCACATCCGAAAGGTCCTCCCAACATTGCGGCAACAAGTTGTGTGCCAATTTGGAGAAGTGCACATTTGGCATGACCGAGGATCAGTATCTAGTATACATTATTGATGAGTGTCGGATGCACCTGGATCCAACCAATATCCAAGCCATTCGATATTTTCCAGACCCAACCACTCTAACAGATCTCTGCAACCTTTTGGGTCTTGCCAATTTCTACTACAGGTTCGTGTTGGGATTGTCTCAAATCACTTGGCCCTTGAGTCAAATCACCAAGGGAAGGGCGAAAGAAAAATTATTTTGGTCTGAATCTCAATATAAGGAATTTGTAGAGTTAAAGCACCACCTCAGCTTTGCACCAGTGCTCACATTACCAGATTTGCAACAACCATTTGAGATCGAGATAGATGCCTCTCACTATGCTATATGGGTAGTTCATACCCAACAGGGGCATCTAGTGGCATATCATAGTGAGATAGTTCCTTACACAGTCTCGAAGTATCCCAATTATGACAAAGAGATGTATTCCATTGCGCAGGATTTCCAACAATGGAAGCATTAACTTTTGGGAAAGGAAACATTCATCCACACAGACCACCGCCCTTGCAGTTCATATAGATACAAGGGAAGTTTCAGAATGATCTCCATCAAAAGTGGTCCAGATAACTGCAACAATTTCATTTGAACATCAAGTAGAAGAATGACAACACCAATAATTTTGCGGAGTGCCTTAGCCGACCACCGATCATGTCGCTAACCATTGTGCTCAACTCTTGTGGGAACGAGACTGCCAATTGGCCTCTTATCTACCAAAGCAATCCAGAATTCAACCACACATACAATACACTCTTGGAGGGTAACAAAGTTCCAACTTTTCACCTCCCAGATGCCCTGCTATGTCACCTAGGACACCTTTGTGTTCCTTCAAGTGAGCATGCCAAGATGATTTTGGAAGCACACTGCAGTCGATTCGCTGGGCATTTCGGGGTTGATAAAACAGTGGCAGTACTCTAGAAGTATTTCTATTAGCCAAACATTTGACAAGATGTTGGGAAGTACATCAATTCATGCACTTTCTACACCATTGCCAAACTGACCATCAATAAGCAAGGCCTCTATACTCTGATACCTACCCCTAGTCAACCTTGGGAATCCATATCCATGGATTAAATTTTGGCCCTTCCTTCTACTAAGCATGGAAATGACTGTGTTTTTGTGGTCATCGATAGATTTTCAAAGATGGCCATTATGACAACCTGCAAGAAGAATATCACAACAGAAGCAACTACTAAATTCTTCTTTGAATGGGTGTGGGTACACTTTGGGATCCCACTGTCTATAATTTCCTTTTGGGACAACATGTTCGTCAGTAGATTTTGGTCCAACCTCTGGTCGATGATGAACACCAAGCTCACCAAGTCCAAAACTTTCCATCTACACAATTATGGCCAAACCAAGGTCATCAACCAGATGATCGTACACATTCTGTGGATGTACAACTCAAACCATCCACCAATATGGGATGAGAGTCTCCCCTATGTAGAACACAGTTATAACCGGGCTCTCCATATATCAAAAAACCACAGCCCCTTACAGGTGGGCTTGGGATTCCAGCCATTATGTCCCATTGACGTATCCATGCCCTTTGCAGCTACTTAGGCAAATTTAGCTCATATCCAATCTAAGGCTGACAAGGTGAACAATTTCATTGAGCACGTTCAACACATCTGCCAAAAAGTTCCTGACATATTGGACAGAGCCAATGTTAAGTACGAGCAACGACATGATCAACATCGGGTACCACAAAAATTTTAGGTGAGCAACAAAGTGTGGCTACATTTGCATAAGGAGCACCTTGCTCGACCCCACCGCAAGCTTCATCTGCTCCGATATGGGTCATACACCATCACCAAGGCTATAGGGGACAATTCCTTTGAGCTTAATACTCCATAATTCCTTGGTATGCACCTATTTTTCAATGCAAATCACCTTTGGCCATACTTTCTACCTCTACTAGACACATCCGACATGGAAAAACAACCCACACCAACATAGTTAAACCCATATTTCATGGAACAAGCCACAATTGATCAAATCATGGATACACAGATCAAGCACACTCAAAAACAAAGGATCTGGTTAAATTAGGTTGTCAAAGTAGGTCAACTCCTTCACCAAGGTAAGTGGCTAACCGAGGACCAAGTTCAGGACAAGTTTTCTCATCTCATGGAGGAACTCAACACAATGGGGACCATTGGTTCCTAAGGGGGGAGGAATAATCCAGGTGGATATTGGTGGCCACCCACCTATTCCATTTTGACCCACACCATTGTTTCTTTCAGTTTTTTTGTTTCCTTAATTGTAGCACAATTTAATATTTTTAGCAATTTTTCGGGTCCTAAAATTCTGGCGCTGTTTTGAGGCCCTAAACAACATTTTTTTCGGAAACGTGGGAAAAAAATGGAAGTTCCTTCAATATTTCTCACAAAAAAAGTTGTATAACTTGAATATATATTTCTAACAAGGTATTGTGCACATCAAACGGAGATCGTATGCCAAAGTTACGTCCCTCAGAAGTTGATGTACCAGCTTACCCAAATAGGGCCCATAATTTTGGCACTTCATCTTTTAGGGTTAGTTTTTTGGATGTTTATGGTTTTCCATTGTTTCACAATAATAAATAGGCCTTCAAGCCTCATTGTAACATAGTTCAGAGGCTTGTAGCCACCACATCTCTTCTAAGAGATAAGCTGCCACCACCTTAGATAGTTTATGTCCACTTTATCTGTAAGCATATTTTAGCTATTTGTTATTAATGAAATGAAGTGTTATTTTTGCTGCATCTCTACATTTATGTGTATTTTTGTATTTTATTGTCTTCCTACATAAATCCGGATCAAGATTTCTAATAACATCCATGAATTGAGTAGTTGTTGGGGTGGCCCCATTTCCTAATTCATCATATAGTTCTTCACCTTCTATGATGGTTGGAGCCTCCTCGACCATTTTTGTTGTAGTCGGGTCACTTGCAATGCAATGAAATCAATTACTAGTTCTTCCTTACTTCAATATTTTGAGTCTAAAAAATTATGTTTATTATTTCTGTAGAGGTTCCTTAAGGCCCCAGTGGTGAACTTGGGTTGTGATATCATCTGTCACAACACACTTATAGTATATAACAAGGTATAATTATTGTTGTTATTTTTCATACATTTATTTATAGTGACGATACTATTATCGCCATGTACCATAACCTATCTGAACTATTCTTCATATGTGGGTTAAAACACACGCATATATATATATATATATATCCTTCTTTAGTTATTTCATAACCTTAGTATCAAGTATACTTATCCCTGGAATTTTTATCTTCGCTCTTCACGTAAGAGGTTCTCCTTATTGTTAGGTTTATTATATGCATTAACATGTTTAGTTGTCACACCACCTAGCCAAATAATAGTATATTTCCCTTTAATTCCTTATATTAATTATAATAACGATATTAATACTAGGTCACTTTGTATTTTTAGATATAATGTGCCTTTCCAAGGTTACACGATATTTTTGATTTTATGCTAAAAACTAGGGAAAAGGCTTGAGGTAATTCCTCTTCTCTACAGGTATACAATTAATAGAAACCCATCGTTAATTTCAATGCTACCTATCCTACCTCTCCATGGGAATTTAACCCTACAATCAACGCACGCCATGCCACATACTTCACATGGAGTGCATGTGACCACCATGTATGTGTTTGGATGATCGAGATGCAACGATGGAAATCAAGATCTAAGATTAATCTTTGTAACCCTAATCCATTTTGATCCCTATTTTTTCAATCAGTGTGGCCATTTCACTGTTGCCTTTTACATGTGGTGGCATCATAACATCACTGGCTATCCAACCCTAACATATGGACTTTCATGGATGCACATGTTGGATTTCTGAAGTATTCCAAAAAACAAAGGAATAAAAATTACCCAACTTCAACACAAAGATTAATGGAGACAATGCCGGAAAAAGATGCAGAAAAAATTTCTTTCATTAAAACTTTAAAAATATATATATATTACAGTGATGCCACAGAATTGTTGTTCTGGCATTTACAAAAAAAGACAAGCTGCTACAAACACAGTGTTACAGTATTGCACTTCCTTGTCTTCAAAACTAGCTCACTGTCATAATACTCTGTTTTTCAGCCTTCTGGAAATTTCAGCAACTCACTGCTTTCACATTCTGTCTAAAAAAAAATACATAATCACCGCATACAAAATGCTCTCTATCACTTTCTTTTGTTTCTGCCTTTTGGCATATTACAAATACACACACATTCATATATTTTAGCATTCAGGTTTTTCTTATTTTTTTTATATGACACTATATTTATTTTATTTTACACATTCCCCTTTTTTTGAACATACTACAGCCTTCGGCCCTTTTTCAAAATACATTACAAACCACTTTTGATTATATATATATTATATAAATATAAAGTATATAATATATATATATATATAATAAAACATATATATTATATTGACTCTAACCCTTTTTAAAAAAAAACTATGTTGCTCCTTTTAATAAAACATAAAACTTATAAAAACGTTAACCTAAGGTCTTTGAACCTTTATCGCGAACTTAAGAAAAAAAATTAAATCCCATTTGAAAACAATTTCACATGCCAATTGGCTTTGATGACGTAGGCTCGCAGACTTACGTGATTGTTCTCCTATTGGTCAGAGGTGGAGCCTGCCCGAAATTCAAACAAAACTAAGCAGATTGGATTTTTGTTTATCGGGTCTGAAATGGAGGCTTGATGACTGGACCTCAAAACTACGTGATATCCTTTTAATTCGCTGCTGGTGGAGCCTGCAGGTGACGTGGCCCATTTCAAAATTAAATTGAATGCGGAGTAAAAACGTTGGTTGGTGAGGAGTTTAATGGCGCGGCATGGAAGGTTTTAAGACTTGGTTGCGTGGTGTATGAACCACAAAATTTAAATGCAAAACACAGAAAAATGGCTATGGCCATTAACCAAAAAAAATATGCAGAGTTCATTAAAGCCATAATTTAAGTTGCAGGGTTCTGTGCACGTTTTAAAAAAAATTATGAGTGGTTGCATTCTGTCCTTCTGCTACTGTTGTAGTTGAAATTAAAAATTCAACACTCCACCTTAAATTCAACTGTTGGGTTCTCTTCCATACCCAAACACTTTTTGAAATAATTAAAAATTTTCTGCCCCAATGGTTTTGTCAAAATGTCAGCAAACCGCTCCTCTGTTCTGTAATGCTTCAGAACAATTTCACCATTGTTCACTAGCTCTCTGATGTAGTGATACTCGGCATCAATCTGTTTCGTTCTTTTATGAAACACTGAATTATTTGACAAAGCTATTGCTGAGCTATTATTGCAATAAATTTTTGTGCCTTTTACCTGTTCATGACGCAAATTCCTCAACATTCTCCTCATCCAAACTGCTTGACATGCTGCTGTAGCTGCCACATACTCTGCCTCTGCTGTAGATATAGCCACAATTAGCTATTTCTTAGAAGCCCATGAAATGGCTCCTAAACCCATATGGAAAACATATCCAGAGCTGCTTTTCGTGTCATTTATACTTCCAACCCAATCACTGTCAGTATATCCAATAAATTTAGAATTTTCTAAAGTGGTGTATAAAATACCATACATCTTTGTTCCTTTCACATACCTCAGAATTATTTTTGCTGCTTGCCAATGTGCCTCCTTTGGCCTTTCCATAAATCTAGAAATTAAACTCATAGCATGCATAATATCCAGCCTAGTTGTAGTGAAATACATGAGGCTGCCAACTATGCTCTTGTACAAACTTGGATCAAAATCCTTGCAGTTGTCCTCTTTGATGAATTTCAATCCCATCACTGTAGGAGTAATTGTTGCCTTGCAATCCTACATGTTAAATCTTTCCAAAAATTCATTTACATATTTGGCTTGAGAGATAAAAAATTTATTTTCATTTTTC
The DNA here is from genome assembly GCA_034641835.2 of Pinus albicaulis. Taxonomy (NCBI): domain Eukaryota; kingdom Viridiplantae; phylum Streptophyta; class Pinopsida; order Pinales; family Pinaceae; genus Pinus; species Pinus albicaulis. The sequence goes on along the minus strand of CM076570.1, from coordinate 496,463,832 downwards.
TCTACTTTTATTCCTAAGAAGTATTTCAGCAATCCCATATCAGTCATCTCAAATTCATCCTTCATGACTTATTTAAAATTCTTAATGAAGTAAGCATCATTACCTGTAACGATCACATCATCAACATACAAAACAACAATGAGAATCTTACCATTTTTATCTTCGATGTATAATGTGGGTTCTCCTTCACATTTCTCAAACCCGTTTTCCAGTAGATAGGCATCTATCATACTGTACCATGCTTTTGGTCCTTGTTTCAGCCTATACAGAGCTTTCTTCAATCTGCAAACTTTTTTCTCTTGGCCTTTTTTCTCATAGCCTAGAGGTTGTTCAACATATACCTCTTCCATCAATATTCCATTTAGGAATGTTGATTTCACATCCATTTGGTAAATCATCCACTTGTGTTGTGTTGCTATGGACAACACTACTCTTACCATTTCCATTCTTGCAACTAGTGCAAATTTTTCTTCATAATCTCTTCCTTGTTGCTGCTTATAGCCTTTGACAACAAGTCTGGCCTTGTGCCTTTCAATCTTACCTTCATCATTGCGCTTGGCTTTATAAACCCATTTCACTCCAGTGACTTCCTTGCCTTTTTTGAGATCAACTAATTCCCACGTCTTATTTTTCTCTGTTGCATTCATTTTTTCATCTATAGCATCTATCCATTTCTTATATTTCATTGCTTCTTTAAAATGAATAGGATCATCTTGAAAATATAAAGAAAATAAAGAGTTCATACCTTCATTTTCTACCTGTTGCTCATAAATATCATTCAAAATTCTGAATATGGTTCATCTTTCACTTGGTGTATTTGTGCTTGTAGAAACACTCAAATCTGCTCCTTGTGGTGTGCTTGGAGAAGCACTGTTATCACTTCTCAAGGGTATCCTCATACTTGCGTGTGGTGTCCCTTGTTTTCCTTTTGTTGGTGGAGGTGGTGCTGCTAATGAGGGATGTATTTCAGCCATCTCTTCCTCATTATCATCATGAGACAAACAGCTCTTCACATTCACTGTTTTCTCAAAGCTTCCATCCCATGCTTCTTCCTCAATAAATTGCACATATCTGCTTATAACAAACTTCTTGGTTGATGGGTTATACAACCTGTATGCCTTGGATTCTTCATTACACCCAATAACTATGCACTTCTCCCCTTACTGTCCAACTTCTTCTTTAGATGATCTAAAATGTGTGCATAAGCCACACAACCAAAAACTCTCATGTGGGTGACACCTTTTTTTATGCCACTCCATGCTTCTTCCAGAACTCTGTTCATTATAGCTTTGGTTGGGCATCTATTCAAGATGTATGTTGCACAATGTACAACTTCAGCCCAATATTCATTTGGAAAATGTTTTGCCTTCAACATAATTCTTTCCATGTCCATGATGGTTCCATTTTTCCTTTCAACAACTCCATTTTTCTACGGTGTATACCTTGCTGTAAATTGCTTGTGTATCCCATTTTCTCTACAAAAACGAAGAAATTCTTTTGAGATATACTCTCCTCCTCTATTAGTTCTTAAAATTTTTATATGCTGCCCACTTTGGTTCTCAACAAGAGCCTTAAACTGGCAGAATTTCTCAAACACTTCACTTTTAATTTCAAGAAATAAACCCAATTTTTTCTTGTGTAATCATCAATGAAAGTCAATATATAGTGATTGCTTGCTAGTAATAGTGTTTACATTGGTCTACAAAAATCTGAATGGACAATTTCTAAGGATGTCTTTGCCCTTATGCTCTTTCCCGATGGAAAGTTTTCTCTATGTTGTTTGCCCAAGATGCAGCCTTCACATAGGCTATCCAGTTTTTCAATCAATGGTAATCCTTTTACCATTCCTTTCCTATGCAACAAATTTAGACCTCCAAAGTTGAGATGTGAAAATCTCAGGTTCCATAACCAATTTTCATCATTTGCTTCTCTTTGGTAACTCTCTTATGCATTGCTGCGATTTCAGCTCCTTTCTTCAAATCTACTCTCATCTTGAGAGGGAACATTTTGTTCCTTGTCATCTTCACTTATGCAACGCATTTCTTGCTTGGTTCTTTATCCATGATGGTGCATACATCATCTTCAAATAAAACATTATACCCATTTTGAATGAGTTGTCCAATGCTCAAGACTTTACACTTCATACTAGGCACATAATAAACATTTGATATGGATCTTCCTTCTCCTTTCTTTGTCAAAACACGTACTCTGCCTTTTTCCATGACAGAGACCTTACTGTCTGTCCCCAATGTTACTCGAGACTTCACATTTTCATCTAACATGGAAAACATAGAAATTTTTCTAGTCATATGGTTGCTACACCCTGAATCTAGAAACCATATATCATCATCCTTTTCTTCAGCCATATTACATGCTAAAAACAACTTCTCTTGACTGATATTTTCTTTAGTAAAATCAGCACTGGGTCTATTATCCATGTCACTCTGTTTCTTCCTACATTCATTGGCATAATGACCATACTTATTACAGTAATGACATTGGACTTGGGACTTATCATACCTTTGTCCATGTGCTTGATTTTGTCCACCTTGTTGGTTACTGCCTTGGCCTTGGTTCTGATTTTGATTGCTCCCCTTTCCATTAGTATTTGCAGGGTTGTTTCTTCCTCCTCTATTTTGGCTTCTACCTGTTCCTTTTCCTCTGTAGTTTTCTCTGCTTTGACATTTTCCTCTTCCAAAGGAAATTTGGGTCTTGAAGGCATGCTCCAAAGATGAGTTTGTTGTTCTACCCAATCTTTGTTCATGTGTCATCAATGATGCATGAAAATCATCAACAGTAAACTTTGAGAGATCCTTTGTCTCTTCAATGGTTGTGACTATCACATCAAACCTTAAGGGTAAGCTCCTCAATAATTTCTCCATTATCCTTATTTCTTCAAGTTTCTCTCCATGAGACCTTATCTGGGTAACCAACCCAATCACATGTGTGAAGAATGAGTCTATGTTATCAGACTCTTTCACACAGAGAGTTTCAAAGTCTCTTCTCAGCAATTGTAGCTTTGTTGTCTTCACCTTCTCCATACCTTGATAGGCAGTCTGGAGGGTATCCCATGCATCCTTGGACATCTTAGCTGCTACTATCCTTGGAAATACACTTTCATGCACTACTTGATAGAGATATAAGATGGCTTTTGAGTCCTTCTTCCTATTTCTTTTCAGCAAATCCTTCTCTACCTATGTTAAGGCATTAAATGCATTTTCATCTACTGGTTCTTCAAAACCATATTCAACAAGCTCCCATAAATATTCAGAGGCAAATAGGGCTCTCATTATGATTGCCCAATAGTCATATTTCTTCCCATTGAACTGTGGGAGTTGAGTATTTCCAATACTCGTGCTTGTGCTGGCTCCTACCATAGCTAGCTTTTTGAACTATGCTAAAAACTTGACTGCGATATTTTTAATAAACTGTCTCTCTACGTAAGAGACAAATTTTGTTTTCAAAGAGACTTCTCTGGACTACACTTTTTAAACACAAAACAAAAAAATTGTTTTGTAAATGCCTAGTCTTTGTTGAGCCTTCACAATACTGGTCAAAAAGCTGCAACAACACCTTCTTTCTTCATCTTCTTTGACAAACTTCAAAGAGCCTGGACTAGCTCCGATGCCATGTTGGACTTTATAAAGTATTCCAAACAAAAAATGAATAAAAATTCCCCAACTTCAACATAGATATTAATGGAGACAATGCTGGACAAAGATGTAGAAAAACTTTCTTTCGTTAAAACTTAAAAAAAAAACTATTACAGTGATGCCATAGAACTTTTGTTCTAGAATTTACAAAAAAAACCAAGCTGCTACAAGCACAACGTTACAGTGTTGCACTTATCTATCTTCAAAAATGGCTCACTGTCATAATACTCTGTTTTTCAGCCTTTTGGCAATTTCAACAACTCACTGCTTTCACTCTCTGTCTAAAAAAAAAGACAGTCACCACATACAAAATGATCTCTGTCACTTTCTTGTGTTTCTACCTTCTGGCATATTACAAATACACACACAGTCATATATCTTAGCCTTCGGGCTTTTCTTCTTTTTTTATATGAAACTCAATTTTTTTTTTACAGAGTCCCCTTTTTTTATTTGACATACTACGACCCTCGAGCCTTTTTCAAAATACATTACAAACCACTTTTGATTATATATATATATATATATATATATATATATATATATATATATATATATATATATATATATTATTGACTCTAACCCTTTTTAAAACTTAAACTATGTCGCTCCTTTTAATAAAACATAAAACATAAAACATTAACCTAAGGTCTTTAAACCTTTATCGCGGACTTAAAACCAAAAATTAAATCCCATTCAAAATAATTTCGCATACCAATTGGATTTGGTGACGTAGGCTCGTGGAATTACATGATCATTCTCTTATTGGTCGGAGGTGGAGCCCGCTCGGAATTCAAACAAAACTAAGCGGATTGGATTGATGTTTATTGGGTCCAAATTGGAGTCTTGATGACTGGACCTCAAAACTACGCGATAGCCTTTTGATTTTCTGCTGGTGGAGTCCGTAGGTGATGTGGCCCATTTCAAAATTAAACTGAATGCGCGGTAAAAACGTCGGTTGGTGAGGAGCTTTAATAGAGTGACATGGCAGGTTTTAAGACTTGGTTGCATGGTGTATGAACCAAAAATTTAAATGCAAAACACAGAAAAATGGCTACGGCCATTAACCAAAAAAAAATTGCAGAGTTCATTAAAACCAGAATTTAAATTTGAGAGTTATGTGCACATTTAAAAAAAAAATATGATCCGCTCCATTCTGTCCTTCTGCTACTGCTGTAGTTGAATTTAAAAATTCAACAGCACAAAGGTCACGAGTGCAAGCAAAATTTGTAAGCCTCCACCATTTATTTCTCCTAGTGCTTTTGTAAGCACCCTCTTAGCCACTAACAAATGGTTAAGTTTTTTTTAATTATGGGTTAATTATGACTGCTGTTATTTGGAATTTCTGAACAAAGTTAATTTTGGTAAGGAATAAAAGGGTTTACTGAGAAATTAGTTTTCTTGAGTAAAAATTTATGGTAAAAGTAAAACAAGACCTGGAGTTAGTTGGAACAGAAAAAAAAATAGTTCCACAGTTTCCCAAAGGAAAACTCAGGAATAAAGAGGAAATTCCAAGAGAGTTTTGGGGTTCTGTTGGAGAAAAGGAAAAAGGACTCTGCGTTTTTTTTGGAGAGAAATTCCCAGAACAGAGTGTCTGTTGGGTTGGAGATTGGACCGGACTGTCCCGAGTTCTCCCCAGAGTTCTGTTCCACTGGAGTTGGAGGGTTGGACCGGATTGTCCGAATCTCTCCTCCAGAATATCTCGGTGGATAATACTCCAGACGTGAAGCTCGGGGGAGAACTGTGGTATGTATTTTCCCAGTTCGTGGTTGGGAGGAAACGGGCACTACAGTTGTCTTGAACACAGATGAGTTTACTACCACAGTAATTTGTTTGACTGCAATTTTTATTTCTGCATTTCTATTATTAAGTGATATTATCAATTTACAGTAAGTAAATCAGTCTTTCTATGAAAAAAAGTAGGATCTGTGATAATATGACAGACGTTATTTAATTTCTTTTCTATACAGTACTGCTGTAGAATAAATTGTATAACTTGTCTTTTGAATAAATAGAAAAGAAGAAGAACCGAGCACATATTTACTGAGAAGGACAAATTAAATATTTGCAGAAGTAATGTAGAATCAAACACAGTGCACAGTGAAAGTGTAGTATTTAATAAAGTCATGCTTTTGTTCTAGTCTAAGAAAGAAAAGCATACAAATTTAAACTTTTTAGAGCCATACTACTATTGAGAGGGTCATTAACCCGTAAGGCTGGAAAGTCAGACCTTCCGCCCCTGGGTATATCGCCCAATAACTATGATAACGCTCGGACAGAGAAGGTGGTCCGGCCACCCCGCTGCCTGGTGATAATAAGAAACCAGGAGCGGAAACTTGCAAGCACAGTTTAGTAGTAGATGTAAAATAAAAAGAAATACAAGACATGATGAACAAACGCAATACCAAAAGATTCATGGTAAAACAATAAACACGCTATCGGGTAGACTACTTTCAACGAGTAACGACAACGCATAGATCGATAAGCAGATACTTCAACAAGTATATATATATATGACGCGACAGAGAAATTCATAAATGTCCATAAACATTTTTCATTTAACAGTCTTGAAAGGAGAATTACTTCGAGCTGTTCCAACCACAAGAAGATCATACATATTTTTTCTTACACTCTCATTTGCCATTATCATGGTACCAAAAAAATTGTATGAGTAAATAACAAGCGATGTCTATCCCTGAGCAAGAAAAAAATCCCTCTGTCGAGGGTTAGAATAGCAAAATAAAGGCGAAATACTGACAGCGGGTGTGCTAACTGAATAGTTCCCACGGTAGGAATTTATCCATAGTATTAATAAACTAAACCAGACTCAAACCCTGGAATACAAGTTTATGCTCAAAACCCTAAGCTGTAAATCCTGAGATAGACTATCACTCTTGAATGATAGACATAACCACTGTGACTACAGACTCTTGAGCGTCTGGCTAACCAGTAGAAACCCTCCTTTTAATGAAGAAAAGACAAAGCCCTTGAAGTATTTCCTGAGGGACTGAACCGTCGACTGGAGGTGTACCTGTGAATGGGTGCCGAGTTAAAACCCTTTTGCAAGCCAAAAGAAAAGATGGAAATTCAAGCTTCAAGTTTCGGGAACAAAAAAGTATTATACCTGCCATTCAAAACAGAGTAGTCATTAGATAAGAGGAGAGCAAGTAAATACATTCCTGTTAAGAAAACAAAACAAACGAAAAGAAGAAATGAGCTACTGTAAACGTTCTAGAAAATACCTGAGGAGGATTTTTGTGGGTAAACTGTGCGAGGAAAATCCAGAGGTAGCTGCCAACAGACCTCATGAGAGCGGGTGAAGCAAATTGGACAGCTACATTCCTTTCGAGGTGAGCCATTGATAGACGAACGGAATCTCTGAGACGAATGACGGTAAACATCAACACTGCAAGAATAATCAATCGAAAAATCCACAAGCCTCTTAAGCACAGTAAGACAGGAAGAAAAGCAGGGTATTTTACCGAAAAGCGGAAGCGTGGAAATACATTCCAACTTCAGAATTGAACCAGACGACATGCTCGGCCAAGACCCAGTTAGGCCGGGGTTGCTCCAGAACCTCCGTTGAAAAGGGAAAACAACAAATGAACCGGGAGGCCAGTATGGCTCGGAGGTCATTACTCCACCTTGAAGTTTGCGCACCGTCGGATCATGGGAGGATCAAGGGTGTAGAGTCTGCCAGATGGAGGATGTAGGGACCAAGAGATTCCAACCAGAACTTTCGCAGGAAATCAATCATGGCGTATTAACCATCGCACAAAGATCCAAATTCCAATAAGTGGGATAACCAAAAACTCAATAAATAAGTGATGTCGTGGCAACTGAGCACATAAGCGCCGGGTACACGATGTAAACCAGAATCAATGGGACTAGCCACATCCTGAAGCGGATTAAAGATTTTCTCACCGAAACAATTAACCCAAACATTATGCGGTACATAGTTGCCATAAATAAAGAAATCCGGAAAGTCACAGGTTATAATTGTTAGGTGTCAAGTTGTGTTTATATTTTCCATTAAAAACAAATAAAAAAATGTTATGAATTCTGCAGGGTCAGGACATGGTTAACAGTTGGTAACCATCGATCATAATTTTTTTTTTTATTGTGTGGTAAATTTGTTTTATTTTTCTTTAACGTGAATGTTACAAGTGGTATCAGAGCAGCATTACAACGCTGGGCCCTATTAGGGTCAACTGATGTTAAACTGTATGTTACTCATGCACAGTCCAGTAATTAGGTGGAAGGACAAATGAGGCGGACACCGTCTCAACCGCCACCGCGAAATGGCGGAGAAATGCCGCCACCACCAGAGGGTAACCCCGAAATGTGGGTTCATCTGGGAATAGAACAGCATTAGCGATCGAACAGACTGATTGAGGAGCAACAACAGTAGACTCGCATTTTAGTACACACAGTACAACAGTTGCAGGAAGAAATGGAGAGGGTACGAAGAGAAAACGCAAGAATGATGCAAGAACAGGAGAGGATCTTGAAGAGCCTCTCTGATAAACAAAATCACAGGAATGAAAACCCCAGTGCTGGAAGAGAATTCCAAGAAGGGAACGAACAACAGACAGATGAACAAGATATGAGTCGAAAGGAAAGAAGTCTGTCACAGCGAAGTAATCTAAACAGGAATTTTAATGAAGCTGAATCTGAAAATGAAACCGAACGGAAGGCAGGTAAAAGACAGAGGGTGGAATTACATGGAGAATTCAGAAAGATAAAGCCACCTACCTTCGATGGAGAAAAGGAGGAAGTGGCAGAAGCATGGTTGATTAACATGAACAAGTACTTCCAGGTGTATGACTATGACAGTGGTCTTAAAGCTCGGTTAGCCATTTACCAGCTGAAAGATAAGGCCACCTTATGGTGGGAAGAAGTGAAGAATGTGTGGGGGATAGAGGATCAGGATGTGACATGGGATAAGTTTCAACAGTATTTCAAGGACAAGTACTTGACTGAGCGTTTTTATGATGAAAAGGCTCGAGAATTCCATGATCTGAGGCTAGGACAACTGACCATGGACGAGTTCATTGCTAAGTTTACATCATTATTGCGCTACGTACCATACTTAAGGGACGAGAAGGCTAAAGTCCAAAGATTTCTGAGCAGTTTACCCTCCCATATGAAGGAGCGTATCGAATTTGTAAATCCTAAGACAATGGATGAGGACATTAGAAAAGCGAGGCTGTGTTATCAGCAAGCGAAGACCAAGATGGACCAAGGGAAAGGGTGGCAATCAAGGAAAGAAAACAGGAACAGTGCTGGTTTTAATAGAGGTAAAACCAATAAATTCAAAAGCTTAGCCAGGAATTCAATTAATAAGCAATTTGGTAGGAACCATCAGAGGATAAGATGGACTGGGGAGGACAAAACTATTGAGGCTTCTAGCAAACCTGAGCAACCTCAAAGTCAGAGGCCACCTCTGCAGTGTTGGGGCTGCGGAGCAGCGCATTACTATTGAGATTGCCCACAGCGAGGAAAGACTGAAACAGTAGCCAATTTACAGGAGGCCTCTACTGTGGGAGATGTGGCCCGAAGTATACCCAGAATTAATGCAGCATTGGAGGACCGGCAAGCTGATTTTCAACCTACCATGATAGAGCTGGAAGGTAAACTGTTATCTCAAACTGTTTCTGTTTTGATAGATCCAGGAGCAAGTTTAAGTTATATAAGCCCTAAATTAGTAAAAATCTGTAAGTTGTCAAGTCAAAAATTTAAGAAGACCTGGTTGGTTTAGTTAGCTACAGGAGCTAAAAGAAGAGTTAGTGTCAAATACCAGAGTGTGCACTACAAATCGGTGAACAACAATTAATAGTAGACTTAAATATTCTACCCTTGGGATCCTATGATGTGTTGCTAGGAATGGATTGGTTGGAAAAGCATTGGACTCTCATAGATTGTAAGGAAAAGGTAGTTTATTACAGAGATCAGAATGGTAACCGCCAAGAAATTCAAGGCATAAGGAAGCCTATACACTTGCGCCCAATCACAGCTTCTCAACTGGGGAAATGTGTAAGGAAAGGATGCCGGTTGTATGCTATACAAGTTGGATTAACTGAGTCTAAGGATAAAGCTGCCTTGCATGAGAATATACCTGTGGTACAGGAATTTAAGGATGTGTTTCCTGAAGAAATACCAGGATTACCACCCAAAAGAGATGTGGATTTCACAATAGAATTGCTACCAGGAGCTTCGCCAGTTTCACGGACCCCTTACCCAATGAGTGTGCCAGAACTGACTGAACTGAAGATGCAGCTTCAAGAATTGTTAGATAAGGGGTATATATGACCTAGTGTGTCACCTTGGGGGGCACCAGTGCTGTTTGTTAAAAAGAAGGATGGAACCATGCGCATGTGCATGGATTACCGCCAGTTAAATAAGTTGACTGTTAAGAACAGGTATCCTCTACCCCGTATTGATGACCTGTTCGACCAAGTAAGAGGAGCTACTGTGTTCTCAAAGATTGATTTGCGATCCGGCTATCACCAGATTAGAATTAAGGATGAAGACATACACAAAACTGCTTTTTGCACAAGGTATGGCCACTATGATTTTGTGGTATTACCTTTTGGGTTAACCAATGCACCAGCCACTTTTATGAGGCTGATGCATAGTATCTTCCACCCTTATTTGGACAACTTTGTGTTAATTTTCATTGATGACATACTGATTTATTCTAAGAATGAGGAAGAACAGAAGGAACATTTGCGAATGGTACTGGAAATGCTTAGGAAGCACCAGCTGTATGCAAAATTTAGTAAATGTGACTTTTTCAAAGGAGAAATACAGTATCTTGGACATGTAATATCTGAAAAAGGTATAGCAGTGGACCCGGAGAAAATTAAAACTATTATGGAATGGAAGGTACCACAGAGTGTGGCAGATATAAGGTCTTTTATGGGTCTTGCTGGCTATTACCGGCGATTTATAAGAGGATTCTCAAAGATAGCCTTTCCCATTACCTCTTTGCAAAGGAAGGGGAAAAATTTTAAATGGACCAAGGAATGTCAGGACAGTTTTGAAAGACTGAAGCAGTTATTGACAACAGCACATGTGTTAAGTGTAGCAGATCCGAGTAAGGAATTCGAGGTTTGTATGGATGCATGTAAGGAAGGTGTTGGGGCTATGTTATCACAAGAAGGGAAGGTAATTGCATACGAATCCCGCAAACTGAAGGATCATGAGCAGCGATACTCAGCCTATGATTTAGAGCTGACTGCAGTTGTGCATGCTCTCCGCGTGTGGAGACATTACTTACTTGGAAAGAGATTTGTATTAAAAACTGATCATAGTAGTCTAACCAGCTACTTTAAGCAAGCTGACTTAAACTCCCGGCAAGCCAGATGGAATGCTTTCTTGAGCGAGTTTGATATTGATCTACAGCATGTAAAAGGGAAAGAGAACAAGGTTGCGGATGCATTGAGCAGGAAATTGCATAACATTTATGAATTATATGTTAATCAAATTGAAACCAGATTCCTAGAACAAATCAGAGAAGAAGCAGACAAGGATCCTGAGTATAAATATTTGTGGCAGCAAGCACAAGAATCTGGAGAACAAGGTGAGCAAGGGGAATATGAGATTAACCAGGACGGGTTGTTAATTTTCAAAAAAAGGATAGTCATTCCAAACAGAGTAGAATTGAAAAAAATGATACTGGATGAATATCATAGGAGCAATTATGCGGGACACCCGGGATATCAAAAAATGCTGATAGCTATAAGAAAAGACTACTGTTGGCCAGGCATGAGAAAGGATATAGCGAACTATTTAAACAAGTGTTTAGAGTGCCAACAGGTGAAGGTAGAGCATCGGCATCCGGCTGGATTAATGCAGCCTATACCTATTCCTGAATGGAAATGGGAGGTGATCTCATTGGACTTTATCACCGGATTACCAAAATCAAAGCGAGGTAATGATTCAATAATGGTAGTTGTAGATCGACTGAGTAAGTCGGCACATTTCATACCTGTCCAATCCACCTATAAGACAGTTCAGATAACAGATTTATTTATACGTGAGATCTTCAGACTGCATGGAATTCCTAAGACCGTTATCTCGAATAGAGATGTAAAGTTCACATCCACTTTTTGGAAGACCCTGTTTACATGATTAGGAATGCAAGTACATTTTAGTACTGCATACCACTCGCAAACAGACATTCAAACCGAGCGAGTGAACCAGGTGCTAGAAGACATGCTGCGAATGTATGTCATGCAGCAACCAGTGGAATGGGAGGAGTATCTTCACTTGATAGAGTTTGCCTATAACAATGGCTACCAAGAATCATTAAGGATGAGTCCATTTGAGGCGCTATATGGGCGGCAGTGCAGAACTCCCATTAATTGGAGCAGTCCCGAGAATAGACTCATGCTGGGACCGGACATGCTAGCTGAGATGGAAGCAGAGGTGAGGAAAATTTGACAGAATTTGAAGGCGGAACAGGACAAGCAGAAAGTGTATGCGGATAAAAAGAGGTCATACCGTGAATATGAAGTTGGAGATCATGTATATGTCAGAATTAAACCAAAGAAAAGCACGTTAAGATGGGCATCTTGTGCAAAATTGGCACCCCGGTTCTGCGGCCCTTTCCAAATACTGGAAAGAGTGGGGCCGGTAGCATATCGTTTAGCTCTTCCCAGTCATATTCGGGTGCATAATGTTTTTCATGTATCGTTATTAAAACGATATATTCATGATCCAAGACACATAATTCATTGGCATAACATACAGGTAGTGGATAAGCCTAATTGATAAATATTAATGCGATGATAAAGACTTATTTTATTAACTTAAGTCTACTGTGTGGTAGAACCAGATGGGAAGTTTCTGGTCGAGCCACACAGTATAATCAACCGGAGGGAAATCATGCTCCGGAAATGAGCCATCGCCTAGGTTAAAGTGCAATGGAAGCACTTTGGACCCGAGGAAGCTACCTGGGAAGACGAGAGTTTTGTTCGTGGAGCTTATCCTGAGCTTTTTTCTGAACTAGAATAAGAACACCGGGGACGGTGTTCTCTTCCAGAGGGGGAAAACTATAACCACCCTCTTAGCCACTAACAAATGGTTAAGTTTTTTTTAATTATGGGTTAATTATGACTGCTATTATTTGGAATTTCTGAACAAAGTTAATTTTGGTAAGGAATAAAAAGGTTTATTGAGAAATTAGTTTTCTTGAGTAAAAATTTATGGTAAAAGTAAAACAGGACCTGGAATTAGTTGGAACAGAAAAAAAAACAGTTCCACAGTTTCCCAAAGGAAAACTCAGGAATAAAGAGGAAATTCCAAGAGAGTTTTGGGGTTCTGTTGGAGAAAAGGAAAAAGGACTCTGCGTTTTTTTTGGAGAGAAATTCCCAGAACAGAGTGTCTGCTGGGTTGGAGATTGGACCGGACTGTCCCGAGTTCTCCCAAGAGTTCTGTTCCACTGGAGTTGGAGGGTTGGACCGGATTGTCCGAATCTCTCCTCCAGAATATCTCGGTGGATAATACTCCAGACGTGAAGCTCGGGGGAGAACTGTGGTATGTATTTGCCCAGTTCGTGGTTGAAAGGAAACGAGCACTACAGTTGTCTTGAACACAGATGAGTTTACTACCACAGTAATTTGTTTGACTGCAATTTTTATTTCTGCATTTCTATTATTAAGTGATATTATCAATTTACAGTAAGTAAATCAGTCTTTCTGTGAAAAAAAGTAGGATCTGTGATAATATGACAGATGTTATTTAATTTCTTTTCTATACAATACTGCTGTAGAATAAATAGTATAACTTGTCTTTTGAATAAATAGAAAAGAAGAAGAACCAAGCACATATTTACTGAGAAGGACAAATTAAATATTTGCAGAAGTAATGTAGAATCAAACACAGTGCACAGTGAAAGTGTAGTATTTAATAAAGTCATGCTTTTGTTCTAGTCTAAGAAAGCAAAGCATACAAGTTTAAACTTTTTAGAGCCATACTACTATTGAGAGGGCCGTTAACCCGTAAGGATGGAAAGTCAGACCTTCCGCCCCTGGGTATATCGCCCAATAACTATGATAACGCTCAGACGGAGAAGGTGGTCCGGCCACCCCGCTGCCTGGTGATAATAAGAAACCAGGAGCAGAAACTTGCAAGCACAGTGTAGTAGTAGATGTAAAATAAAAAGAAATACAAGACATGATGAACAAATGCAGTACCAAAAGATTCATGGCAAAACAGTAAACACGCTATCGGGTAGACTACTTTCAATGAGTAACGACAACGCATAGATCGATAAGCAGATACTTCAACAAGTATATATATATACGACGCGACAGAGAAATTCATAAATGTCCATAAAATTTTTCATTTAACAGTCTTCAAAGGAGAATTACTTCGAGTTGTTCCAACCACAAGAAGATCATACATATTTTTTCTTACACTCTCATTTTCCATTATCATGGTACCAAAAAAATTGTATGAGTAAATAACAAGCGATGTCTATCCCTGAGCAAGAAAAAAGTCCCTCTGTCGAGGGTTAGAATAGCAAAATAAAGGCGAAATACTGACAGCGGGTGTGCTGACTCAATAGTTCCCACGGTAGGAATTTATCCATAGTATTAATAAACTAAACCAGACTCAAACCCTGGAATACAAGTTTATGCTCAAAACCCTAAGCTGTAAATCCTGAGATAGACTATCACTCTTGAACGATAGACATAACCACTGTGACTACAGACTCTTGAGCGTCTGGCTAACCAGTAGAAACCCTCCTTTTAATGAAGAAAAGACAAAGCCCTTGAAGTATTTCCTGAGGGACTGAACCGTCGACTGGAGGTGTACCTGTGAATGGGTGCCGAGTTAAAACCCTTTTGCAAGCCAAAATCAAAGATGGAAATTCAAGCTTCAAGTTTCGGGAACAAAAAAGTATTATACCTGCCATTCAAAACAGAGTAGTCATTAGATAAGAGGAGAGCAAGTAAATACGTTCCTGTTAAGAAAACAAAACAAACGAAAAGAAGAAATGAGCTACTGTAAACGTTCTAGAAAATACCTGAGGAGGATTTTTGTGGGTAAACTGTGCAAGGAAAATCCAGAGGTAGCTGCCAACATACCTCATGAGAGCGGGTGAAGCAAACTGGACAGCTACATTCCTTTCGAGGTGAGCCATTGATAGACAAATGGAATCTCTGAGAGGAATGACGGTAAACATCAACACTGCAAGAATAATCAATCGAAAATTCCACAAGCCGCTTAAGCACAGTAAGACAGGAAGAAAAGCAGGGTATTTTACCGAAAATCGGAAGCGTGGAAATACATTCCAACTTCAGAATTGAACCACGTGACATGCTCGGCCAAGACCCAGTTAGGCCGGGGTTGCTCCAGAACCTCCGTCGAAAAGGGAAAACAACAAATGAACCAGGAGGCCAGTATGGCTCGGAGGTCATTACTCCACCTTGAAGTTTGCGCACCGTCGGATCATGGGTGGATCAAGGGTGTAGAGTCTGCCAGATGGAGGATGTAGGGACCAAGAGATTCCAACCAGAACTTTCGCAGGAAATCAATCATGGCGTATTAACCATCGCACAAAGATCCAAATTCCAATAAGCGGGATAACCAAAAACTCAATAAATAAGTGATGCCGTGGCAACTGAGCACATAAGCGCCGGGTACACGATGTAAACCAAAATCAATGGGACTAGCCACATCGTGAAGCGGATTAAAGATTTTCTCACCGAAACAATTAACCCAAACATTATGCGGTACATAGTTGCCATAAATAAAGAAATCCAGAAAGTCACAGGTTATAATTGTTAGGTGTCAAGTTGTGTTTATATTTTCCATTAAAAACAAATAAAAAAATGTTATGAATTCTGCAGGGTCAGGACATGGTTAACAGTTGGTAACCATCAATCATAAAATTTTTTTTTATTGTGTGGTAAATTTGTTTTATTTTTCTTTAACGTGAATGTTACAGCTTTACATGTAATTTATTTTTCTACTTTGTTTTGTCTTCATAGTTGTTATGGTACCTCTGTGGATCACTCTAATTCTTTGTGCCTCAATTTTATGTCATCTTCGAAGTCAATTATGGCATGCTTTTTATTTTTTCTTCAGGGGTGGCACATATATTGAGGGACCTTCCCTTTACTGTTGCTTCACAGTAGTATTTAGGTGATGTATGGATGGAAGTTTTACTTCATGGGTTCAATTCTGACTTGTCTTTCCACAGTTTTTTGATAATATCAAAATAGGAACTAACTACAATCATATTCCCCTCTTTCCTACATAGAAACCGTCATAATGTAATCCCCTTGATTCGGTGGCCCCAATTTTTGAAGGTGATGCAAGAAGTGTTTCTACTATTTCGGGTTTTTTTACCTAAATGTGCCTCCCACACCAACACTCCCCCCTCCCCCCATTTTGGGAAATGGTGCTTATTTTTGGGATTCTTGCGGTTCCAGTTGTATTACCTCCATAGGGCTGTTTTCTTCTATCGTTTTCTACTGACGGTTTAGTTTTTTTTTTCTTTCTTGTTGGTTATTTCTTTTATGTCATAGCTCAAATGGAGAACCCATCCTCTCAGTCCAGTTACCCATTCGTTCCGTAAGTTTGTCCCTTTGTTTTTTTTTTTCTACATCCCTCTTAATCTGTTTTATTGTGAGCATGCAATGACATATCAGTGTTTTTATTTATTTTCTTTTGCTATTAATTTTCTAGTATAGATAGCATTAGAGGCCAACCCATCCATCTATTCAACTCTACTAGTTGGACGAGGCAAGAAAGCAAGACCAGTAAGATACATTATTCTCGCCCATTATCGATAAAGAAAAATGGAACTTCTTTGAAGTGATTCTTTGTATTCCCTTGGATATTTTTCTTTCTTGAGGTAGAGTGAGGTCATGCTAGTCCTCTTTGTCTGTCTCCTTTATCCCCTTACAAGTTCTTTCATTTTTCTTTAGGTGTTCACAATATATTTTACTGGTCACTACTTGCGTCTAAATATATCCTTTTCTAATTTGTCACAGATTGAAGAACGCCAATGGTTTTTTAATAACAAGTATGGAAATCAATCCTTCTCTCTCGCTACTATTTCTCTGCTCTCTTAAGTCCATAAGGTAAAATCATTACACTTTCTCCGTTGTCTTGCGGGTACGAAGATACCCTTTGGAGCATCTTCTTTCCTTGTGAAACCATGAAAGATGGTCCTCACTTACCTTCACCCTTTATGGCATCCAGTTTGGTTACTTCGAATCTTTAGAGCTCAGTTCAATCCAATGTTCCTGTTAAAAAAAATTTATGCACAAGTAGTATTGGGGCTCTTCCTACGATATGTCAAGGGTTAATATGAGAATTATTACGCTAAAATACAGGATTGCATACTTTTTTTTTTCGATCTATAGTTATTAATTGTAGTTTGGACTCCTGTACGTCTTATTTTCTTTTGTGCACTTTAGTTCTCTGAGTTCCCTCGATACTAGGTTCATATTTTTTAGTGGATGGATCACAGTAACTCCTATGTAAGATGTTATATTTTGCTTATCAAGATGAATTTGTTATTGTTTTTTTAATATAAATCAATGTATATTCAAACATCAATCTATTTATCTCAGATTTTGTTTTATCCATTGTTATATAGTCTTACTAAGCCATTATATTAATATAATGGGCTAAATATATTCCTTTCATGGTTTACCAATATAATTTTGTTCAATACCTCGATTGGTTTTGTTTATGCAAAAGAAAGTAATAAATCCAATAATGTTTGGGTTCATTGTTTCCTCTTCCAATAATTTTCTTTTATATTAATAAGAAAGGATAAAATTTTACTCATTCTCAGCTGTAATAATTAGCTAATGGTCAGGTTATATTGTTTTCATATTTCCTAGGTATAACCCAACATGTTTTTTTATTATTTTTACTTGTTTTTCTAAACCAAATAGCTTGGGTTCCCCTCATTATGCAAAAGAAAATAATAAATCCAATAATGTTCTCGTTCATTGTGTCCTCTTCCAATAATTTTCTCTTATATTAACACTAAGGGATAAAATTTTACTCATTCTCACCTGTAATAATTAGCTAGTGGTCAGGTTATATGGTTTTTATATTTCCTCGGTATAACCCAACATATTTTTTTAAATCCTATAGGTTGGGTTCCCCTGATTCACCAAGACGCTAAATTATGACGGTTCCATAAGGGTGTGTTCCCAAAGATAAATATGGCCAGTTATTCGGGCTTATTTTATATGTAGTTTTCCCATGGATCTACGACCCAAAATTCCTCCCCATTGTAGCTTTCATTTTTCTGTGTCAGTCTTGCATCATATATTTAAATGATGAAAGTCTATGTGTACGGAATAAATTGTACACAATACGTGTTTGTAAGATGGTATTGTGCATAGTACTATAAATGTTAAGTTAAGACCTACAACAAATAATTTTTTATTAAACATGCACGTGTCATCATTTCTGTCAAGTTTTAAAATTTTATTCACTAGTATTCTAAATTCTAATATAACCACAACAAAATCAGTTCAACTACAGTTTAATATTTCTATTTAACTAATTCCTTTTCAATGGTATTCCTATTGTTATCATTAGTGCATATTCATGAGCATAAAAAATTACTCTCAGTATAGATCCATTTAAAACACGGATCTAAACCAAAAATGATCAAATTTCTTTTGTTGCAAACTTATTTTAGAATACAAAAATGTGTTATTGTTTAAATTGCACTTTTGATTGTTTTAAAGATTACATAACATATGTATTAAGTCTTTTTATATTAATTCATATTAAATTATTTTATTCTTAACTCACATTGGATATTTGATTCTATTATACATTAAAATATTTTCATTTAACATTTTTTTCTATATATAGATGTATATAAAGTTGATATCAGGTACTAAAATATTTTTGAAAAACATAAGGTTTAAACATCTTACTCACATATGTTTTTTACTAATTACTCTACATGATATTATGTCATATGGACAACTAATTAAAAATGCATAGCATATATTTTTTTCATTTTTATTATTTTTATTATAAGAAGGACAGAAATGCTTACACTTAGCCTTAGAAACAATATAGATGCATTTTAACCACATATTACTGCTTCCTAATTTTGTGATTAATATAGATCTATGTGGTAGTTTTTTATTTTTTAAATTGTATAATTTGATATTTTATCATTATTAATATTTTATATTAAAAATTGAATTAGTCACATATTTTCCTCTTATTAAAAAGTAACTACTGTACTTTACCTTCAATTACTTTTTCCTTTCCAGGAAAGGTTAACACACACACACACACACATATATAAATACACACTTTCTATAGAGAGAAACTTTATACTGAAATATATTAGTTAAAATGGATATTTAAACAGTTTCTTTAAGTTCTATATTAAGATATTTATAAGAGAAATATATATATATTTCTGTAAATTTGTATAAAATTATAATATCAACACTTAATTGTTGTGTTAATAGATTTTTAATTGTTCAAATTATTTTTATTATTTTTTGAGGACCTGACATACTTACACATCTCCTTAGTACTGGATTCTAGAATGAGACTTTCAACTCAATTATAATATCAACACTTAATTGTTTTGTTAATAGATTTTTAATTGTTTAAATTATTTTTATTATTTTTTGAGGACCTGACATACTTAACATCTCTCTCATACTAGATTGTAGAATGAGCATTTAGCCTCAATAACAAACAATATGCCTAACTTTATCCTCTTCAGATATTCTTTTGCACTATAAAATAATATAACACTAATTCTAGCTTTATCATCTCTACATATTCATTTGAACCATAAAATAACATAACATATAGTAGTTTTGTACATATCCATTTGTACCATGAAATCACATAATTGTCTAATTGTGAAGTTGCGAGAAAGGCACTTGGGAATCTTGCAGCATTTTCTACTCAACCTTGAATTGAATCCTCTAGTTTAACCTTAATATGAGATGTATTTGACAAAGAATCAACAACGTCTATTGATCCCATCCATAGGTATTTTATTCCCATCTACCCATGGTATTCATTCACCCATAGTATTTATCCACTCATAGTATTCATCTACCCATGGAATCTACCCATGGTGTTATAAGAGGCATCCACCCATCGTATTTATCCACAGTTGGTACTCATTCACCCATGTAATCTACCAATGGTATTGTAAGTGGCATCCACCCATTGTATTCACCCACCCGTGGTATTGTAAATAGAATTTACACATGGCATTCATTTACCCACGGTATTTAACCACCCATGCAACTTGCTCGTGGTATTGTAACCAAAAATATATTATAAGTAACAAGTCACATTTTGTAAAATGAAAAATTATCCGTCACAATGTAAATTTTACACTTATTCTCTATTTTAATTAAAAAAAATATTTGTGGTTTTATTTACTGTGTGATGTCTCTTTTTTTCTATCATTTCAAATTGGGTGCCCCCCAATATCCATTTTAATTTTTAAATCTTGGGGACCTACCCCCAAAACCCGAATCAATGTCCATATTTTTTGGTTCTCAACGTCCACTTGCCCGGGCTTTTCATTGAAAGCCCACTTTTCTCTATGGTGATGCTCTTATCCAGGCTTAGCATCTTTCCTCAACTAAGTAATTTAATGGATTTTCTCTCATATCCATTAAATCTTATCTCGAATATTATCTAGAATCTTTATCATGAAAGAGTTATCTCAATCTCATTTATTAATGAGATTTTTGTTTTTCTTCCTTTGGAAAGAATCTCATTTTCAAGTGTCTCATTCCCAAGTACATTCAATCCAATTATTTATTTATTAATAAAATCATTTGTTTACATAAGCATTCCAATGTACCTCATGGATTTGTTTCCATTCACACAAACATAACTCAGTTTGAAATAAAGAAAACCATATTACAACCATAAAGGGGTATTACACCTTGCATCAATTCCATTATTTTTTTTACTTAGTTGATTAATAAAATTCTTCGTAATATAAATTTCACATCATGCAAAGAATCAAAATCATAAAAAAATGACACAACAAGAAATGACATTAATTTTTTTTACTTAGTTGATTAATCACATTCTTCATAATATAAATTTCACATCATGCAAAGAATCAAAATCATAAAAAAATGACACAACAAGAAATGACATCATTAGACATTGATATACCATTGGAAACCTCGTATGTTTAAACTAAAAAATGTATAATTTTATTATTAAATGCTTGTGATAGTGTTCACCCCTCACTCAATGGCTTGTAAGGGAGTCCATACAGTAAAAATTGTCATAAAATAGTACAAAGAATTATCATCTGAACTGAAGCATAACTAATTACATCTATTACAATCATCATAATATCATTTAAGGGCATAACTAGTTATAAGCTATTACAATAATCATAATATCATTTATGAATATTAAGTCTTTGAAACCTGGTTCTTCCCAACAGTTGATCATCTGACCGTTGGTATTCCTAAATTCACATGGACCAACAAATATTTATTTGTCAGAATTTTAAACATGAACTATTCTTTGCACAAGTCACCATCCTTTTATGCAATTGTTGTCATCAACTCACTATATCATGATCAGATAAAACATAAAATATTAATTAACCAATAATCAATATTTATAAGTAACACTTTAACATCTTTTTGTGTGCATGCATTAAACATAAACATTCATTAGTAACAATAAAATTACTATCAAGCTTCAACATTCCAACAAAACGCTAACATAGTATTGCATGCACTTTCATATTCTTTCCAAAGGAAAGCTAACATATTAGATATTTTTAATGTACATGAAAATGCATAAGAAGCTTTCAGGAGAACTAGCCCAACAAGGAATTTTTTTTGTGCCTACTATTATGTTTTATTTTGCAAAGGGATTAACATAATAGATTATATACTTATACATGTGAATGCATGTTCTTTTCCAAAAACATCTTTGCCACAAGAGAGATATTCACAATGGATATTATGTATAAAAATGCAAGCTCTATATCAAACAAAGTTAACATAATATTTATAATTTTGTGCATGAAAATACTTTTCATATCCAACATAAAATAACATGATACCTTATTCGTATTGCATGTGAAGCATATATTTATTTCCAAAGTAAAGTAACTAAATCTTGAATGGAAAAATAAACACAATTGCTTTCAAAGGAATCAAACATGTAACATTTATTCTTTGTTACAAATAAACATTTTCCCCTTACCAAAGTATCTATCCCAATAACATTACAAAATATTCTCCCAAAATAAAACTAATACCATAGCTAATCCCTTTAGGTGTGAAAATGCATATTGTTTTTCACGAAAGAAGGCTAAGAGAAGTAGTATTATGCGATTGCAACTTCATTTTCTCACCAAAACTATATTTTCCATTCATGCAAGAGTATATGTTTCTCTAAAGATTCTTCTAATAAAACTAATACCATAGCTAATCCCTTTAGGTGTGAAAATGCATATTAATTTTCCCAAAAGAAGGCTAAGACAAGTAGTATTATGCAATTGAAACTTCATTTTCTCATCAAAACTATGTTTTTCCATCTGTGCAAGAGTATATGTTTCTCTAAAGATTCTTATACAAAAATTGTAGCACAATAACGCATGTGATTACCAATTTTCCTCTCCAAGAATAAAATTCAGTAATAGATACAAGGGTATGTTTTTATATTCTATTATTTTTGAAGAGTTCTAACACAACAAATACGACTTTTCTTACAAACATATATATACACATTTTACAAGGAATATAACACGCTAATTATTATTCTTCCAAAATTTGGTTAACTCACTAGCTATTATGCATGCAATACAAAATATTTTTCTATCATTTCACACATCTTAAAAATTTATAGTATTTCCTAAAAAAATAGCATGAATAAAAAATCTTTCTCAAATAACACAATGAATGGTATTTTATGCAAAGGCTATTATACATGCAATACAAAATATTTTTCAATCATTTCACACGTCATACAAATTTGTAATATTTCCTAAAAAAATAGCATAAATTAAAACTCTTTCTCAAATAACACAACCAATGGTATTTTCTAGAAAGGTTTTATGTGAAATCTTTCTAAAAAAAGTTACTCACATATTCATTTCGAGTAGATGAAATATACTAAATATCATTGCTATGCAAATAAGAATATATTATTTTTAAGAGTACAATATTTATATTTAAAAATATCAAACCTAATAGTTATTTATTTGTGCATTCAATTAATTTATTTATTTTCAAGAAAATTAACACAATATTTATCTCTATATGTATATAAACAAGTATCCTTCTAGATATGACAAATAAAATGACAACACTGTGTTTTAATTTTCTTTTATTTTTTTAGTTATCAACTTTGAGCACAATTTCTAAATATCTGGAAATTAATTTTGGAAAAACTAAAGGTTTCTAAATATCTGGAAATTAATTTTGGAAAAACTAAAGGTGTGTTTGTTGAGAACAAGTTCATAAAAAAAACCTCTCTCAGTTTTTACATCGATGTCATGGTTTGAAAGATTGGAATCTTTCTATATTTAAATATTAAATAGTTTTTTGTTTTAGTTGTCAAATTTGGACTCAGTTTTTGAGAATTCAAATACTCATTTTTCAAATAAGAGGTTTTTAGTGATAACGAACTTATTTACAAAAACCTTTTTCAATTTTCACATATTTATCATGGTTTGGGAGATACGAAGAAATACTTCGGCGTTGCTTTTAAATAATTCATGCAATTCACACAATTATTTAAGCATATTTTTTTTTAAGAATTCAATGCACACGAAATCATTTAAGAATTCAACAAACAACACACTTATTCCACTAATTCAATCAATAAACAACAGACTTATTCCACTATACACAAAAGTACATAAAGGTTTTCCAAAAAAAAATAATCTTGACTCTTTATCATATGAAAATTTTCAAACAAATAAATTTGATTTTTATTTATTCATGCATCATATGAAAACACAATAATTTTCAAAAAGTCGAAGAGATAGTTATTGATTTGTTAATGCATGCTTCCAATCAGTCTTTCCTCTCTCTTAGCTTGATTTTATATTTATTTTTTCATTAGTCCTCATCATTTCTCATAGACTTGCAAAAAGTAGAATTAAGAAAATGCAATTTGTTTTCTAAATCCTAAAAACATTCTATAAATCGCTCATAAATTAGATTTTTTCTAAATCCTAAAATCACTGCACAAATCTTTCATGTTTTTTCAAAATAAATTCATTTTTTTCCTTATGAAAAAAATATTACTTATCCATAATTTTTCTAAATCTATTACTCATTACTTTTAAAAAATCATAAAATTAGAAATATTATTTATTTAAATAAAAAAATATAAATTATTCTAAATATAAAAATAAAAATTAGTTTTATTCTTTTCTAATATCTATATAAAAATTGATAATATTTAATTATTCAAGAACATCCATTTTATGAGAGTTTTCACTTATGTCACGGATATTACATAGAGGTCAACACAATTGATTTCTTCATTCCTCCTGAAATTACTAATGACTGGTCGTTACTAATAGGCTTTATTACCCTTAATCCACTGAGGGTTTTTACTCCATTGTTATATTGTTCAACCTTGGAGGGTTCTTTATTAATTTTTTTTGGAGTTATAGGGTTCGACCTTGGGTCGTAGCAAACCCTTCATTCGCTTTTATACATACCTGCACTGTATTATGACATGATGTCCTATTTTATATTAAATTATTTAGATTCGGTTTAAAAGAACATACATGCAACACACTAGAATATTAAATATTTCTTCGGTGAGGTTAAAAAATTATTTTCTCTATTCTCGTATTCACCATATATAAAATTTCATCCAATTTATTGTGTAAAATGTGGTAGTAGTAGATCTATAATCTAGCCACTAAAATAAGAGATAAGTAATTCTATAATGTCAAATAAATCAATCCTATATACTTCAATTTTCATTTTTTACTTATTTTTTCTTTCTCTATTCACTCTTGTATATTATTATTTTTTTTAAAGTAGAATTTTATAATAAAATTTAGAAAATTTTCATAGTTAATTATGTAGTTTCATGCTGGTAACCATGCACTACTTTGTTACCATTTCAATTCAATTCTTAAATAGGATGGTTTGGTTTATTAGATTTATAGGAATAAGATGGATGCTTCATGTTTCTTTTCTTTAGATAATTAATTTCATTTTTAGTGATTTATTCAAAGTTTTTGAATAAACTTTTGCAGAGTTATTTTAGTCCCATATATACTTACACGGGTGTTTGTTATTTTCTATTATTCTGTAGTATATTATAATTTTGACATAGAATTACGTGGAAACACAAGATTGTAATTAAGGGGTTTCATCTATGTTCCTATTCTCTAAATAACTGAGTTTATAAAATTGTATGATATTTGAATACATGGTTTTAACATATCACTTTTACTATATACTCATCTTATCTTCTTCCACTTTGATTCAGAAATTTCTCCAAAATGGAGTTCCTAATTTTTCCATAACTCTTTATAGTGCAGAACGCAAATATGATAGTTACATTTTAAGAGATAATTTTTTGTACGCCTAAATGTAACATTTATTATTTTTGTTAATAAAAATATTAAAAAAACTAAAGTAATCTAAGAAACGAATACCAATACCCAAAACTTTTATATATATATTCCTATACACCTAAAATATTACACCAATATAAAATTTTATCATCAAAATAACTTAATCATTTAAATCTTCACCCTTCCTTAGCCACTCCCTCCAATATTGGGCAAATTTTAAATACTTCATTTAACAGTAATAGAGAAAAACAAACCCTTATACTGCTTTATAACAACTTCTTTAATATTCTTCTTCCATTAACTAATATATAGTTCTCTTAATTTTGCCTATTAATATTCTCAACAACTTAAATGGATCAATTCCTCTCTCATCACATATTTACTTTGACTGAAAACGAATCCTAACATGGGCATGCCCATATGCTTTTTTCTGTTTTAGTACCGATGGATATAGTATTAAATCCATAAATTCTGTTCTGTGCATTCGATATGATCTTTTACATAAATTCACACATATAATATTTTCAACGCTTGTTCTTTTCTTTGTAATTCATATGGAAAAGAGATTTATCATCAAATTTATGCACTCGCAGGTGTAAAGAAATGACGATGTAAACAAATGACTATATAATGAAGGATTTATATAACATTTTTTTCATATATTCATTACCAGAAATTACTACGGTTATGAGTAATTTTATATATATAAATATTAAGGAAAATATACTATTCATGCAGAACCCAACCTTATCCTTAGTTATACCATTTCATAACATTTATCCCTCAACATCGATAAATAAATATAAACATGAATCTAACTGTAATTACCGTTTAGAAAATGCTCACGAACCAAACACGTTCCTCTTTACCATGAACTTTTTGTGTTTCATATTTTTTTTCTAGCAATGTGCTTTCAAGGTTTTTCATGGCATTTTTGTTTTAGTTTTTTTATTTTCAAAAAACATGCTTCTTTTTTTTAGTTAAAACATTTTTTTGGTTTCCTGCAGTGTTTTATTTAATTTCACTAAGTATTTCTCTCCAATTAAATGGTTAACATAATATTTAATTTAATTTATTTTCTTTTTTGTTTCATGGACTGTTTTATTTCACCTTATTAAGTATTTCTCTCCAATTAAGTGATTAATTTTTCTTCTATTTTTTTTCTAGAGATTTTTAGGAGACTTTTAGAGTAGGTTCATCATGTGGACTTGACACCGCAATGTTTTCCTAAAGTGACAAGAAGTCTAAACTCTAGTGCTTTGTCGTGAATATTTCCAACCAATTCAATTATTAGTTAAAATAATAATAAATTAATTACATCATTCTATAATTCTCTTCATAACTTCCTTAGCAATTAAATCCAATAATAATTGACTGACTAAAAATAATAAATGTTTAAAAAACAAAACTATAATAGTGTTACAAACCCAACCAAACTTATTGCCTCAACCCCTTTTACTCCATTAAAATTATTTGTGAAACTCTCAAAATAAAATAAAAAAACATCTTATTGAAAAGATAGCTACAAACCCAATCTTAACTTACAACCTGGCACATTTATTATTAAATTTTCTCTCTTTTAATTTCCATTAATTCCTACAATCCATATTTTAACACCCCTTTCCTACAAATTCTTCATCTTCATTTTCCTTTTTCCTTCATATCTAATCTCTACCAACTCTAATTAATACCTCATCTCTATACACTTTAATTATCTTCCACATTAATCTTTTTATTCTTTTCTTTGATTCTACCATCTTCTTATTTCCTCCAACTTATTCATTATTTTTGTCTTTACCTTAAAATTCTTTTATGATCTTTACTCATAATCTTCATTATAATCATACTTCAATTTTACTATAAGTAATCATTAGTTTTCATAAAATATTAACTCAAGTTATTTTATTATTAATAATTTATACTTGTTTCTCAAATATATCCCTTTGTTTTATATAATTGTTTCTCAAATATTTCCAATTGTTTTATATAGCCATTAATTTATCTAACAAATATTAATTATATAAATAAGTTTGTTTCAAAATAATATTTTTATAAATTTATTCGTATTATTAATAATTATTACTTGAATAATATATATCTGTAAAATATTGTTAATAAATATTTATTAATTTCTTTTTCTTTTTAATTTATTGCATTAATTAAAAAAGGTTATATGAAAAAGTATCTTATAAAACAAGCTATCCTCTTTTTTGGACATATTGAATCCATATGTTATGGTATTTTCTTATAGTATTGTAACAAGGATAGATCCATCTTAAGTATGGATCTAACGTGAGTGGAGAGATTGATTTTCTTCAAGTGCAAAGTTATTTTAGAGTGGAAATAAAAAGTGCAATTTTTTATTGTTTAAATTGTATTATTTGAGACAACTAATTAAATATGGATAGCATATTATTTTTATTATTCTAGCGAGAAATTTATTTTCTATTTAGAGAATATTTTATTTTTATTTTAAGAGGTACACGTCTCAAATCCAAATTGATCCAAATTGAGCACGGAAATAGTTACACATTTCCTTTACAATGGGTGTAGAACATTTCTTTTCTATTTAGAGAATATTCTATTTGTATTTTAAGAAGTACACATCTCAAATCCAAATTGTTCCAAATTGACCATGGAAATAGTTACACATTTCCTTTACAATGGGTGTAGAACATTTCTTTTCTATTTAGAGAATATTTTATTTGTATTTTAAGAGGGACAAATGTCAAATCCAAGTTGAGCATGGACATAGTTACACATTGCCTTTACACTCGGCTGTAGAACATTTTTCTTTTATTTAGAGAATATTTTATTGTACTTTAAGAGGGACATATGTCAACTCCAAATTGAGCATGGAGATAGTTACACATTTCCTTTACATTGGGTTTTAGAATGAGCATGGACATTATTTTTCTATTTAGAACATAATTTTTAACTTTAAATTATATTTAAAGGGTAACATAACAAACTTACACATCCCCTTCATACTTGGCTATAGAATAAGACTCCCCTTCATACCGGCATGTAGAATTTTTCTATGTAGAACATAATTTTTAACTTACATATCCCCTTCATATTAGGTTGGATGGAAGGACAAACTTACACATCCCCTTCATACTGGGCTATAGAATTTTTCTATTTAGAACATAATTATTAACTTACACATCCTCTTCATACTGGGTTGGATGGAAGGACAAACTTACACATCCCTATGGAAGGACAAAATTACATCCCCGATGGAAGGACAAACTTACACATCCCCTTCATACTAGGCTGGATGGAAGGACAAATTTACACATCCCCTTCATACTGGGCTCCCCTTCATACTTGATTATAGAATTAGCCTCTTGGCACAACCAAGACTATTTACAACTTAGGAATATCAATGATAAACTATTTACAAATTAGGAATCTCAATGATAAAGTAGGGATAAATCTCTATTGATAATAATCTTGTTCCATATTATTTCAAATATATGTTTTTTTTGTTCATCTAACTCATGAGAAATTGAACATTGAATTTATTTCTTTACAATGACTTAGGAACAATACAATTACCAAATATATGTCTAACTTATAATAAATTTTATATATTTAACTTATAACTTATTTTTTTATAATTTACATTAAAAATTTAAAATGAAACAATAATTTAATTACTTATATCATTTTTTTAAATTTGAACAATATGAAATGAGTTAAGAATAAATATTTTAATACTCATTATATATACTTATTATTGTTTACCAACCATTTAATTTATATATAAAAAATAAATTTTACTATTAAACATAATTAATTATTAATTATACTAAATATAAACTTATTTAAATATAAAATTTAAATTTAAATTTAAATTATATTTTACATTTTCTTTTAAATTAATTTTTTTAATCCACTTGAGACATTAAACATTCTAAAACTTACACGATTCAAATAAAAAAATTTAATCACTACAATGTCCATTATATTAATTTATTATTTTCAATTATATATATATATATATATATAACCCTTCGTGTTTTCCATATCCTTTTACAGCACCCTTTTATATAGTAGTGTAAGTTGCAATAAAACTTTCAATTTATTGAACAATTAGAGTTTTAAAAAATCATTTTTTAAAAAAGATTTTTTAAAAGTTATTTTTTTAAAAATGTTTTTATTTGAAGTATTTTTTATTTTATTAATATTTTTAAATAAATATATATTTTATTTTTATTTTCAAGATATAAATTAAAAAAGGTGTTATTTATTGAAATTACAATTTTTTAATATTAAAATATCATAAGAGTGTTTGAATTATTTTTTGATAGTGGAAATTTCTTAAAATTTCTGCAAGATTTAAGCAAAAATAATACGAGAATTTCCACCATTTTCTAGACTAATTTATTGCCTCATTAAACTACTCTAAATAAAAATTTCAATTTATATAATTATATTTGTGACACTCATCATCATTACCAAAACTTACCATAAAAAAAAAAAAATTAATTTTACATCAACTATGATAACCTTTGTAAAACATTGGATGTATATTCGAATGCAAAGCTGGTAAGTTTAACTTATACTATGATATAAATATGACTGTATTTTTTTTATTTTCGCTGCATTGTACATCTTGGATTGTGTTCGGATTAACCCATATATCTAAGTTTTAACAATATTAACATATCCACCACACCTTGCATTTACTTTCTATACCGACTTCAATTAAATATGTGTACTTCTGACGATGACATAACCAGATCCCTTTTATGACTTGCCAGTTGTTAGATTTTATGTTTCCATCCGCGAACAACCTTGGGATTTGCTGGCCACCTATCATCTCATACTCTGTCTGATCTCCCTTTGATCTATGATGGATATTGAGGTGGGAAGGCCTAGGTTAAACCCTGGAAACCCGCTTACTTACCTCATTCTTCTCTACCGCAGCCTGGGTGTGGCTCTGCCTTAGACCGACCTGTTGCATTAATTCATGGCGGTCGGTCTCGGACGGATTGTTCTATCCCTACCCTTGCTCAGATTTGAGGTATGTTCTGCTTGAGCTTTACCTTGGATGGTCATATTATCTCTGGCTCCCAGTGGAATTGGTTTAAACGCTGTCAAAAGCTCGATGCCTCTGCAAAATCATAGGCTTCTTTAATAGGTAAGAATTTTTTCTTCAAACTCATACTACTTTTGCAGGTTTCCCTTATAGGCCATTCACTTGGTTTGAAATCGTGGCCCTCACCTCTGTTGTTTGGGTACTTGAAACAGTTTCACGATTAGGCAGCTCGGGTCAAAGACATACTTGCTTACAGGTATAATGAGTACCTAGAAAGTCTAGTTTCCTTTTTAGAGGTTTTGTTTCCAAATTCATGTCTACATTTTTTTTTCACAATTAACTCAGTTACGCTTGTGTTTCTTTTCAGGTAACTCTTTCCAAAGCTGGTTGTGTAGTTCTTTTGACGAAATCCGAGACTAATCTTTGCCCATTTGAAAATTCCAGGTATTTCGTTGTCGACCTTAATTTGGTCTACAATCTCAATGCCCAGATTTATCAACCTTGCTTTAAAAGTATGAGCTACAACATAATTTTCTTTGTTTAGTAATCCCTCTATTTAGAGCTAGGATTTCATGAGGGCTTAAGAGCCGAGAACATTGTTTACGATGAACCCTGTGTTATGCTACGGTTGAACTCTTCTTTCATATAGATTTTATTGGAAATATTTTGCACTATAAATAAATTTTGCAAAGAGAAGTTTTTGTTATAATATTATTCATTCAAAGCTTATCCTTTCATTTGCATGAAATATTCGGTTATACAGCATATAAATGTTTGGTTTATCTATCATGTCTAGCTTCTCGGTTCCTCAGAGAAGTTTTATTTTAAAAATAACTATACATAACAAAGTAATATTTCGATGCTTGCCAACTGTTCGACTTATACTTGTCGGGTTCGATCTTGTTCTTTACTTTGGTTAAATCCAATAAAGATATATCTGGGTTTTCTTATATAGTGTAATATTTTATTTTATAATGAAGTATGGTACTGTTTTCTTGATTCTCTTAGGGTCCGAGCCTCCAGTCGGCCTGTGTATCTTCTACTTAGTGTACTTTATGTAAATATTTGATTCATTTACACAGCTATTTGCTCTTTTCTATTTAAATGGTTTCCATTTTGGAATTAAATCATTACTAGGGTGTAGGTGACCGAACCACCTAGGTTCTTGTCCGTGTCTATTTAGGCTGGAGCAACGACTAAATCCGGGTTGAGGAACTTTTCCTCAAACTTAGATTTGACAGTATATGCCTGTAGGACTAAGTTTGAATCCAAGAATGGTTTGCATCCTTTTCAATTAAATTTTAAGAGAACTGGAGGTTAATTCACATTTTAACATCGAGGTTCTGTTAACTTCTTTTTTGGTAATAAATTCTAGTTTTAATATATTCTGTATTCCAAATTATATATAAGCTCTACATATTTATGCAATAGGTTTAATATACTACACTGTTGGTTTTTCTGGGTTGTGCAACGATATTTTTTCCTTATGATGCATGAATATTTTATCCTACAAATAAAATAGTTCTTCTTTTTGGTAGTTATTTCAAGATTTTTTCTGCAATAAACATTTTTTACCTTCTTCCAATAATACAATACTTTCTACTACAATAAACAATATTTCATCTGTAGATAGATTAACTATTCTTAGAATTTATAGAATTTCTCTTCTATTTTTTCCAAATTCTTTCCAACAATTCTTTATACCATTCACATCACAGCTTATAATAAATAATTATTTATCACATGCCTATGTATATATCTTATGATACCTTTTTCTGTAAACTTCAAATTTCGAATAGAATTAGTACTTATCTAAGATTAATTATTGTTGATGATGTTCCTCCCAACCTAAAAGAGAGACAATGATGTCCTGCTCTTCCCTCGTGCTTCCACTAAAAGGTATAGGTTGACAGTTTAGTTCTGCTCTAACCTCATGACCACAAGTCCAGTCAGTACCAGAATATTTTAGGGCATTGTGTGTTTTTTCGCTCGTCTCTACCAGCTCAAGAAACCTTTTGACCCTTTCCATTTTCTCTAAATAGAACCCCTATTCCTCACTACGATGAGTCTCTTATCCCCAAAAGAGCAGGTAAAGTTGTTCCCAACTGTCCCAACCACCTTTCAGTTCTTGGAAAACATTTACCATCAGCTTTTTACTTTTTGTGGAGTCACTTTCCATAACTGATTTTATTATTCAAAATTAATCAATAATGAAAATAATTTTTTCTAAAAAAAATTAATAGTCCCATCCTTTTCTTAAAATAAATAATTAAAAATATCTTTTTACTAGTTAACAACTACTTATCATTAAATGAAGTTGTCACAACTTCCCCCCTGGAAGTAACACCACCCTTTTGTTTCACACTAGCTCAGAAAAGATCTCTGGGTAAGCCTCATGCACATATATTTCATCCTCCCAAGTGGCTTCATCTGGGCCAAAGTGCTTCCACTGCAATTTAACCTGGGTGATGACTCGCTTCTGAAGCATAATTTCCCTTTGGTCAAGTATGTGTTTCGGCTCAACCAGAAACTCACCGTCCATTTCTACTTGTAAATAGAAAAGTTCCTTGTCAAATTCTCATAAAAAATTCAAATTTCAAGTTAGGATTTTTAATTCTATCCTACCCGTATATTCTGCCAATGAATTATGTGCTTCAAATCATGCACATAATGCTTCAAGAGGGACACATGAAACACATTGTATACTTTGATGTGACTGGGTAAAGCCAGTTGATAGGCCACATGTCCTACCCTTTCTAAAATTTGGAAGGGTCCACAGAACCTGGGAGCCAACTTGGCACAAGAGGTCCACCGCAAGGTACTCCTCTTGGGTTTGATCCTTAATTACCCATGGTCTCCCACTTTGAATTCTCGATAAGTCCTCTTCTTATCCGCATAGATCTTTTGCTGATCTTATGCAGCCTTCAAATTTTGTCTCATCTTCTTTACTTATGATTCCATTTCAGCAAGCATTTCTAGTCCCAACATCAATTTTGCTTCGGGACTTCTCCAATTTATGGGTGTGTGACATTGCCTCCCATATAGGGCTCTGAAAGGACTCATCTTAAGGGACACATGTTAAACATTGTTGTAATAAAATTCAACCAGATGCAACTAGTCTTCCCATTTGGTTGGCTGCTGCATCACGTACATGCGCAACATGTCTTCCAAAACTTGGTTTAGTTGCTCTGTTTCACCATTTGTCTCAGGATGATAAGTTGTACTAAAGTTTATTTGGGTCCCTAGACCTGTAAACAGAGTCTTCCAAAATGTTGATGTAAACTTTACATCCCTGTCCGAGATAAGCATCTTCAGAATACCATGCAGCCTGAAAATTTCTCTCATGAAGATGGCTGCTATCTGTATAGTCTTGTAAGTAGGCTGCATAGGTCTAAAATGTGCAGATTTACTCAATCTGTCAACTACCACCATGATGGAGTCATTGTGCCTTTTTTACTGTGGTAAACCTGTAATAAGGTACAAGGATATGACCTCCTACTTCCATTCAGGTACTGATATGGGCTGCAACAATCCTGCAAGATGTCGATGCTCCACCTTAGCCTGCTGACACTCCAAACATTTATTTAGATACTCAAAAATATTTTTATGCATACCAGGCAAGAAATATATTTTTCTAATAGCTATTAACATTTTCTGGTATCCTGGGTGTCCTGCATAGTTACTCTGATGGTATTCATCCATGATTAACTCTTTAAGTTCCACACGATTTGGTACATACAAATTTCCTCTAAAGGTTAGCATTTGCTCTTCGTTAACTCCATATTCAGAAGTACTTCCTTGTTTTCTAGTCTCTTCCATTTGTTGCCATAGCAATTGATATTCCAGATCTTTTTGTGCTTCTTCTTTTACTTGATCTAAGAATTTACATTCAAGCTGATTGTAATAAAGCTCATAAACACAATGCAGCTTTCTACTTAAAGCATCATCCACCCGGTTTAAGTTACCTTTCACGTGCTAAATGTCCATATGAAACTCACTTAGAAAGGCGTTCCATCTTGCCCGTCTGGAGTTTAAATCAACTTGCTTGAAATAACTAGTCAATCTGTTATGATCTATTTTTAGCACAAAATTTTTACCTAGCAAGTAATGTCTCCATACCCGGAGCACATGTACTACTGTTGTCAATTCTAGATCATAGGTTGAGTACCTTTGTTCATGCTCCTTCAACTTTCTTGACTCATATGCCACTACTTTTCCTTCTTGAAATAAAACTGCCCTAACACCCACTTTACTAGCGTCTGTACATACTTTAAACTCTTTGTTGGGGTCAACTACCCTCAACACTGGCGTA
The DNA here is from genome assembly GCA_034641835.2 of Pinus albicaulis. Taxonomy (NCBI): domain Eukaryota; kingdom Viridiplantae; phylum Streptophyta; class Pinopsida; order Pinales; family Pinaceae; genus Pinus; species Pinus albicaulis. The sequence continues at coordinate 496,429,243 of CM076570.1, read as the reverse complement.
GTGGTCAATAATTGCTTCAACCTCTCGAAACTATTTTGGCACTCAACAATCCACTTAAATACTTCTCCTTTTCTCTACAAGGAGGTTATGGGAAAATTTATTCTGGAAAATCCCTCGATAAACCTCCGATAGTACCCAATTAATCCCATAAAGGATCGAATATCTGCCACATTCTGGGGTACTCGCCATTCCATGATTGTCTTCATTTTCTCTGGATCAACAACAATCCCTTCTGCTGAAATGATGTGGCCTAAGTACTAGATTTCTATTTTGAAGAAATCAGACTTGCTGAATTTAGCGTACAACTGGTGTTTTCTTAACATTTCCAGCACAATCCTTAAATTCTCCTTATGTTCTTCCTAGTTTGTAGAATAGATTAAAATGTCATCTATAAATATAAGTAAAAAATTGTCCAGGAAGGGATGAAATATACCATGCATTAACCTCATGAAGGTTTCTGGTGCATTTGTTAACCCAAAGGGTAACACCATAAATCCATAATGCCCATACCTGGTATGGAAAGCAGTCTTGCAAATGTCTTCATCCTTGATTCGAATCTAGTGATATTGAGATCTTAAATCTATTTTAGAAAACACTATGGCCCCCTTCACTTGATCAAACAGATCATGAATCCTGGGCAAATGATATTTATTCTTAACTGTTAACTTGTTGAGCTGTCTATAGTCCATGCACATTGGCATGGTTTTTTCCTTCTTCTTCATGAACATCACTGGTGCTCCCTAAGGGGACACACTTGGATGAATGTAACCTTTGTCCAAGAGTTCCTGTAACGATATTTTTGGTTATGTTAATTTTGGAACACTCATTCTGTAAGGAGCCCTTGACATAGGTGATGCTCCCGGCATTAGCTCAATGGTAATATCAATATCTTTCCTTGGTGGTAATCCAAGAATATTTTCTGGAAAAACACCCATGAAATCTTGTACTACTCGTATGTTTTCCATCATAGGTGATTTTTCCTTGGAATTAGCATATCCCACTTGAATAACATTAATCTGACATCCCTTCCTCATACATTTATGAATTTGGGATGTTGTGATTGGTTGTAGCTGTAGGGGCTTCTTGATTCCCTGAATTTCCTTACGTGTTCCATCTTGCATCCTGTAATATATGATCTTTTCCTTGCAGTCCACTAAGGTCCAATGTTTTTCTAGCCAATTCATGCCCAGGAAAACATTATAGGACCCTAATGGAAGTATGTTCACGTCCACATTCAACTGTTGTTCTGCAATTTCTAATGTACAGTTTGGAATTTTGGCGGTTACTTTTCTTTTTGCTCCTCTGGCTAGCTATACCAGCCACAAGTTTCTGAATTTCTGCCCTTTAAATTTACAAATTTCCACTATTTTGGGACTAACATAACTTAGACTTCCACATGGGTCTACCACAACAGAAATAGATTGAGTCAATAATTTACCTTCCAACTCAATCATTGTTGGCTGATAATCTGCATGTCGATCCTCCAACGTTGCGTTGATACGAGGAATGTTTTGCACCACATCACCTACTATAGAAGCCTCCTGCAAGTTTGCAACTATGTCATTTCTTGCTCGTTGTGGGAAGTTTTTATAATAGTGTGCCTCACCAAACCCCCAACACTGTAGAGGTGGCTTGGTCACCAGCCCTTGCTCAGGTTTACTAGATGCCTCTGTAGGCTTCTCTTCTGCTAGCCATCAGGTTCTTTGATAATTTCTGCCAAATTGTTTACTGAGAGAACTTCGTGAAAAATTCTTAAAGTTATTTCTTTTGCTTCCTTTGAAGTTTGAGTTGATTTTATATCCTTTTCTTCGCTGCCAACGTTTTCTATCCTCCCCCTTAGCCTTGAGCTGCTGATAGCACATTCGTGCCTTACGAATGGCTTCGTCCATGGTTATGGGATTTACAAATTCAGTTCTCTCTTTCATATGTATTAGCAAGCTGCTCAGGAGCCTTGGCACCTTAGCCTTTTCCTCTTGGAGGTGTGGAACATATTCTAACAAGGAGGTGAACTTGGTGATATACTCGTACATAGTCAGTTGTACTAGCTTCAAGTCATGAAACTCTTTATATTTCTCATCGTAGAAACATTCTGTTAAATACTTTTCTTTAAAGTATTGTTGGAATGATTCCCAAGTAACATATTGGTCCTCAATGCGGCGAACATTCTTTACTTCTTCTTACGAGATAGTGGCTTTCTCCCTTAACTGATATATGGCTAATCTGGCCTTCAGGTTGTTGTTGTACTTGTACACCTGAAAATACTTGTTCATATTTATCAACCATGCCTCTATCACTTCCTTAAATTCACCATCAAATTTTGGTGGTTTTATTTTTTGAAACTCCCCCTGAAAATCCACTTTCTCCTTCTTAACTTCTTGTTGATCTGACACATTGCTAGAATCTGCTTCATTATATTTTTTATTCTTATTGCTTCGCTGAGAAGGGCTTCTTTCCACTCTGTTAGTGGCGTGTTCCATTTTTTCTCGCTAATCATCGTCTTTCATGTCCCTATCAGCACTGGGGCGTTCCATTTATTGATTTTTCTTCTCTGACAGGCTCTTAAGTATATTTTCTTGCTCTTGCATTAATCGTTCGTTATCACTACGAACTCACAACATCTCTTCTTGTAGTTTTTGTACTGTACTCAATAGTATGTTGGTTTGATGTTGTTGTTCCTCTAGTAGTCTACTTATTTGCTGGTGCTAATCGACACTCAGCTCAACCCACATGTTAGGGCTCACTATTGGTTGTGTTTGGGGTTCTCCGGTGTCCTGGGGTGGTTGTTGCATTGTTACCCTTCCCACGATGTTTCTTTTTATGCTGTTATTCTGTGAATAAGTATACACACAGCATAAATTATTAGTTGACCCTTAGGATCCCAGCATATGAACGCTACTCTGATACCACTTGCTACACTCATCATAATTACCAAAACTTACCATAAAAAATAATAATAATTTTACTTCAACTATGATAACCTTTGTAAAACATTGGATGCATATTTGATTGCAAAGCTGGTAAGTTTAACTTATTATTACTATGATATAAATATGATTGTATTTTTTTATTTTTGTTGCATTGTACATCTTGGATTATGTTCGGATTAACCCATATATCTATGTTTTAACATATTAATATATCCAACACCCCTGGCATTTAATTTCTGTACTGACTTGAATTAAATATGTGTACTGCTGATGGTGACATAACCAAATCCATTTTATGACTTGTCAGTTTTTATATTTTATGTTTCGATTCACGAACAACCTTGGGTTTTGTTGGCCACCTGTCTTCTCGTACTCCGTCCAATCTCCCTTCAATATATGATGGAGATTAAGGTGGGAAGGCCTATGTTAAACCCTACAAACCCGTTCACTTACCTCATTCTTCTCTGTCACCGCCTGGGTGTGGCTCTGCCTTAGAGAGGCCTACTGGGTTAACTCATGGAGGCCGGTCTCGGACAGATCGTTCTATCTCTACCCTTGCTCAGATTTCAGGTATTTTCTGCTCTAGCTTTACCTTGGATGGTCATATTATCTTTGGCTCCTGGTGGAATTGGTTTAAATGTTGTCAAAAGCTTGATGCCTGCACAAAATCATAGACTTCTTGAACATGTAAGAATTTGTTCTTCAAACTCATATTACTTTTGAATGTTTCTCTTATAGGCCATTCACTTGGTTTGAAATCATGGCCCTCACCTCTGCTATTTGGGTACTTGAAACAGTTTCATGATTAGGCAGCTCGGTTCGAAGACGTGCTTGTTTACGGGTACAATGAGTATCCAGAAAGTCTAGTTTCCTTTTTGAAGGTTTCTTTTCCAAATTCATGTCTAGATTTTGTTTTCACAATTAACGCACTAACGCTTGTGTTTCTTTTCAGGTAAATCTTTCCAAAGATGGTTGTGTAGTTCTTTTGACGGAAGTCAGGAGTAATCGTTGCCCATTTGCAAATTCTAGGTATTTCATTGTCGACCTTAATTTGGTCTACAAGCTCAACGCCCGGATTTATCAACCCTACTCTAAAAGAATGAGCTACAACATAAGTTTGTTTAGTACTCCCTCTGTTTAGAGTTAGGGTTTCATGAGGGCTTAAGAGCCGAGAACATTGTTTACGATGAACCCTATGTTATGCTATGGTTGAACTCTTCTTTCATATGGATTTTATTGGAAATATTTTGCACTGTAAAAAAAATTTGCGAAGAGAAGTTTTTGCTATTATATTATTCATTCAAAGCTTATCCTTTCATTCGCATGAACTATTCGGTTATACAACATATAAATGTTTGGTTTATCTATCATGTCTAGCTTCTCGGTTCCTCAGAGAAGTTTCTTTTAAAATGAATTATACATAATAGAAAAATAGTTCAATGCTTGCCAACTGTTCGACTTATACTTGTCGAGTTCGGTCTTGTTCTTTGTTTTGGTTACATCCAATAAAGATATATTTAGGTTTTGTTATACAGTGTAATATTTTATTTTATAATGAAGTATGGTATTGTTTTCTTGATTATCTTAGGGTCCGAGCCTCCGGCCAACCCCCGTATCTTCTACTTAGTGTACTTTATGTAAATATTTTATTTATTTACACAATTATTTTCAATTTGCTATTTCAAGGGTTTCCATTCTGGAATTAAATCTTTACTAGGGTATAGGTGACTGGACCAGCTAGGTTCTTGTTCGTGTTTATTTAAGCCGGAGCAATGACTAAATCTAGGTTGAGGAACTTTTCCTCAAACTCAGATTTGACTGTAAACTCCTCTAGGACTAAGTTCGAATCCGAAAATGGTTTGCATCATTTTTAATTAAATGTTAAAATTGGAGAGTTGAAAGGCCCCAACATCGAGGTTTAAATTGCAATTTTTACGGTACTAAATTATAGTTTTTATATATTATATTCCAACATATATAAGCTCTACATCTTTGTGCAACGGAGTTTAATATCTTTTGCAACTACAATTTTTACCTTCTACCAATAATACAATACTTTCTACTGCAATAAACAATATTTCATCTACAGATAGATTAACTATTCTCAGAATTTACAGAAGTTCTATACCAATTTTTCTGAATTCCTTCCAACAATTCTTTATACCATTCACATCACAGCTTATAATAAGTAGTTATTTATCACACGCTTGTGCATATATCTTATGATATCTTTTTCTGTAAACTTAAAATTTCGAACAGAATCAGTACTTATTTGAGATTAATTACTGTTGATGATGTTCCTCCCAACCTTCAAGAGAGGCAATGACGTCCTGCTCTTCCCCCGTGCTTCCACTGAAAGGTACAGGTTGACAGATTAATTCTTCTGTGACCTCAGGACCACAAGTCCAGTTAGTAACAGAATATTTCAGGACACTGAGTGTTTTTTCACTGGTCTCTACTAGCTCAGGAAAAATTTCCACTTTTTCCTCTATTTCTGAGCAGAACCCCTATTCCTCAGTGGGATGAGTCTCTTATCCCCAGAGGAGCAGGTAACTGTTCCCAACTTTCCCAACCACCTTTTAGTTCTTGGAAATCATTTCCCATCATCTTTTTACTTTTCCGGATTCACTTTCCATAACTGATTTTATTATTCAAAATTAATCAATAATGAAAATAACCTTTTCAAAAAAACATTAATAGTCTGAATCTTTTCTTTAAAAAAAAAATTTAAAAATACCTTTTAACTTGTTAACAACTAGTTATCATTAAATGCAGCGATCACAATATTATTATTATTATTATTAATTTATGTAATTATATTATCAGTTTTTTTTATTTATTAGATATCTCAATAATATTTAAAATATAAAATTTATTTATTTGTGTATTAAAAATAATTAAAATTCATTTTAATTTATTAAATTTATTTATTTGTGTATTAAAAATAATTAAAATTCAATTTAATTTATTAAAAAAAAATTGAAGAATATATAATAAATTATTTTTGTCCAAACATGTATAAAGTTAAATGTGGGATATATAAATTTAAAGGCACATCAATATATCTAATAACATTGTTTGGAAACCAATTATAAACTATCACATCATAATACAAGCAATATACTACATATTAGCGCAATAAAATTAATAAATGTAATTGCTATACATATTAGCACAATTATCCAGAGTAAGCCATCTAAAAATTGACGATTATTGAGTCAGCTGCCAGTAATGAGCAGCCTGCATAGTTCTCAAGTCAATAATCAATAAAAATGAGAAGCTAGCACACTGTAGCATGGAGCTTTGGTTTAGTAGCAGCTTGACTCGTTCAATTCTTATCCCCGGATTAAGCTATAGGTAACACATGCGCGGCCACAAACTGTAATATACTGAATACTAAAATACAACGTGACAATGGTATTTGCTGATAATATGTCAAGTTCTTAGTTGGGCTTTGAATCTGAACAAGTTATACTATTAAGTTATATCAATTTTTTTTTTTAAAACTGGGAGGGCTTGAATTTGAACGAGCTTTATTATTTTCTTTTTACAGAGAGTGGGCAGATTTTCATTGAATAGATAGATTTGCATTCCTTATTAAGGAAATTTTGGACGAGTTAGCGAGCTGTGACTATACTCTTGAGAATAAAACAATCTTGTAACAATATCTCACCAGCCTGGTTAAATGTGACAATGATTTACATTAAATAGATAGATTTGTATTTGTTCTTAAATAGATATATTTGTATTTGTTCTTAAGGAAATTTGGGATATTGTGACTATACTTGTGGAGCCTAAAACAACCTCTCAGCAGCTGCGTGATAAACACATGAAATATTGAAGTCAACCAAATATCTAAAAATCAGCTCAAGTACGAAGGAATGACAGAGTGTCTATTTAATTTCGATGAAAGAGGAGAGTTAAAGAATCTGTGACGTATATGCCAAGAGAAGTTGAGAAACCACGTTCTGTCTTTGGTATAAAGCAATAGTTTTTTAATATCTCATTGATACAACAAGATATTTTATTTTTTTAATTTTTGTCAGCGACAGGACAACCCGACTAACTTATCGTGAGAAAATCCGTGTAGTAGGTATAAGAAATATATATATTTTGAAGAGCTGACATGATTCATGGACACATATTCTGTATATAAATCTATAAATACTTAGCTTCACATACATGATTGTCACGTATTCAGTAACGAACTTGACTTATCTCTTATCTCCCAACTCAGGATTTCGAGTACTAGCTCTGCCAAGGAGCAACTCGCTGCTGTCATCCAAGGTGAGAATTTCTGTGCAAATAGATAATATCTCAGGCTTTCTTATTGAGGCTTTTGGGTTTTAAATTTGTAAGAAAAATAATGATCGAAATAACTCCATTTTCTTTCGTTATGATGATGTCAGTGTTTAGGGAGGTGAAATGGCGAAGGCTCTGTGCCCTAAGGCTACCCTCTTTACCTTATTATTTTGTGCCTTAGCTACGGCTGCAGTAAGTGACAACCTTGCAGTGGGCTACTACAAAAATATTTGTCCAGCGGCAGAACCTATCGTGTTTGGGGTGGTTAAAAGCGCATTCCGTAGCTCTCCTGAAATAGCCGCTAAGCTTATACGGTTGCATTTCCACGATTGTTTTGTCAGGGTACGTATCTCAATTACTTTTTGTAATGTACTCCTCTGAGTTATGAGTTATTAAAGTGTAGATAAATAATGTTTTTGAAATACGGATTTCGAGCTCCTTCACTTTCAGGGATGCGATGGCTCCGTTCTCATCGACTCCATTCCCGGGCAGTTCGTAGCGGAGAAAGACTCTCCGGCTAACAACCCGAGTCTCGGAGGATTCAACGTGATTGACAACGTGAAAACGCTATTAGAGAAGATCTGCCCAAAGAAGGTGTCCTGTGCAGATATAGTCGCATTTGCGGCTAGAGATAGCGCATTTCTGGTATTCGTCTTAAACATCACATATAACGACCATTAAATTAATTAGCGCATAGCATGACCGCAACGCTCAATTATTTCTATTAATGTATATCATAACTGATTGCAGGCATCGCCGATTGGATATCCCCTCCGGTGGGATGTTCCGGCAGGAAGAAATGATGGAAATATTTCACTAGCTTCCAATATTCCGGGAAATCTACCTCCCCCTACATTCAATGTAACCCAGCTAACTCAGATATTTGCATCCAAAGGTCTATCCCAGGACGAGATGGTTACATTGTCAGGTATTTTCTCTCTGAGACCTGCGAATCATCAATGTGTCAATTCTTTCAGATGACAATAATGTTTCAGCAAAACCATGATTATAATCATGTTTGTGTTGTTTGGGAGAATGCAGGAGCACACACAATTGGTGTATCCCACTGTACTTCATTCGTGAGCAGGCTCTACAATTTCAACGGCACGAATACCACAGACCCGTCCCTTCATCCGTCGTATGCTCAGATACTGAAGCAAAAGTGTCCCCAAGGCAGCACCAACAACGCCAACACGACCGTGGTCATGGATCCTCAAACACCATTCATCCTAGACAACTTGTATTACAACGACGTTACAGCTGATCGTGGTTTGTTTACATCCGATGCAACTCTGCTTACAAATCCAAACACCAAATCCAGCGTCTTTGGAAACTCGGGATCTAACCTGGTAGCATGGCAGAAAAAGTTTGCTGCTGCAATGGTAAAAATGGGAGAGATTACCGTATTGACTGGCACCGAGGGAGGAGTCCACGCCAACTGTAGAGTGGCCTAACAGTTAATCAGATTGGATATTTCAATTTCATTTGCTTGAGTTTTGGAATTTTATTTCAATTCGAAATGCGCTTGCGCTTCTCGACAAATAAATTATATGTACTTCCTTCCGCGGATATGAACGGCTATGTTCTACCAATAAAATAATAAATTATCTGACGTATTCTTCTATAGATTTTGGCTTACGAAATGAGGTGGCAAATTGAATTCCTGTAGTTTTGGATATCACATTCATTTTCTTCAAACCATAGTTGAAGTTCCGTCCTATGTTATAACGTTAACAGAAATGTATTGGTGTCCTATGTTATAACGTTAACAGAAATGTATTGGTGAGATATAAAGAGAATTTTGAAAGAATTACAAGAAATATTTGAGGCAAATGGAGGAACAGTTCAATTAAAATCGATGGTTATGAGACGATGATCATGTTAAAAAATTGCTAATAGTTGTTATGATTCAATGATTCAATGGGCTAATATGCAAATAGGAATGATGATTCGTTGACTTTGCTAATAGTAGTGATGATTCATTGACTTTGTTTTGTACGCTTTTTTCTATTATAATTTTATTATGATTTAGTTATAAGATACATTTTAATTAAATTAACATGCCATTGATCACATTATATAGATTTATCAATGCTAATACACTAATATAGCTCATTAAATGTGAATTTCCCCCTATGGTTTTTAATGAGTTTGGATTCTCTTTTCCCTAAATTTCTTAATGAGTTTTTCCCATGTTTTAGTAATATGACTGGTCACTAAGTATAGTGGATGGGAATTTTTTTTTTACATTTTTTATTATGTACATTTAAAATGATTTTTAAGTGTAATAATCGACTTTTTCAATAGTGAGGTTGAAATAGTAAAGGTAGAATGAGTTTTTGATTAATCCTATGAATTTTTAAAGGATGACCTTCTCAATGTTGGCACAATTTTTTCAACATGTAACCAAATCTAAATAATAATAAAAAAAACATAAGACAAATTGTGTTTCAAGATTATATTATTTTTCTTTTGAAATGATGCTACTGAATCTAAAAAAAATCGTTCAACAATGTTATATTTACTTTTTTAAAGGATTTTCATGAATTCCTTTAGATCTTTTTGGATCCTAGTCTAGATGATTGGATTGTTTAGACTTCAAACCTTGTAAAAACATCAAACATGTTTTAAAAGCATGTTCAAATATCTTTTCTAAAATATTAATATTGATACAAATAATTAGGGATAACAATAGTTTAATAAGCCTATTTTTTTGGTGTTTTGATTAGGAAAAAATTAAAATAGATTGAAAAATAATATGAAATGAAACTTTTTGAAATTTTTTTACCATATACATTAAAAGATTAGGTTTTCGTGAAATTATAAGGGTTCCTCTTGCATAGAATAATGGAAAACTTTAAATACAATGAGTATCATTTAATACAATGCTAAGAAGTAAAAAAGTATACTTAACCATATGATGATTTTCCCTAAAAAAAAAACATGTCAAACCTATCATATTCATTAAAAGGATTCCTCACTCATGACATTACTGACCACTGTTTTCCAAATATAACAAGTATCACCTAATGCAATAGTGCTAAGATTCATTTAATAATTATTATAATTTTCTCAAAATATTTAAACTGAAATTGAAATCAATAATACAAATTTCCAAACAGTTTATTTTGAAATAATCATGTTATAAAAATATTAGAATGATTTTTCAAAATGATATTAAATAACTTTAAAATTCACTTTGTTTTCTAAAAATATCAAATTATATGGCCTCACCAAATAAAATAACTCTCCAATAAATTATTTTTAAATGTTTAAAACAATTTTATCTTAATCTCTAAAAATGAAGTATCCTCAACTTTCTTATTCATATAATTATTTAATTCTAAAAGATAGCTATCTAAACTTCAAAATAAAATTTTAAGTTTTAGTTTATAAAGTTTAAATGACAAGGAAAATTGAAAATATTGATATGTGAAAGTATTTTAATGATAATAGTTTTAAACAAAGTGAAATTAATATCTTCACATTAAAATATTAAATATCAATACATATTCACTTATACAATCAAATTTCTATCAAGTATACTATATTTTTAATATAAAAATGGTTCTATTACTATCGTATAATAAATAAATCAATTTTATTTTTTAAATACAAGATAAATAAATTACATGTCTATGTACAATTTTAAAAACAAAAATAATCATTCGTTAATAGAAGTTTTTTTATATGAAAAATTTAAAATATTCTTTTAAAAACAAAAATCTTGTAAATATATTTATTTTAGTAAAATTTTAACTTCCTAAAAAAGGTATATTTTCTTAAATATACATAAATCAAATTTGAATCAAAATATTAAGTGAAGACATTTTTAGTTCATGTAATTCAAGAGCTAAATTTATGTGACTTATTATATATGTTAAAAATCATATATTTTGAAATGTTATAATGGTGATATTTGTATTGATAAAAAAAATTACCATAAACCAAACAAAATTTGTTGAAACCAAACAAAATTCTTTGAAACATTGATTATAATGACTTCATTTTATTGGATTTTTAAATTTTAGTTATTAAATAAAACAGGTATCATCATGTATGAAACAAGAGAAAAAGACCATAACATAACAAAAAATATAGAAAATGCTTATTTTGTATATTAAATAATAAAACTACTCACAAATACAAAAACAATCTATAAAAATATGTAAATAATATAAAAAATAATATAGTCATTTATTAAAATAATTATATAAAAACAAATATTAAAAACCACAAAACAATCCCTTCCTACCATCCAAGACATGTCTACAATATAAAATAATTCTGATAATGTAAATCATTTAAATCTGTAAAAGCAATTCAAATATCAAACACACCAACTCACAATATAGCTTCTAGAAATATTATATAAAACTAATATAAGATATCACCAAAGTTTGGGGTTTTGTACGGTGGGGAGCTCTTTTAATTTCACTACGGGGTAATTTAAAATTAAATATAATTCCATATACATAAATTTTGTATGGAGCTTAATAACCTGCATTTTATTTAAGGATAAGTATAAATTTATATTTTATGGATTTTTTTTTAAATAATTGTTATGAAAATCATATTATGTAGTTGTTGGTGAGATTTTATTTTTTTATTGTTATTTAAATTACATTTTTGAACACATAAACGGATTTAGCTCAACTATATATATAAAAGAAGTGATTATATTTCTATTAATCAATTTGGATTCTAGCAAGAACCATTACATTTAGAATTAGTAACATTTTCACAATCCTCCAAAATGGTTGTGAGCAAAGTCTATGAACGTTCAAGGATATCTTCTCTGGGTTTTCTACATCATTTTTCTTATAATTATGTGAAAAAAAACCCCATCTATCCTTAAAAACTTATATAACATATATTAATTCACTGTAAAATTTAGCTACTTGGATCCTTTTGCATCATGCTTCCCATCTTCTTCTACATATGCCACATTTTCTTGCTCATGCTGCCCTACTTTCGTTGTTCCTATCAACCTCCTGAGGGGGAGTTAATATCTCTCCAAGAAAAGTCGTGGTCACCCCTATCACCGAGAACCAAAACCACCTTGCTCTCCACCTTATCCTCTGAATTCTCCAGTTTCATGTCGAGGTTCTCCATCTTTGAAAATTTCTTGCACATTCTCCACATCCTTCTTCAAGACCTCCAAATCGCCCGAGACTAGAGTGAAATGAGACCGAGCCACTGAAATGATTTTCCCAGTCCTAAATGTTATATCCTTGACTTCCTACTTAAAAACATTGTAAATATCCTCAGAGGAGCCTTCGACAGCATATTTTCCTGATGGGGAAGCCATTTATTTAGCTCGGTAGGATTGAATAATAAACCACATAATATGCACTCTGTGAATTCATTACACGCCCCGCAAATGTATTTATATTCATTGCCTCTTGATCGTGACGGTGTTCCCACATGATCATTATGATGCATTCCTCCTTGAACTTAGAATAAATAATCATTTGCATTTTCTCAGCCTTGACTCTTGTGCTACAGTCTCCCATGCTAAAATAGCTAATTAACTCTTGCATGGAGATTTAACTATATTTAGATAGTTAGTTAAGTGACCATTGAGTCAATTCAGAGTTATGTGATAGATGATTTTGGTAAGTATGTGAATTTCATGCTAGTCATTAGTAAACAAGGATAACTAGCAATTGCACCATATGTTGCAAAGGAAACGTTGTAAAGTAGTAACATAGTGAGAGTAGTATAGAGGAAATGATCTCACATGAATCATGCAAGTAGGAAAAAGTAGTATAGAGGAAATGCTCTCACATGAATCAGCAGGATAGCCACAGGGCTATTCAGTTACATAATTCGGTTACAACTACATATGTTAATATCATTTTTAGATAAGTATCAGTTGGTCTGATCATATTGCGAAATTGATCAGGATGTATTGGGCAGAAAGTGTTTAATTAAAAATAAATATTTAAGCACTCCTTGATCATCCCTATCTACCAAAACCCCAAACTCCTGGCACTCAATCTACTTCTAGCTCAACATCTCAGCTCTACTTTTGAGATTCTTGTAATATGTGGGAGGAGGTTCGGGCATGAACTCAAGCCCTCCAATCTCAGTGCACATGCACATTTCCTTCAACATAGAGAATATACCAGAGAAAAAGAGAGCCAAATGTTGAAGCTAGGGGCAAGTATGTATATGTGACTTCCTTTTGGTCCCAAATATGGGTTTATTCATGGGAAAAAAAGACGAAACAAAGCCATCTCATTATTGCTTGCAAACACCCCATCGAATTTAGGCCACAAAGGCCTGTATTTGTGACTTCCTTTTGGTCCCAAATATGGCCTCATTCATGGGAAACAAAACCATCTCATGGGTTACAAACACCCAATACCACAAGAAAATTCAATAAAGTTCTTTGAAAGGCATACATAGCTATGTTTCAACTAAGGTTTCAGAGAAAGGTAAAGAGCCCAAAAAGGAAAAATCACTCTTGTCAACATAGAATCCCTTTCCTAAAATAAAATAAAAAATAAAAAATGTAGAAAATGTGAAAAAATAAATAATTTACATATTGAAAAATAAAATCACGATTATACAGAACCAAAAATCATTTACACAATCTCAATTAAAATGATAAATTTACAATTCTAATATCTTGGAAATTTCCAACTGCTTTGCAATTTCATTTAAAGGAGAGATATATATACATAACAAAATAAACCATTCAATTCTTGTAAATATATTGATATTAGTAATTATCAGTGTTTGGTGGGCTCAACACATCTTAAGCTGGTACAAACAATGGAGTCATTCATGTTAATATATTTTCAATTTTCACCTTTCATTATCTAGTGAATGGGTCACTCCTCAGTTATCATCATCTTGAGATAGGAGATCAATAAATAATGATCATCGTCAGTTAGTAACAGTCAGCAATGGCGTGCTTTCAAGATGTTGTACATAAGCTGCTTCTTAAGTTACAGGAGCACTGGAGTGGAACAGGGCATGCAACACAAGGTCTACCCCTTTTAGGCTCAGATCTTCTTATATGTGAAATAGCAGTTGCACAAGCATCTACAAGATCATATTTCCCTGCTGCTTGGACCTCTAGCACTGGGTGTTTTGGATGTGGGAAACCATGAAAAAGCCCAAATAAAAATCCATGTTTTGTATGCTCTGTTGAATTGAAATTGCTGAATTTGCAAACTGTGCTCTTTTCTCCCTTTTAAATGGAGATAATGGAAGTCGAGATTATTCCAATGATTCACCCTTAACAACAAGGATATGTTTTTTTATTTTTCACATGTTCGCTAGAGTCTATACATTAGATTCTATTAAAACTTGATCTATGTGTGCCCTGTAGCCGCAGAGGAAAATATTGTCAGTAACAGTCGTATATTTATAATTGCATTTAAGAGAAAATAAAGAGAATATATATACAAAATATGTAATGCCTAGGAATTCAACAATTTTAGTTACTATAAGTCAGTAATAGTCAGCATTGGCATGCTTTCAAAACATTGTACACAAGCTGCATTTTAAATGAGATGAGCGCTACAGTGGAATAGGGCATGCAGGAACACACAACCTGCTCCTTTTTTACTTAGATAATTTTATCTGTGAAATAGCGACTGCAAGAGCATCTACAATTTCATTAATCTTTGGTTGTCTTAAACGTGGGAAACCCTGCAAAGGCTCGCAAAAAGATTAATCTTCTCCATACTCTATTGGAATTGAATTTGCAAACTATGTTCTTCTCTCCCTTTTACATGGAGATAATGGAAGTGGGGATTCTTCTAAACATTAACCCTTGACAACAAGGAAACAATTTCCATTTTGGGGTGCTCGCTGGAATCTTTACATTAGGATCTGTGTAAAACTTGATCCAAGGGTGGTCTGCAGCCACAGATGAAAATATGGTTAATAGATTCATAATTACATTATAAGAGAAAATAAAGATAGCAGGTATACAAAATGTTTAATACTCAGTAATGCAACAATTTTGCCTCAAATATATCTTGAATAGATTCTCCTCGAAATGGTAACATGCCTATCAAAAGAGCATGTAGGAGGACACAAGCCCCCCAAACATCCACCTTTTCTGAATATGCCCCTGCCAAAACTTTAAGGGAAATATATGAGGGACTCCCTACCACCTTAGAGAAGTTTTGACCTGTTTGAATGTAAAAAAGTACTCACAGTAAAATACATAAAGAAAAACTACAGAATTATTGTAATAATGATGATAATTTCCTTGTATACATGTTTAGTTAGCAGAAACAAAGTTGATTACGATGCAGTTCACAAACAAATACCTTTTGTAAACCGCATGGACAAGCCAAAATCAGCTAGCTGCAGTTGTCCGAAACTGCTTCGAAGAACATTCTTAGGTTTTATATCTCGATGGACAACGCCCAACTCATGACAGTATTTAATAACCATTATTAATTCCTTGATCAAGTTTGTTGCTTGATGCTCAGAGTAGCATCCAGTCCTAAAAATCTCGTCAATGCGGCGTCCACCAGAGTATAATTCCATCACAAGATGCAAATATTCTCCATCTTCATACCCTGCTCGCAGTGTGACAACATTAGGATGGCCTAACAGATGCTGCATAATCTCAATCTCCCAAAGATGAAACAAAGCCATCTCATTATTTCTCGCAAACACCCCATCAAATTCAGGCCACAAAGGCCTGTATTTGTGACTTCCTTTTGGTCCCAAATATGGCCTCATTCATGGGAAACAAAACCATCTCATGGGTTACAAACACCCAATACCACAAGAAACTTCAATAAATTTCTTCGAAAGGCATACATAACTATGTTTCAACTAAGGTTTCAGAGAAAGGTAAAGAGCCCAAAAAGGAAAAATCACTCTTGTCAACATAGAATCCCTTTCCTAAAATAAAATAAAAAATAAAAATGTAGAAAATGTGAAAAAATAAATAATTTACATATTGAAAAATAAAATCACGATTATATAGAACCAACAATCATTTACACAATCTCAATTAAAATGATAAATTTACAATTTTAATATCTTGGAATTTTCCAACAGCTTTGAAATTTCATTTAAAGGAAAGATATATATACATAACAAAATAAACCATTCAATTCTTGTACATAGATTGATATCAATAATTATCAGTGTTTGGTGGGATCAACACATCTTAAGCTGGCACAAACAATGGAGTCATTCATGTTAATATATTTTCAGTTTTCACCTTTCATTATCTATTGAATGGGTCACTCCTCAGTTATCATCATCTTGAGATAGGAGATCAATAAATAATGATCATCGTCAGTTAGTAACAGTCAGAAATGGCATGCTTTCAAAATGATGTACACAAGTTGCTTCTTAAGTTACACGAGCACTGGAGTGGAACGGGGCATGCAACACAGGGTCTACCCCTTTGAGGCTCAGATCTTCTTATATGTGAAATGGCAACTGCACGAGCATCTACAAGATCATATTTCCATGCTGCTTGGACCTCAAGCACTAGGTGTTTTGGATGTGGGAAACCATGAAAAATCCTAAATAAAGATCCATGTTATGTATGCTCTATTGAATTGAAATTGTTGAATTTGCAAACTATGCTCTTCTCTCCCTTTTAAATGGAGATAATGGAAGTAGAGATTATTCCAACAATTCACCCTTAACAATAAGGATATGCTTTTTTCTTTTTCACTTGTTCACTAGAGTCTATACATTAGATTCTGTTAAAACTTGATCCATGTGTGCCCTGTAGCCGTAGAGGAAAATATTGTCAGTAACAGTCGTATATTTATAATTGCATTTAAGAGAAAATAAAGAGAGTAAATATACAAAATATGTAATGCGCAGGAATTCAACAATTTCACTTACTGTAAGTCAGTAATAGTCAGCAATGGCATGCTTTCAAAACGATGTACACAAGTTGCGTTTTAAATGAGGTGAGCGCTGCAATGGAATAGGGCATGCAGGAACACGCAGCCTGCTCCTTTTTGACTCAAATAATTTTATCTGTGAAATAGCGGCTGCAAGAGCATCTACAATTTCATTAATCTCTGGTCATCTGAGACGTGGGAAACCCTGCAAAGGCCCGCAGAAAGATTCATCTTCTCCATACTCTATTGGAATTGAATTTGCAAACTGTGCTCTTCTCTCCCTTTTACATGGAGATAATGGAAGTGGGGATTCTTCTAAACATTGACCCTTGACAGCAAGGAAATAGTTTTTCCATTTTGGGGTGCTTACTGGAATATTTACATTAGGATCTATGTAAAACTTGATCTGAGGGTGGTCTGCAGCCACAAATGAAAATATGGTCAATAGATTCACAATTACATTATTAGAGAAAATAAAGATAGAAGGTATACAAAATGTTTAATGCTCAGTAATGCAACAATTTTACTCACTTAGTACTTCCTGCGGAGAAAGTCTCTTTTCCACATCCCTTGAAAGCATCCTTGACAGAAAATCCTTTCCTAGCCCTGATATGGATTGCCAGTCCTCAGAATGAAAATCTAGCTGTACTAGTTTTATTGCCTCAAATATATCTTGAATAGATTCTCCTCGAAATGGTAATATGCCTGTCAAAAGAGCATGTAGGAGGACACCAGCCCCCCAAACATCAACCTTTTCTGAATATGCCCCTGCCAAAACTTCAAGGGCAATATATGAGGGACTCCCTACCACCCTAGAGAAGGTTTGACCTGTTTGAATGTAAAAAAGTAGTCACAGTAAAATACATAAAGAAAAAATACTGAATTATTGTAATAATGATGATAATTTCCTTGTATACATGTTTAGTCAGCAGAAACAAAGTTGATTACGATGCAGTTCACAAACAAATACCTTTTGCAAACCGCATGGACAAGCCAAAATCAGCTAGCTGTAGTTGTCTAGAACTAGTTCAGAGAACATTCTCAGGTTTTATATATCGATGGAAAATTCCCAACTCATGACAGTATTTAATGACCATTATTAATTCCTTGATCAATTTTGCTACCCGATGCTCAGAGTAGCATCAAGTCCTAAACATCTCGTCAGTGAGGCATCCACTGGAGCATAAGTCCATCACAAGATGCAAAGATTCTCCATATTCATACCCCGCTCACAGTGTGACAACATTAGGATGGCCTGACAGATGCTGCATAATCTCAATCTCCTTATACACATTTTCTTCAGTCTTTTTGGGTAGGGTCTTACAGACCAGCTCTTCCCCAGGCAGAAACAGAGGCTGAAATTGTCAAGGTTGTCATTCCTTGCAAATATTAAAGTATGATTATCAGTCATATATTAATCATTTAATAATACACAAATAAGCCTATAGGAAGTTCGTTCACTTTTCAGAGCAACAAAGTGTTAAGCCATCGACCAGGCTCTATTCTTGTTGGGGATTTGGTTCACTGGTCAGGGCAACAGAGTGTTCTGAGAAGCCATCCACGAAGCTCCATTCTTGTTTTAGTCTTCCCTATTAGTGAATGAGATAAGTTTCAATGTGCTGAGCTTGAGACTGAGTATAGGTCTGGTGTAGGTTTTAACCCTGAACATAAATTATCTACACACAAATCTTATAACAGAAAATAAACAATAGCGAGAGCATAAAACATAAAATAGATAAACACAGAGATTTCCCCCTGGATCCCAAATTGGGACTACCAGCTTGATTTTTCATTATTTTCCTTTTAGTGTTACAACACATATATATACATGCCGAAGCATACATAAAACCCAATCCATTAACCCTGGATTAGAACATAACCGTAGTTCCCTTGACCGGATCTACAAAATACCAGGGGATGAAAACCATCGTACCCCAAAACCATGTGAAAACTCATGCACAAACCATGGGTGGGTCCGCATATGAGTGGGACCGCATACGAAAATTTTTTCGTCGGGGCGTTGCCCCGGACCCCGAAAGGGGGGGTTGCCGCCCCCCCCTATGACCCCCCTGCTGGGCCCAGCGCGTGGGACTAGTCGTGGAAAGAATATAACACATACCCAACATCTGGAACAACATTTGCAGAATAGAAACAAACAAACATCTAGAAATCTACTAGGTATTTAAGTCCAAACAAACATCTAGAAATCTACTAAAGAAAAGTGGAATACACGAATGAAAATGATATCTGAGATCAACCTTCCTCTTCTCATCTTGTCTCTGTGCAGTTTGCATTTAGTGTTGTCTCACATTTATCAAAATTCAAATGGCGGAATTGATGTTGTGAAGGCAACCGTGACGGTGAACCTCGCAATGTTTTTGTCTGGGGCATGGGCCTGAAAACAAGAAAAGCCAGGATGAATAAAAGAGAAAATATGGCCCTCAAAGATTGTACTGAGGATTTCGACGACATCATAATTTTCTTAAAAACAAGAACAAAGAGACAAGAAGGATTAAGAAAAACGCCTTCTTCTATCGCCAGTTCACAGAAATCTGAATTTTCTTGGACTTCATGGCAGGCAGAATCCTGGTCACAGTAACAGTAAAAAACCCATCCACACACGACGCAGAAATGCCCTCAACATTGGCATCGCCAGGCAGTGTGAATTCCCTCAAGAACTTAGGGCTTCTATTTCTTTCCATTCTTAGATATTTACAGGCCTCGTCATCCTTGACAGTGCTGAATTGTTTTGGTATTCATGGCAGGGGGAATCCTGGGCACAGTAACAGTCAAAACCCCATCCACACATGATGCAGAAATGCCCTCGACATTGGCATTGCCAAGCAGCCTGAATTTCCTCAAGAACTTAGGGCTTCTATTTCTTTCCATTCTCATATATTTACAACCCTGCTCATCCCCGACAGCATTGCGCTTCCACTTACCTCCCTGGAATTTCATCACCAACACCTTCTCCTCTTCCACATATACCTGAAAAAAACAAACGCTCCGTTACTAAAATGAAACCCTAATTAAGAAACCATGGACACTAGAATTAATTTTCGCCACTAACCCTCCCTGTCAGTAAAATGAAACTCTAATTAAGGATTCTGTTACCTGGATTTAATTTTTGCTACTTACTTGAATGTCGGACTTGGTCAGGCCCAGAACATCGGAGTAGAACACATACTCCTTTGGAGTTTCTTTGATGTCCACTGCCACAGGTTCCAATGAGCTCAATAAATTAATCAATCAAATCGTATGGAGTGAAAAATTAGAACCATTCTTTTTACGAAAGGGGGAAAAATTGGAACCACCAATTTCACACTAAGAAATAAATAGAATCGAAAGAGGGAAAAATTATAACCATTCATTTTACACAGGCTGAAAAATAAATCGAATCGAAAGAGAGAAATATTAGAACCATTCATTTTACAGTCGAATCAAAAGAGGGAAAAATTAGAAGCCATTGAAATCGAAAGAGAGCAATATTAGAACCATTCATTTTACAGTCGAATCAGAAGAGAGAAAAATTAGAAGCCAATGAAATCGAAAGAGAGAAGCCACATTTGAAGCCATGTCCACCACTGCAGGTTACAATGAGCTCAATTAATTAATAAGTAATGTCCTTTCCTTTGTCAACAAATTCGCAGCCACAAGATAAGAAAATGAGCTCGATGTATGAGAGCAGAAACCCTCACTAAGTTTTGATGTCGGTGGAAATTCTCACCGTTAATATATATTTACATTGTATAACTGATTAAAAATAACAGATTTTAATCATAAGGTACATTTTATTTGAATCATCTAACATTCAAATCAAGGGTGCATAATAGTACACGTAGTCATTTAGGAAAGTTGTTTTCAAATAGGTACGCTTTACAACGTAAATATCCTTCAACGTGTTCATTGTATTCAAATCAATCAAGTTTGTGTGACCAATTGAGTAGCCGCAACTCATGTCTCTTTTTGTGTGTGAATTATTTGTGTGATTTTGTGTCTTTAATCTTCTGCCTTTCCAAAAACTTGGTATCAGACCAAGGTTACGAAAAACCAGGGAGAACGAATCAACAATAATATGTGTGTGAGAAGAGAATTTTTTCTCTCTTTTAAAGCAATAACGCACCTTCTACATTATATACAGGGCGTTATAACACAGGTTCCTTCTGCAAAGAACCGCGTTACAGTTGAGAAACTTAAAGGCTTTGTGCAGCAGGCAGGGTTATTTTGTTTCCGCAACATTAACACACTAATGCAGTGCTATTTGAGGTGTCGAGCGTTAAACACTACCACAGTGCACTTCAGACGCATTAGTGCTTAAAAAAATTCAATAGTTTGATACGTTTGATACGCGTTAGTGCAAAGGGTTACCAAATGAAACTTTAAAAGGTTTAATTTTATTTGAAAGAAGTATGTATCAACTTATTTTAAAAGGCTTTCATAAAATCACGTGTGTATTCAAAGGAAATTTTAAAAGGTGATTTTCAAAAGGGATTTTGAATTTTTTTATTATTATAATTGGAGATATTATAATAAGGTTTTAAAAAGGATTTTACTATAAAAGTATTTTTTATATAAATATTATTCATAAAAGAATTTTTATATAAAAATAAAACTTAGGGTTATTTTTTTGGATATTTGCAAAGCTTACAAAAGAAGATATTTAGGGTTTCACAAGAGAAGATGTTTTTTGAAGAAAGATGGCAACAAGTAGTTTCCAGCAAAAAATTCCTTCTTTCATAGGGAAATATTATGATGTGGGTGCCATTAATATGGAGACCATGTTGAAGACGCATGATGTTTGGGAACATGTCAAGTTTGGATTTTTGTAAACTCAAATTGGCACAGAAGAGTGAGCCCTCATTAATTGTAGAGAAAACAATGGAAGAAAGACAAAACGAAGAATGCACAAGTCCTGATTCTTATCCAGCAGGGAGTGGACCGAGCAGTGTTCCAGAATATTATGATCACGTCTTCAACAAAGGAAGCATGGGAAACTTTGGCAACAAGCTATCAAGGTATGGCCAAAGTAAATATCATTAAATTGCAGAATGCTAGGAGAGATTTTGATAGTCTGAATATGAAGGAAAAAAAGGACATCGATTCTTTCATGAATCGGGTCATGTTTCTAGTATATTAGTTAAAAATTTATGGTGAATAAATTAAGAATCGAATAGTGATTGAGAAGTTCCTTAGATATTTGTCTACCAATTTGATGTTGTGGTAGCAGCCATAGAAGAATCCAAGGATTTGAAAGAACTAACAGTTGATGAGCTGATGGGATCACTTTTATCACATCGAGCAACAATATACAAAAATAAGGATTCCAATTTAGAATCTTCTTTCAAAAGTCAAGTTTCTATTTCAAGAGGTCGAGGTAGAGGTAGATCAAGAGGTAGAGGATGAGGCGAAAGATATGGTGGTTAGAGAGATGGCCGAGAAAAGCATGAACATGAAAGTGGAAGCAGTGGCAATAGAAGCTGCAACAATAATCAAAGATCCGAAATATCAAAGGTGAGATGTTATTATTGCAATAAATTTCGTCATTATGCTTGTGACTACAGGAAGAATATACTTGATCAAGGAAACCAGAGAGCTAATGCTGGTACAGAGAATACTAACTCCATGTTACTAGCATTCAACGCCATGGATGAACCTTCTGATAATGTGTGGCTATTAGACAATAGCTGGGATAACCACATGGCATGCAACAAGCGTTTGGTTGAAAATTTGGACCAATTTTTGAAGGGACAGGTAAAGTTGGGGACTGAAAAGACTATGGATGTAGATGGAAAAGGACTGGTCAACATTCTGACCAAGTAGGGGGAGCCAAAAACAATCTTAGAGGTATATTATGTTCCTGGTCTCAAACATAATTTGATAAGTGTTTTTCAATTGACGCAAAAAAGATACAGAGTTATCTTTCAGGGGCAAGAGTGTGTTATTTATGACAAGCCCCCAAGAAAGCAACTGACAGCAAAGGTGTAGATGACGAGGAACATACTATTTCCTCTAATTATGAATTACAATGAATGGGTCAGTTCTTTTATAGTTGCATGTTCTAATGATTATTGTTTATGGAACTTTTTGGTTTGGACACTTGCAATTTTCTGGTTCAATATTATTGTAGCAGAAACAGATGGTTAGAGGATTACCTCCCATCAAAGAACCTACTAGTACTTTTGAGAGTTGCATCTTAGGAAAGCAACATCATGAATGTTTTCCAAATGGACTTTCTGTTAAATTTAGATATACATGGAATGTTCTATGCTTAATGAAAATTTACTTCAATATTCCTTACGCCCAATTCAATTTAGTAATCACATAAACATGAAAATAAAATTCTGATAGAACATAATAATAGATCAAAAAAATATGATCCAATAATATAGATCATATTTTACAATTCTTCTTGTCGAGAAAAGATATAGGATAATGTGTGTTACGACAGTCAACAAGATTCATGAGCCAACAAAGTCTTTCTCAACATCAGATTAGCCAACCCTCCAAGTTTCACATACAACCCTTAAAGACAAATCATCAAAATTCAATGCTAGTCAACAAAAATTCAATGCAAAAATTCAACGCAGAAAGTCAACGTTCAACCTCAATTTTTATGCCCAATAATACGACCTTTAAAAATAAGAATTTATGAAAATTTTGGAGGTGAAAATACCAAGGCTTGGCCACGGTCAACACTGGTCAATGCACCAACAATGAGCCGTAAAATAGTCCATAAAATTTACCCAACTTCGACTTCAAACATGTGAGAGAAAGAGGCCTCAAAAGGATGATCGAACCAATCAGATCACAAGAGATAATGTGTGATGAGTTGATGATAAAATGATCTCCAAGTCTCTCCAATTTATATCCATTGGTGAGGGTGTGTGACACATCTATTAGGCTTGTGAGCCTACATTACAAATCTAGTTGACCTTGCACATGCGTGGAAAATAAAATCAAAGTATATGTTATTCTCATCCAAAAAAGTTGATCTTTAGATCAATATTGCACCTCTCCAAAAGAGGAATCCAACAAAAGTATATTCATCATCATATGAGCAGTAAAACATGGATTTTGGACCTAGTTTCCTAAAATTAGCACTTTGTGTCAACCAGGAAATCTGTCCACCTGCACCATACAAAGATCAGTACCATCGTGTATCATCATATAGCATTAGTCCTAGGTCCTTCATCTCAAATTCAGAAGCTATCTCCCTCTTACATTGATGAATGAGAGGGTCAACACATGTTAGGAAGAGATCATCCACCTAGAGAACTAGAATGAGAAGCATTTCTCTATCAACCTTAAAATAAAGGTTTGGATCAACATTACTTCGAGTGAATCCCAGCTTCATCATGTATCTATCTATCCTCTCATACCAAGCCTTGGGGGCTTGCTTCAACCCATAGAGGGCTTTCTTCAACCTGCATACATAGGTGTCTCTATCTTGGACTTCAAACCCCAGAGGTTGCTCCATATACACTTCTTCCTTTATAGAACCATGCAGAAAATCAGTCTTCACATCAATCTTATGGAGGTTGCATCCTTGCATTGTAATAAGGGAAATGATAGATTAAATGGCGTTATAACGGGCCATAGGTGCAAATATTTCATCATAATCTATGCCTTATTTTTGAGAGAAGCCTCGGGAAACAAATCTTTCCTTGGAATTTTAAGCACTACCATCAAATCCATGATTGATCTTATAGATCCATTTCGAGGTGACAAGAGATTTTTCCTCCAATCTCGGGACCACTTCCTAGACATAATTTTTCATAATGGACTCATATTCTTCGTGCATAGTATCCTTACAAACTTGATGCTTTGCAAATTCTTTGAATGATCTAGGCACAAATTGAGAAATTATACTCATGACTGCTAGGTACCCTTGGTACCTATTTGGCTTCTTTCTTTAACAGAATTTCGTCCTTAGGGCGATATGTTTCTTGTCATATTCGATACTATCCCTAATACATGAGGGTAATCTATTATTTGAAGGAGGTGGATCAATAGGATCCATAGGTCCTTCAACATTAGGCATCGGTTCATCCTTCGACTCTTCCTACTTCCCTGCTTCTTCATCTTCTTTGTCTTCCTTGGAGCTAGGAATAATTCTCACTTTCCTGATGGTAACATCGTCATCGAAGGTGACATCGTGGAATATCTCCACTTCTCTTTAACTAGGCACATAGATTCTATATTCCTTCCAAGTTTCACTGTAGCTCACAAACATTCCCTTCTTTCCAGAAGCATCCAACTTTCTTGTTTTTTCTTTCGGCACATGAAATTTGTAATATTCCAAAATTGGAACAACTACACTACTGGTAATATCTCAAGATATTACCAATGTGGAGATCCAGCAATACATAAACATGACTGCAAATAGTAGTGAATAACTTCAACTTCAAAAAATGCAATAAGATATCATAACCATCTTAATAATAATATGGTAGCAGAAAGTGTATAAGATCTTGAGGAAATGATCACTCAACCTTAGGCAAATCCATCATCAAAGAAACAAGGAAAATAATCATGAAATACACTGCTACATATGATAAGCCAAGCTATGACTGCGCAGTCTATGAAGGAGAACTGCTACAAAATAGGGTAAATACACAAATATGACAATGTACAGCTAAAATAAAAGAGGGGGAGCAAGATCTCAACCCATGGAAACAACAATACACAATCCTTGGATTGGCTGAAATGAGTAAAAAATGGCAAATCTATAGAAATGCCGGAGTTGCTGGGTAGAAGCTACAACTCAGAAACTGGAAATGGAGGTAGATAGTTGATGATGCTACAAATGATGGCTGAATTTAATCTAAATGATCTCTCAAGTGAAAGTCTGAGCCAATCCCTGAAGGTCTCACCCTCCAAAATAGTGGAGCAAGTCTCCACTGTAATTGCACTTAGAAATTACACAGTCTCGAGAAGGGACTGCGCTATTGGTGAAGAGAAGTGCTTGGCCTGATGCCAATGATCTTCAATATTCTCTTAAATATCCCTCACTATCCTCCTAGAGGAATAGAAGCTCCCTCCTCTGAAATATGAGCTAAGGAAATGGTGTTGTGGAGTCCCCACTGCAACACCCTGCAACACAAAGTTACCCTGCTTCAGGAATAACGTTGTGACTGAAGGAGGTGGCTTTGGCCTTGAGCCAAGAAATGTGGAGAATGGAGAACAATCCCTCAAGAGGCCTCTCAAGAAGGTGAATAAATCCTAAACAGGAATTCCCCCGTCAACTTTTCTAAACAACAAAAGAATGCACAATGTCTGAATAGACAATGAAATCAATAATCCAATTCATGAATAACAATGGTTGCCTTACCCTCCTTTTAAAAAAGTGAAAGTTCTCTGTCCATGGGTCCCACTAATTAGGGTTTCCTCCGCCAAATATTCTCTTCCTCATTCACACTACGCTGTCTTCTAAAGTGATCCACTCCTCCTATGGCAGCGTTGTTGACTTGGTCAAACCTGACCTTGTCTACATGCATTTCCCTTTTCACACTTGAGGGTGCAAAGTAAAGCTACTCTGATGATCCCTTTCACATTAGGAGGGATTTTATTCATGTCTTCAATAAGAATGGTTTCCCTTACCCATTTTATTAAGTTGCTAGGTGAATAAAACAAAATTTTAATATTCCATTTAGCTGTGTGCTAAAATGGGAATATTACAGTCCTCCCCTCCCAAATGTTGCTTGTCCTCAAGCAACTGAAAGGATAGAACTGGAGAATCTCCACTCAAGGCATGGAGTCTGAAATGTGTTGAGGAACATCTTCCCCAAGTGGATCCTCCATCCCCAAGCAATCATCCATACAAAATGAGTTACCTCCCAACATGGAAACTCTTGAAAATCACCTTCCACCTTTGGCTCCTGCAATATAGGTGGGCTGAAAATCTGACTTTGGTAGAAAAAATAGCCTACCCCACGCTGTCCTCCTCTCCACTTAGGATAAGTGCAGAGTATATGCTGATCTTCGACTACAATAATGTTTCCCTTAAGTGGAAAGATGAAGACTAGACCTCCAAGGATCTCTTCTCCAACGTTATGAAACATGTTGTCCCAAATCATCTCATATGTGATGAGTTGGAAGTCACCATCATGTGGCATCCAATAAATCATATGGCTCACCTCAAATGGAAACAAATTTTTTTCTGTAGTGGCCACATGTGCTCTCATGTTTCCATTAGAACATGCAATGCAAATAATGTGGGAGATTTCTCCCCCAAGGGACACATCCAACCAATGTGCCATTCCCCCAATCATGCTCTCAACAAACATAAAGACATCAGCAGCATAATGAACCATAATAAGAACCATGCTGGATGTCATGTGTGGCAAGGGAGAAGGACAATGGTCCGTCAACTTTAACCAATGTATTTTGACCCTCAACTGCAAAAGAGTATGACAAAAAGTGTGGCCTCTCAACCACTTGTTTGTTGTCCTTCTCTCCTCAAATGTATGGATAAAGTGAATGATGTATGATGCAAGGTGAGTATGTCCTACAAGATACATTTCCTCCCCAAATAATCATAGAGAGTGGTCACCAATAGTGCTCATGGCCTCAAGTAGACCATGGGGTCTAGAAAAAAGAATGCTCCTCCTTGGAGCAACATCCTTTACATATATGGTTAAGGGATGAATATACAAATCATCATGCACATAGACAATACCCTTACCATAAGTTTTGCTCATGCAAATGGAGTGGCTCAAAATTGAGTCTCCTCTCATCCTCAAAGAGAAAGAGGTGGCTGTGCTAACTCCTCCAAAGAGTTATGTATCTCCTCCATCTGCACATGATCCATGCATCTCCTCATATGTTGATCATACAATATCATGTAAGTAAAATGATCCTGGGAACACTCTACCAACAACCTAGAGCTCCAACATGGATCTATCCTCCATAGTGACAGTGCTGATGATTCCTCATGAAGGACATCTGTCATATGGTCATCTCCTCCTTTGACATCTCCTATGCCAAGTATGCAAGTTGGAAGGCTACTATCCCTCCCCTACTGCTTCTGCCACAGCGCAGAATCTGAAATGAGAGTGGGTACAAATGATGTTGAGAGAAAGGCTCTCTCCTCCTTGAGTCTTCCCAAGACTCTTAGCGCTGTGAAGTTACCTCCCAAGGTCTCCACTCCTCTAAAATCAATGAATGGTGCCTCAACATGTGAAGCATCTCTCATCATCTGCTGATCTAGTGGTCTCCTCGGCAAAATGTCTCCTTGCAATGAGACATCATCATGAAGAGGTGACTGCATATATGAATGAACAAATCTATTCATGCTTCCACTGCGCAATCCAATCAGCTTCTTAGGTGCATCAACATCCAAAAATGAATAGGGATGTGCACTCCTCATCTCATGATGCTGGGTCTTCTCCCTACCTTCTCCTTGTGTCTCCATGATTCCACACTTCCTCAACAATAGCACATGAATTGTGCCTTGATCTCCATATATGAGATCCTTGGGACTTCCTTGCAAAGATGCAAGAATCCCTTTACCTGGAGCAAGAGCTCCTCCTTCCTCTGCATGAGGCACTAGATAATCCCTAGATGGCACAACGTTGTTGCCCTCAGTTCCTCAACATAGATGGGTGACCCTCCAATAATGTTGCTGCAAATACGAAATCTCCCCCAAGGTGGAAGTAATTCCTGATCATCAAAGGTCAAGGAGTATCCCTTTGCACCATGATAGTGCCATCTCCTACTCCCGCAACATCATACAATAAATGAGAGCAAATTTTCCCTTGTTGTCCAAAGAATGACCCCAACAACAAATGTTTTTGCTACTCCCTCATGCTCTCATCATGCAAGATATGTGATGAAGACATAGTAAATGACATGAATGTTGCATCATCACTATGCACCCATACTCCTTACTGCTCCATGATGCCAGCATCCTGCCACATCTTCTCCATCCTCATACCCTTGGACAGAGTGTATGCCAAGTGATGGCCAAAATCCTTCAAGAGTAACCAGCGCAGCCAAGCCTCCTGTTGCCCGGTATCATAAATCTGTAAGTAGCTCACTTGCTCCTTGCTCACCATCCACATCCACTCAACCAATTTTGGATGCCTTCTTCAACCCTTCATCTTGGTATTCCTCCCATGAGGGCTACCATCAACCCAAATTAGATTCCTGCATTTCATGTTACCTTGAAATGCAATCTTCCCGAGGATCAATTTGACCCTATGAGGATCCAAATAGGTGGTAGGAAAAAACCTCCCATCATGATGTGCATGGCTCAAGGAATGTCCAACATAGTCATGAGAGATTTTATCCATCTGAAGATGTCCTCCATCTTCTATCTGCTCTTGTGAGAAGGGAAGAACCTCCTCAAATTGTTGAAGAATCTTGCACTCCATGACGTGTGGAAGTGCACCTACATTGAAATCTCTCTGTGAGATCTCCTCCTCATGCATGGTCCTCCAAAACCCAAGAGGCCTTGGATCTACTGCCAGTATAAGTCTCTCTTTAAACTGTGGCATGCTCATTGAGAGAGTGTCATCTAGAGAGGATAAAGAGTTTCTTATCTCCAGATGTCTACTCCTTTCTTCTCCTCTCATGGCTTCCTGAGTGAAGTTGTCCTTTGAGTGCTCACATGAGGATTGGCTCTTCTTTCCTCCATCACTGCCTTTGTACAGCGCAGTGCTATTCTGATGCTCTAATTCAACTACATGCAATGATGTAGACCCATCCAAAGTGTTTTCTGAAATGACATGAGATGGATTTTTAATTATACCTTGGTGAAATGTGGAAGCTCCTTGCAGGGCTGCAAGAGTTTCCTCCTCATAAGTGTTGGCCTTCCAAACTGTTGAAGATGAAGTCTGCTCCTCCATAGTCTCAACAACGCTGGTACATGCCTCATCAATTGGTGGTGAGGGCTCCTCCCTCCTTTTTCCAAATCTTTTGATCATTCTTTGAGAAAAATCAGCAAGAGTTGAAACCCTTGCATGGCTTAGATGGTTGATCCACCAAATATTTGCTTCACCATCAAGGTGTACCGCTGCAATTTCTGCAGTCTCTCTGTCTACTACAAGATGTAGCAGGAAGAAATCCTCTAGCTTCTTCACCCAAACCTTTGCTGCACATGTGAGTGGTCCATCAAATGTGGACAATAGAAATCTATTGCCTTTCATCATCCCATAGCTGTGGGGTCTCTTCTCTTCTTTCTGTTGATTGAATTGTGGAAAAGCTAGGGACTCTTGGAAGGCTCTAGGATTTTCTCAATATTTAGCAAGATACTCACTTATAATTTTGAATTCCAAGTGTTCTTCATTCTTTTGTTCTTCTTCTCTGTGAGAGTAGGAAGTGCATGGTCCTTCCTCTTCCCTTTCTTCAATCTTCTTGACCTCCTTGGAGAGGTCTCCTCTGGATCTGAAAATAGATGAGAGTAAACTCATCTTCTTCATCATATTGATCTTCGTTGGCTGAGACTCACAGGCTGAGCCACAGATCATGCTTTGATACCACTGTAATATTCCAAAATTGGAACAGCTACACTATTGGGAATATCTCAAGATATTACCAATGTGGGGATCCAACAATACATAAACATGACTGGAAATAGTAGTGAATAACTTCAACTTCAGAAAATGCAATAAGATTTCATAGCCATCTTATTAATAATATGGTAGCAGAAAGTGTACAAGATCTTGAGGAAATTATCACTCAAGCTTACACAAATCCATCATCAAAGACACAAGTACAATAATCATGAAATACACTACTACATATGATAAGCCAAGCTATGACTGCGCAGTCTATGAAGGAGAAATGCTGCAAAATAGGGTCAATACACAAATATGACAATTTATAGCTCAAATAAAAGAGGGGGAGCAAGATATCAACCCCTGGAAACAACAATACATAATCCTGGAAAGGATTGGCTGAAATGAGTACAAAATGGAAAATCTGCAGAAATGCCGGAGTTGCTAGGTAGCAGCTGCAACTCAGAAACTGGAAATGGATGTAGATAGCTGATGATGCTGCAAATGATAGCTGAATATCATCCAACGGATCTCTCGGGTAAAAGGCTGAGCCAATCCCTGAAGATCTCACCCTCCAAAATAGTGGAGCAAGTCCCCACTACAATTGCACTTAGAAATAATGTGCAGTCTATAGAAGGGACTGCACTATTGGTGAAGAGAAGTGCTTGGCCTAATGCCAATGATCTTCAATATGCTCTTAAATATCCCTCACTAACCTCCCAAAGGAATAGAAGCTCCCTCCTCTGAAATATGAGCTAAGGAAATGGTGTTGTGGAGTCCCCACTGCAACACCCTGCAACACAAAGTTACCCTGCTTCAGGAATAACGCTGTGACTGAAGGAGGTGGCTTTGGCCTTGAGCCAAGAAATGTGGAGAATGAAGAACAATCCCTCAAGAGGCCTCTCAAGAAGGTGAAGAAATCCTAAACAGGAATTCCCCCAGCAACTTTGCTAAACAGCAAAAGAATGCATAATGTCTGAATAGACAATGAAATCAATAATCCAATTCATGAATAAAAATGGCTGCCTTGCCCTCCTTTTAAACAAGTGAAAGTTCTCTCTCCATGGTTCCTACTCATTAGGGTTTCCTCCACCAAATATACTCTTCCTCATTCACATTGCGTTGTCTTCTAAAGTGATCCACTCCTATGGCAGCGCTGTTGACTTGGTCAAAACTGACCTTGTCTCCATGCATTTGCCCCTTTTCACACTTGAGGGTGAAAATTAAAGCTACTCTGATGATCCCTTTCACATTAGGAGGGATTTTATTCAGGTCTTCAATAAGAATGGGTTCCCTTACCCATTTATTAAGCTGCTAGGTGAATAAAACAAAATTTTAATATTCCATTTAGCTATGTGCTAAAATGGGAATATTTCAAAATTAAACAGGACAACCAAAAACTCTAAAATGAGAAACATTAGGTTTCTTACCAGAGAATACTTCTTCGAGAGTCTTGGAGTCCAGAGTGGAATGTGGGCATCTATTTTGAGCATACACAATGGTGTTCGCAGCTTCTCCTCATAGAAACTTCGAAATAATTTGGTCATATAGCATGGCGCGGGCAGCTTCCACAACTGTCTGGTTATTTATTTCAACAACACCATTTTGCTTATGATTATATGTAGTTGTGCTCTCCTTCTTAATGTCAGCTTCTGTGCAAAATTCGTTGAACTCATTTGACTCATACTCGGTCGCATTGTTGGTCCTCAAAAATTTGATTCTCTTCTCAGTTTGATTTTCCACGAAGGCCTAGAAGGTACGAAACCATTTGAATGCTTCGTCCTTCTTCTTCAAGGAATATATCCAGGTCTTGTGGGAAAATTCATCTTTAAAAGTCACATAATAGGAACATCCTCCCAAGGATGTCATGGGAAGCAGCCCAGATAAATCATAATGTATATACTGCAATATATTAGTTGTCTTTATGATACTTGAGGGTTATGGTCCCCTTGTATGCTTCCCTTCGGCACAATAATGACACACACGTTCATGATCATCTTTAAAATTGGTAATTCCTCCTACCACCTTCCTTGCTTAGAGAAGGGATTTGTAATGAAGGTGTGCAAACCTCCAGTGCCATAACTCTATTTGAAGAGTTGTATCACATGACATAGCACCCAATGGACTTCCTCCAACCTGGTAGAGTGTATCAAATCTAAAACCAATAGTAAGAGCTTCTTTAAAGTTATTCTTACAAATGCATACATTTCCATCAACGAATTCCACCATGAACCCTTTGTCCTCCATCGCAGAAATAGACACAAGGTTCTTCTTCAAATCAGGTACGTATAACACATCTTGTAAACAAAGGACTTGACCTTGAGATAGATGAAGGGTCGCAGTCCCTATCCCTTTCACGGGATAGGTGGAATTATCTCCAAGGATAAATTCTAGATTAGTATCCTTCTCAATGAAATCAAAGAGGGCTTCTTTATAACCAGTCAGGTGACTTGAAGCACCACTATCAATCAACTAGACATCCAGGGCATCGGGAGGATATGCAGCAGAGAGGGAAGATACAAGAATAAATTAATTTTTCTTATTATCAACAAAATTAGACTCATCGTGCATATAATTTCTTGACCTATTCAAAGGTTTCCCATTTCCACTACGATCATAGGGAGCCTTCCTTCTTCCTTTGAACCTATTGTTCCTTTGATTGTTATCCCCCTTGGAGTTTTTGTTGTCATCATCCCTGGGAGAGTCTGTTCTATTAGGGAACTCTCTTACATAGAGACCAAACTTGTTACAAGTGTAACATCTTCCCTTCCTTCCTTTGGACCCTACTCTTCCATGGTTTTTATTTCTCGGACCACCATTATTCCTCTTCTTTGCATGAGCAGTGAAGGCAATAGGGTCAACTCCATTTATATTAGAGGGATGATCTTTGTCCGTCATTCTTGTCTCATCTTCAGTGCATCTCGTGAATATTTCATCAAAATCAGGAATCACATTATTATTAAGAATAGTGGTATTCAATACACACCAATCACGAGGGAGACCTCCAAGCACAATGAGAACCAACTCTCAATCAGCTGTTTATTCTCCAATAGCTATAATATTGTTCTTGATTTCAATGAGCCTCGTAAAATAGGATTGAATGGATCCATCCTTGACCTTCTTGATATTCTTCAATTGATTCTTGAAGAAAAGAACTTGATTAGCATTTCTATCCCTGAACATGCTAACAAGCTTATCATACATCTCTTTAGATGTGCTCAGCTTAGAAATGTAAGCAACCAAGTGCTTATGAATACAATCATAGATAATCATATTTTATTTGATTTCCCCTTTTCTATACTCCATGTTTGTGGCAGAAAGTGCATTCGATGGAGGCTCAAGTATCTTCCCCTACACATAATCCATGACATATTGATGTTCCAATGCCAAATCCAAGGACATCTTCCATGCATGATAATTAGACTTGTCAGTCAACTTAAAATAAGATTTGAAACCCTTATAGGTTGAGGAGGCCATTAGTCATTGATAGGATTTCTTCTTTGATGATTTCTTTTCACAGTAACTTGGGCTTTGTCTTCATCTCAACTCTGATTCCATGTTAAATTTAAATAGACATGGAATTTTCTATGCTTAATGCAAATTTACTTCAATATTTCTTAGGCCCAATTCAATTTAGAAATCAAATAAACATGAAAGTAAAATGTTGATAGAACATAATAATAGATCAACAGAAGATGAGGAAATAATATAGATTATATTTTACAATTCTTCTTGTCCAACAAAGATATAAGATAGTATGCATTACGACAATCAACAGGTTGCATCAGCCAGCAAAATATTTCTCAACATCATATTAGCCAACCCTCCAAGTGTCACACACAACCCTCAAAGACAAATCATCAAAATTCAACACTGGTCAACATAAAGTCAATGTAGAAAAGTCAGCACAAAAAGCCAACGCTGCAAATTTAGGGCTTCAGTAAAAGTCAATGTTCAGCCTTGAATTTTGTGCCCAGCAATACGACCTTAAAAATTAGAATTTATACAAATTTTTGAGTTCAAAACACCAAGGCTTGACCATGGTCAATGTTGGTCAATGCACCAGCAATCGGCCCTAAAACAGTGCGCAAAATTTACCCAGCTTCAGCGCCACACATGTGAGAGAAAGAGACCTCTAAAGGATGATCGAACCAATGATGTCACAAGTGAGAATGTGTGATGAGTTGATGATCAAATGATCTCCAAGTCTTTCAATTGATCTCCATCAGTGAGGGTGTGTGTGACACATCTATTAGGCTTGTGAACCTACATTACAAATCTGGCCGACCTTGGACATGTGTGGAAAATAAAATCAAAATATATGTTCTGCTCATCCAAAAAATATTATCTTTAGATCAATATTGCACCTCTCCTAAAGAGGAATCCAAAAAAAAATACAATCACCATCATATGAGAAATGCAGCATGGAGTTTGGACCTAGTTGCCCAAAATTAATAGTTTCATATAGAGAAAAGAAACTACTTGAGTTATTGCATGCAAACTTGTGTAGACCTATGAGGAAACACTCGATTGGTGGAAGTTGTTACTTCCTCACTTTTATTGATAACTATAATAGAAATAATTGGGTTTAATTTTTGAAGCAGAAGTCTGAAACTTTTGCAAAGTTCAAAAAAATCAAATCCTTAGCAGATAACCAAAGTGATCGGAAGATGAAGGTATTAAGGTAAGATCGTGGTGGAGAATATGATTCAAAGGCATTCCATGATTACTGCAAACAACATGGAATCAGAAGACAGTTTACAACCAGGTACACACCACAACAGAATCATGTAGAAGAGAGAAAGAACATAACAATTATGAACATGTCAAGGATCATGTTGAAAGGAAGAAACTTGTCTAGTGAGTATTGGGCAGAAGCAGTGGCATGTGTTGTTTATGTGATAAAAATATCACCTACAAAGAGTGTGATGAACATAGTATCAGAAGAAGCCTGGTCAGGTATGTCATGCAGTGTTCTCATCTTGATGTTTTTGGATGTGTAGCCCATGCACATTTCCCTAAGCAGATAAGAGGCAAATTGGATGATAAAAGTGAAAAATGCATATTTATTGGTTATAGTGAGAATTCAAAAGCTTAAAAATTGTATAATCCTATCACCAAGAAGACCATAATTAGCTAAGATGTTGTGTTCAAAGAACAAGAGTCATAGAATGGGATTGTAGACAAAGAAGTTGATGCAAAAGCACCATTGATGGAAGAGGATGATGTAGCAGAAAAGGAGCAAAAAGAATCCAAAGAGCAGACACCAAACAGAGTCACGCTAGAAAGGACTCCAAGATATTCTGAGCAGCATGGATCTTCAATCAAATCAACAATCAGAATTCTCCCAGCAGCTAATTAGGTGATGAATCAAGCAATGGTAAGAGAAAGATGAGAATTCTAAAAGATATTAATTATTATTTATATGTTAGTTAAAATTTTGCATTTTTTTCATTCCAACCTTCTCGTTTTAAGAAGCAATCAGAGATGAAAATTGGGTGCAAGCTATGGATGAAGAAATTGAAGCTATTGAAAATAATGATAAATGGGATTTGGTAAATTTACCAAAGGATAAAAAATCTCATCGATGTGAAGTGGGTGTACAAGACAAAGTTGAATGAGAATGGTGAAATTGGAAGATTTAAAGCAAGACTTGTAGCAAAATGATTCTTGCAGTGCAACTAGTAATATACTTCAGAGAAAAGTTTACTCCGGTAGCCAGATTCGATATTATAAGAGCAATTCTAGCCACATCAGCTCAAAAAAAAGTGGAAAGTATATCTGATGGATGTCAAATTATCCTTCTTGAATGGAATTCTAGAAGAAGAAATTTATGTGCAGCAGCCTCTAGGTTATAAGTTGAAGGTAAAGAAGATAAATTTTACAGGTTGAAGAAAGCGGTCTATGGACTGAAGAAAGCACCTAGAGCATGGTATAGCAGAATTGACAGCTAAATTATCAAGAATGGATTTTGCAGAAGCAACATTGAGCCTATCTTATACACAAAGTTAAATGACATGGACAAATTTTGATTGTTTTTTTATATGTTGATGACATTATTTCTAGAGGTGATATTGAGTTAGATGAATTTAAAGCAACCATGATGAAATAATTTGAGATGACAGATCTTGGTCCCATGAAATTATTTCTTGGCATAAAAGTTGAGCAATCTGAAAAAATGAATTTTTATTTTCCAAAATAAATATCCTAGAGATTTGTTGAAAAGATTCAGGATGGATGATTGCAAACATATACCTACTCTAGATGCAATAGGTACAAATTTAAGGATGATGAAGGATCAAATGTCAATCGAACTCTATTCAAATCTATTCTAGCTTAAGAAAACATGAAAAGTGTGAGAACAAAATTTTTTTTATAGCCAAAATCAGTAGCAAAGCAATCTCGGCCTTATCTAGCAATTAGCTTCACTTTTTCCTCCAACACACACACACATGTGGGAGGAAACAAGATAAAAGTAAAGAGGAATTGAGAAAGTGTAGTAAGCAGTTAGTTGTGATGGAAGACAAGGAGTTCCAAGGGGTAACTTAGGGTGAAATCAGTTAAAATAAAAATAACTCTAATTTTATTTTGCATGCAATGAAAAA
This sequence comes from Pinus albicaulis, assembly GCA_034641835.2. Classification (NCBI taxonomy): domain Eukaryota; kingdom Viridiplantae; phylum Streptophyta; class Pinopsida; order Pinales; family Pinaceae; genus Pinus; species Pinus albicaulis. Next base: position 496,392,059 of record CM076570.1, on the reverse strand, counting down.
AGAGAAAAAAAATATTGAAAAGAAAAGAGAAAAAATTGAAAAAAAAAAGAAACAATTGAAAAAGTAAAAGGCAAAATAAAATAAAAGGTGGACCCACCACCTCTTGGCATGCGAAATAGAATTTATATAGGAAAAATAGAATTGCTACATGCGAAATAGGGTTGCTATAAGAAAAAAATATTTTCTACACGAGAGACAAAGGACAAATTTTGTTGATCAAAAGTGGTTTTCCTCCTCTCTTCTCTCTCACCTCTGCTTACACACTCGATGGAAAAATATAGCATGCACCCATTCACTCATTTCACCTTTCAAGTAGGCAGAACACTCCATTTTTACTGTTGATTGTAATTTCTATAGGAAATTCCTAGCAGCTACAAGATTCCTGTAACACTACTAAAAACTCTTTAAATGATACAAGAAACTTATTTACAAGGAAATTAGCTCTCTCAAAGGTTTCTAAAATTCAAAAGGAGCATGATAATTTATTTTTTGCTTATACCTAACACTCCTAACCTTGACTTCACTCCATGCACAAGGATTCACTCCCTAAACCCAATGTTGCACCACTAGAAGCCAAATCACATATACCTTGGCATGGAACCTCTCCCCTTACCTCTCCATCACTCCATCCCTAACCTCCATAAACCATTTTCCTTCATCTCTAAGAAATCTAGAGCCCCAAGAAGTGAAGAGAAGAATTCTGCAGGAAGTTGAAAAGTTTCCTGTAGAAATTGTGTATTTGGAACAAAAAGGTAAAAATTTAAGTATAATTTGATGAAGATGGATTCAAATGACCACCAACAGACTCCAGGAGGATGAACACATGAGTAAAGGAACCTGAGGACCTCCATACAGCGCCTGCAAGAAGAAATGAAAATAGAAGAGTAGCAAGAAGATCAACAAGAGGAGCAACACATGGACCAATAAACATATAATTAAATAGGCCAACATACATGAAGAACCAAAAGGCAAGGAGGATGAATAGGTTGCTTAGAGGATGAGCAACATTTTTTGTAGGGGGTATGATGGGCCTCTAAATTAGACATAACTTATGGTTCATATAACCTTTATTATGCACATAAAATATATATTAAACCTCTCCTTATACACTTAATAATGTTTTTTTATGATTTAATATGTTCTTAGGAATGTTTAGAGATAATTGCATATTTATGCCTAATGTTATTTAACTTTTTAGAATATTATGAGAATATTGGGCAAATTATGAAGATTTGGAGAAGGAGATAATTTAGGGACTTTCTCCCTACCAACTGAGGATCAAGATTCGAGAATAAATGAAAAAATATCATAAAATTGTTGATAAATTCTAGAGAGATTTTGGAACTCCGATGATTGAGAAAATATAGGAATGTGTTCCCTGTCATTTACTACAAACTCCTAGTGTTGGGAACCACATCCACAATTTGAGGGATTTTTTAGGGGAAATATTCCTCCTTTCAAGGAGAATGCTTCCTCATCATTTTTTATAAGTACCAATTCAAATTGGCCTCTAGGGGCATGTATTGTTTAGTCTTATTGTGGAGAAAACTTGTATTCTCGCAGCACCACCTTCTTTTCTTGCAGGGATGTACTTGGACTAATTCAATAATGAAGATTTGTGTCATTTTTAGCTTCTAAATCTTGGTTTATTCCATAGGACTCCGAATCCTCCTTGCGCTTGGCCATCCCAGGAGTCTCATATCCCTCTTGCACAATTTATTTCTGTTATTTTCCCTTCTTATTCAAATGCATCTCTTATTTCTGTTTTGCATATTTCTGTATTTAGTATTCTTTCTTTTCTTACTGTAGGATTTAGTTAGATGATTTAATTGAGTTATTTTATAGGTTTTTTACAGGTTCAAAAGAATTATTCATCTTTAGAATAACGTTGGAAGGTCATATTAATCATTAAGCTACTTGGATTTGGTTACTAGTTCATGAATATAAGATTTATGGAAATGCCTTGTAGCGAAATAGTAGTAAATTTATGATATTTTTTAGAAGGGTTTAATGAGATCATTTGACTTGATTCCACTTGGATTAGGTCATAATAATGTTAAATTTGATAACAAAATTTTCCCCATTGAATTTTCACTTTATTAGGTTAGGCATTTGATAGATTAATTAGCTCACTAGTTCTTGAACTTCCATATTTTAGAGTAGTAATTTTCTATTATTTTTTAGCACATGTGAACATGGGTATTTTGGAGTGATTCCACTTGGAATGGAGACCTAAGACGTCATAATTAATAAATAAAATTTTCCCGTCCCATTTTCATTTGATTTACTTAGTCATTGGGTGAGTTATTTCCAAAACGGGCTTGCATGCAGAAAAAACAGAGCTACCTATAACACTATTGTAGCATGTGTAAACTTGACCAAATTTGCTCCGAAAGGTTGGTTTTTGTCTCTTATGCTTGAATCTTGACCCCTAGGACCTAAATATATGATTGAGGAAGAATAAACACCACTTAGGACATTCATTTGCGCAAATTAGATTAGGTCTTTTTTATCTGAATTCATACTTTTAGAATTTCAATTACAAATTGTTGTTCTTTCGTAGGATTAATTTCTTTTGAAAGCAACACTTCTATTTCTGCAATAAGTTTAGGCTTTGATTTCATGAAATTCCCAAACATTGTATGCTACACATATAGTGCCAATACCTCTTAAGTTTTCATGAACCCCACGTTGATAATTAAAGTTGGTAGCATCGATAGTTGTAACATTCTTGTTGCAATACTGAGGCTCATCAATCACAAGCCATCTCGAAGGAATTCAACAAGCTACTACAGTGTGAGATTCGGGTGACAACAATGCCTAAGGATAAAGTGGTCAAGTTGGTTGCATCGATAAGAGATTCGAAGGCTAAAGTTGATGAAGTCCGCATGGAGATGAAGATGAAAATCGTCGAGTTACAACTACAATTGTAGCCTGCTAGTCTGCTAGATATTAGAGAGCAGTGCACAACAGAGATGAAAGTAGCCACAAATCAGATCGAGTCCCTTATACAAGAGTGTGCGACTATATTTTGGGAGGCTCTCAATGATTTTCCTTGCCGCAGGAAGACCCTCGGGTGCAGAATATCGAAGCCGAAGTTTGCACGAAACATGAGAAGTTGGATAGAATCAAGGTCAATATAAAGACCTTGGTGCCAATTCAGAGGATTACCCATCTCCAAGAGGGTAGAATTTAATAGGAACAAATTGACGAGCTGCGCTGGAAAGAGCAGCTAGTCATTGTGAGGATGAAGCCATGGGAAGCTAAGGCTAGTCATATTTCCCAAACTGTGGAGAGGAAGCTTAAAGAGTTGCACACAATTCAGAGGGGATTGGAACATAAGGCAGTCAAGTCCATCACATAACCACTACTCGAAGAGATTTGGGATTTTTCAAAGCAGTGCTTCGATACACTTTCTCCATTAAAGGATGCCTTGAGTGGCGTTAGAGAAATATTGATGGTGCACCACCGTTGTGACTGAGAACGAGTCACAAAAGGCCTATTGGAGCTGGGATTCCCTGCGAAGTAAAGACTCTACAGATCGAGGAGTGGATTGTGCAACACGAAGTATATTTTTGGTCTTAGGGCTTTCGGATGGGTCAAAGCCCCTTATTATGTATTGGGATGGGACTTTTTGTGAACGTTGGACTCTGCCCATGGTTTGGGACCATGGTATTGTAAAAGCTAAATCTATATAAGGAGTCCAGATAAAATTCATAAGCATTTTATAAATGAGATGTATTTTGCGAAGCATTTGGATATTAGACTGAGTTAGAGTCTGCATTTTGATTTATAATAAAATGCTCCTACAATTGTGTGCATGAAGACCTTAGGAAAGACTACAGTTGTGTGCATAGGCCATTGCAACTTTGTGCACAGGGTGGAAAGTGGATGTATGAAATAGATCTGGTTGTTAGTGAATGAACTGTTGAAAAAATATGAGTTATAATGATGTGTTTGTTTTTTTATTACTGTTTATGAATTTCTATGGTAAATAAGGGTCCTCTAACTGAATAGTGGAGTCCATTTTATGGTTATTTACTATGTTTAATGCATGAATAAGTAGAATCATGTAGTCCGTGAGTTAGTTCAACAATTGTATTGAACAACGATGGTAATATTGATAGATCTGACCTGTGGAGCTCTGATAAAGAGGAGAATCCCTATAGCCAATGTCCTCTATTCCTCTGGATGCAAAAACTGGTTCTAGCATCCCCCTATATTGCCTTGGGTAAGACTTTGGTCTACGCAATCAAATCGTTGCCGAAAGGGCCGATCATAGTGGGTTTTGTTGGACTGTGCAAACTATCTGAACCTGGGTCAGGGCCCCATAAATCCAACAAATAGTTAATCCAATGAGAGATAAATACCAATAAAATAATTTGCAAAAAACAGATAAATATTTTTTTAAAGTTACACTTTGTAAAATTGAAAAATATTTGACATATTTGACTGAACTAATAAGAAGTCAACAAAAATCCAGGAATTACGTTTTATATTTGTTTTTGAAATATTTATTTATTCTGTTTCTTTTATATATAACTATTAATTTATCTAACAAATATTAATCATACTAATAAATTTGTTTTAAAATATTTTTTATATAAATTTAATCTAATTATTAATAATTATTAGTTGGATAATCTATATTTAATTTCTATAAAATAATTTTAATAAATATATATATATATATATATATATATTTTTTTTCTTTTAATTTAATGGATTAATTAAAAAAAGGTTATATGAACAATTGCCATTTAAAACAAATTATGGTTTTTTGGAAATGTTGAATCCATATGCCATGGCATTGGCGTATAGTATTGTAACAAAACCTATTTATAAATTAGGAATTTCAATGATAAAGTAGAGGTAATCTCCATTGATAAGAATCTTATTCCATGTTATTTAAAATATATGTTTAACATATAACTTAACTTTTTATAATTAATCATAATAATTTAAAATTAAGTTATAATTTAGTTACTTTTATGTTTTTTTTTTAATTTGAACAATGTGAAATGTAAATGTTTTGATACTCATTATAAATACTTATTATTATGGTTTACCAATCATTTAATTTATATAACAAAAATAATTCTTTATTTTTAGAATTTTGGCTTATGTGATCCATCGTAAAATTATATAGAATTATTTCGGTAATAATTGCATTCAAGTCGGCACTTTTCGAACCAACTAGTGTGGTTCATCATCAGGACTAGGTGAGAGATCACATCCAGAAGTTGAGTTTATATATATATATATATATATATATATATATATATATATATATATATATAATTTTATTTTATTTAGTTAATTAATTATTTATTATTATTATTATTATTATTATGTCTTTATTAATTTAATCTCTCACTTAGCCCTGATGATGAACCACAGTTGGTTCTAAACACATCAACAATGTTTATTTGAATGTGATTATTACCGAAAGAATTCTATATAAAAATAATTCTTATTATAAAACATATGGTTCGAAACACGTCGACAATGTTCATTTGAATGTGATTACTACCCAAAAAATTATATATAAAAATAATTTTTATTATAAAACATAATTAATCATTAATTATGTTAAATATAAACTTATTTAAATATAAAATTTTAATTAAAATTGAAATTAATTTAACATTTTATTTTAAATTGGTTTTTTTAATTTACTTGACAAAATGAGTATTCAGACACATTAAACATTTTGAAATTTACACAATTCAATTCAAAAAATTTAATCAATATAGTAGTGTAACATCACGTCTTAACCTTTTTCATTGATTAAAAATATTATTAATTTAATGGAATTAGTTTTCAGTTAGGTTTTTGATAGTTACAACCACTGTGGGAGTTGCAATGAGAAGAAAGGGAGGCTGCCATAATTTCCAAACGGTAACAGCCATGTTAAGAATGACCCTACTACTAGTGGAGTTTCAGGGAGACCATTTATGATTTGTATGCATCCCAAGGTTACCACATATTGGTGACTACAGAGAAGCATGGGTACTCAGTTAGCGGTCCAATTACAGAACCAATATCGGTAACAACCATGTTAAGAACGACCCTACTACTGGATTTCCGTGGAGACCATTTATGATCGGTATGCATCCCAAGGTTACCACATATTGGTGACTGCAGAGAAGCGTGGGTACTCAGTTAGTGGTCCAATTACATAAATGATATAATTTTTTAGTCCAATTACAGAATTGATGTAATTTTTTAGTGTCTTTTCATACCAAGAGTGCCCTGGAATGGTTGTATGATTTCTTTATACACGCCGAAATGAGAGAGGCATTAAAAGGCTGCTACTAGTAATCTGATTGGAGACTGAGTCACTTTGTATGGACTATCTTTGGGCGGAGACGTTAGAGTTTTTTCTTGGAAATGGAACTCTTATGGGGTTATTTTCCAAACAAACCAAATGTCCCTATTTTTACAATACCAACATATGGGTGTTGGGTTTAGAGGGTCAACACGTTGGACAAAAGATAAGTACTTTGGAAATAAAAATATTTTTCATATTAATCTTTTATCATTTTCTTGAAATAAAATAAAAGAGTGTAAAATATTTTTCATACAAATTTTTTTACCATATTCGGGAAAGAAAAAAAAATGTTAAATATTTTGCATATTAATATTTTACCTATGTTTTTAAAAGAAAACAAAATATTGCATAAAAAATAGCCACTTTTGTTCTTAGAGAGATACCATGGTAAAAGACAAACTTTCCGAAAAGAATCCATGTAAGTTCTTGAAATGGTAAAAGGAAAACTTACAAGAATCCATGTAAGTTATTGAAATGGTAAAATGCAAACTTACTGTGTTATAATATGTTAATATTTTAGAGATATATTGTTCTTATAGATATGTCGTGGTAAAAGACAAACTTAGGCTAGTTTTTTTCCGAAAAGAAACCATGTGAGTTCTTGCAAACATTGCTAGTTATTCTTGTCTTTATATATATGCATATTATGTAAGAAAAATAAGATGCTTGTTCTTTTCGTAAAAAAAATTGGATAAGTTAATGAGTTTTTCTTAGAAAAGAAGTCATGAAGAACCCATGTTAGTTTCTCATAATCTTTTCTTTGGAAAATATTATGTTGTTTTGTATATGTTGTTCTTACCTCTTGAAAATATTACATGGCTACATGAATTATGTCAACTTCTTGATTTAGGTGTATTAAAAGTTAAGCTAACATTGTTAGTGTTGCCTAATTCTTATGCATAAAAGAGTTTATCTATGGTAATTTCTTGGAAGCCAAGAATGATCAACTTGCATGTAAAATTATAGAGAAACAAGGTTCTTTGCATCGACAGAAGATCTATTGAGATATATTTGTTTCAAAAAATTAAATGTGATTACTTTATGCTATCATAATTATTATGTTAGTTTCTTTCGGAATAAGATCATGTATATGCATGCAAGATTTGTATTATCTTTCATTGGAAAGAATATACATTTGTATGTGGTAAATAATAGCATTTTTTGCTAGCCTACATTGGGAAATATTCTTTGGAAAAGAAGATGGATTACATACATAAAACCCATATTAATGTGTTGGTTTCCTTGGAATATATATATGGGTAATGTTAGTATAATATTTGAAAAAGAAGACATGTATTTGTATGCTTTACTGTAAATATGTGTTTGGATACTCTGTTGTTTTAAGCATTCCTTTGGGAAGACTCTTTTGGAAACTATATACATTGGCATGCATAGGAACAACATTTGTTGTGTTAGCTTTCTTTACATGCACGAAAACTAATAGCTTAAGGGTTAGTTATTTTTTATTAAATTTATGTAGATCGCATGTACAAAGATCGTAATTGATGTATCAGTTTATTTTAAAGAAATGCTTGGCAGATGTAGCTATTGTCTTACAGGAATGTGTGCTTATGTGAGGGAAATATTAGTTAATGTGATTTCTTATAACTAGCACATATGCAGTGATGTTAAAGGAAGCATGTCACGATATTTTACTTGCATGTCATGAATGCACATAAGTATATGGAGAAGCATAATTAGTATATATTTATGAATGGGTTGGTTAATACTTTATGAATCTTGACATCAATGTATGTTGTAGATATTGTCTTGGAGGAATGTCTGCTTATGCAAGGGAAATCTTAGTTAATTTGATTGCTTATAACTAGCACATATGCAGTGTTGTTAAAGGAAGCATGTCATGATATTTTACTTGCATGTCATGAATGTACATGAGTAGATGGAGAAGCATCACTAGTATAGATTTATGAATGGATTGATTAATACTTTATGAATCTTGACATAAATGTATGTTGAAGACACCATTAGCAGGAAATGATGGTGACTTGTACAAAGGATATATTATTCCTTACATATTGGTGACAGGTAAATTATTAATGGTTCATGTAGATGAGTGTAAGTTGTAGGGTGGTCCATTGTAGGTACAACCATGCCACCAAGATATGAAGGTTGAATATTTGTGGGTAATGTTATCATAATAATTGTAATTTCTTTAAGCTAGATATTCTTATTTAAACAATATTTCCTTGTAAGATTTATAATGATGGTTAAGGGATGGTCTCCCTTATAATCCATTAAGCGATGGGTGAACACCCTCACGAGTGTTTAATAATCACATTAAAAGTTTGTTGGTTTTCACCCTACAGGGTTTCCAGGGTATATCGATTTTCAATGATGTGATTGATATTGTGTTAGATTGATGATGATGATTCCTTTCTTGTTGTGATGTTCATAATGTCAAGTATGTGATTAATTAATCTGGTTAAAGGAGTCATGAAATGGATGTAAGGTTACATCATACATTTTATGTGAATATACCACAAGAATTGTTGTTAATGGTTATGAAAAATTACTATTCCTATACTAAAGTTACTAAACTCATGGACATCCTATCTAATTATTACTAAGGAATCTTGAATAGTGATTTGGATAGTTACCCATTGGTAATTTGTATAAATTTTTTCTAAATCCTTCTAATTCCATGGGAGGATATTGGGGCATGTTACAAGTGGCATCAGAGCTACAGGTTGTAGCACTAGCGCATTTGGGATTTGTTAAGCGAAAATAAAATTGAGGTATTCTACAAATGGACATCAATTAAGGTATGATTCTATAAATCTACATATTTATTGATATATGCAGTAGTATACTTTTGACATGTGATGTGTGATTCATGTTTATCACTACATTGAAGAGTAATAAGTAATAAATGTTGCTGCAAAACAGTTTTCATAACATTGGAATCCTATTGAGTATAAAAGACAATAAAAAAAAATTGTGCTTATGAACAACATGAATAATCACTATTAAAAGTAAGAATTGACTATTAACATTTGGGTATATGAAATATTACTCATACATTTAATCAACATAACTAAAGTTACCATGCACTACTTGAAAAAAATGAATCTGTATAGTGATGGTGTGTGAAACTAATGCATGAATGCAAAAGATGGGGAAAGTCCTTGAAGAGGATGATAGAGTGCTTTAAAATGAATTTTAAGGAATCTTTTTAGATGTTAAAAATACATAACGAATCGAGTAGTGAGACTTGACTATAATGGCTAGTTGATGAATGAGTCATGTCATGGCTGCATTAAGATTATTAATAGTATTGATTAGTGATGCATGACTAACTGATAAAACTTATATGAATGAATTGATTATGATTAAATATTATTGAAAGTTGTGAACAAGTGATTATGCTAATTACTTCATGTGTCAGTATTTTCGTAACAGAGCACTGTGGGAATTGGAAATGTTTGCACTCTTACCCTTATCGTTATTGACATATATGCATTAAAGAATATATATATATTGCATGACATCATTGTATGCATGAATTTAAAATGATTGCGGAAGATAATATTTATTTAAGAAATGCATATTTATGACTAGCATTGTTGATGATATTAAGCATGGGTAGTTTAATGGAAAAAATAAAACCTGTGAAAGTAAAACATTGTAATGCGAATTGCAACCATAAATGTTAAAGTATAATGTTATAATGTGCATGATTGTGTTATTTGGGAAATAATAATGTATAACATATGTATGTTATTCATGTTCCCTGTTAATCTAGATATCATTCGACCCATGTTGAGGACCAAGTATGATGTATGATGTACATAAAGTTTATTTTTCTTTATATATTATGTGAATATATTTCATTATGTAATTTACTATGGGAAAGAATGCTAAAAGATAAATTTAACATGCCAGACAGTTGTGAACAATTGTGAAAGGCTAAAAGGTCTTGGGTTTATGGTGGTTGCCTGCCCGGAGGGGTTGATGGCGCTTGCCTGCATGGATTTCCTCTCCCTAGAGATAGATGTTCTTAGTAAGGGAAAATATTTGGCCAAGATGGTGAAGAGGGAAAAAATGAGACAAATCTATTGATTTTGGAGCCTGTTGGAGGTGGCCCAAAATTCCTCATAGACAGGACACTGTCAGAGGAATAGGTAGGATGCTGCCAAGTGGAATCCTATATTGGACCTTGTGTGGTCATTGGAATTCTTGAGCTGGTTTTACAGTGGAATTCCAAACTGGACCTGGTATGGTTTTTTGTCAGATAATTGTTTGGATGTGAAAATTACTCAATTTGGTTGTTGAAACCAGTTCCCATAGGTTGGAGGGGAATTTTTTTTATCATTGTAGTTCTCATAGCATAATAATTTAATTAATAAGTTACCCGTTGTATTAAAATGATTTTTTATATCATTGTGTAAATATTTTATGTACATATTGAGAGGAAAGGAGCCTAATGCTTGAAAAGGAATTACTGAAAGGATAAGTTCCTTTATTTTATTTCTATTCTTTTGAATGTCTTAGCAGGGGCTAGGACAATATACACATGGTGCATTGATTGACCATTTGTATGATTAGAGAGCTTGGTGCTCTTTGAGTACTTTTTGAAGTATTGTGTGGATGTCTTTAGGGGGAGCTAAGACAATGTGCACGTGGTGTAGTGATTTATATTTTTTATGACTTATCATGAATAGAGGGTTGGTGCTCTTTGAAAACTAGGAAGAGTACTGTGACTAAAATATCACTTGAAATTGCATGAATGATTGATAGTTTAAAGTATTTCACTTGATTGGAAATAGTGTGACTAATGTGATTGAATTTTTTAATCATACATTATAGGCTACTTTCCATGGAGTGTTGATGGGTTGTTCAACCATTCTCAGAGTGCTTGTGTAAAAGTTATCATTACTTTCAATAGTAACTGGTAAGTAATGGTAAGTGGGTATAGAGATTCTGATTTATTTATTTTTAATGGTATTCCTTGGAAATGGAAGTGATTTATTTTGAACGGGAAGAATCCCCTTTTGGGTTGATTAGAGTGCTATATCATGAATAAAATCTAAGTTCTAGTAAGGGATGAACACCGAGGATGGTGTTCTCTTAAGGGGGGGAATATGTAACTTCCATAGACCCACGTCTTTAGCTTTTTCATTGATGAAAAATATTATTAATTTAATGGAATTAGTTTTCAAGAAGCAATTAGGTTTTTGACAGTTAAAACCACCATGGGAGTCACAATGAGAAGAAAGGGAGGCCGCCATAATTTCCAAATGGTAACAACCATGTTAAGAACGACCCTACTATTAGTGGAGTTCCGGGGAGACGATTTATGATTGGTATGCATCCAAAGGTTACCACATATTCGTGACTAAAGAGAAGCATGGGTACTTAGTCAGCGGTCCAATTGCAGAACAGATATAATTTTTCTATTTGTTTTCATACGAAGTGTACCCTAGAATGGTTGTATGATTTATTTATGCATGCCGAAACGAGACAGGCATCAAAAGGCTACTACTAATAATCCGATTAGAGACTGAGTCACTTTGTATGGACTATCTTTGGGTGGAGACAGACTATATTTAGGTAGAGACGTTCAAGTTTTTTATTGGAAATTGCACTATTACGGGGTTGTTTTCCAAACGAACCAAATCTCCCTATTTTTACAGTACCAACATATGGGCGCTGGGTTCAGAGGGTCAACACGTTGGACAAAAGATAAGTACTCTCGAAAGAAAAATATTTTTCATATTAATATTTTATCATGTTCTTGAAATAAAATAAAAGAGTGTAAAATATTTTTCATACTAATTTTTTTACCATATTCTTGAAAGAAATTAAAAGAGTGTTAAATATTTTGCATATTAATCTTTTACCTATTTTTTTAAAAGAAAAAAAAAGGATTGCATGAAAGATAGCCACTTTTGTTCTTAGAGAGATACCATGGTAAAAGACAAACTTTTCTTGAAATGGTAAAAGGAAAACTTACAATAATCCATGTAAGTTCTTGAAATGGTAAAAGGCAAACTTACTATGCTATTTTTTTGGAAACGAATCCATGTAATTTCTTGAAAAGATTGCTATTATGTTAATCTTTTATAAATATATTGTTCTTAGAGATATACCATGGTAAAAGACAAACTTACTCTGCTATTTTTTTCAGAAAAGAAACCATGTGAGTTTTTTTTGGAAAAAAATCCATGTAATTTCTTGAAAAGACTGCTATTAATATTTTATAAATATATTTTTCTTAGAGATATACCATGGTAAAAGACAAACTTACTATGCTAAAAAATAAGATGCTTGTTCCTTTTGTAAAAAAAATGGGATTTTGTACAAGTGTATCAAATGATAATGAAATCCAATATATTTCTTGAAAATGAAAATAGATTAAAGAGGGTAATTCTTGAAGATATTTCATGGGTTGGGAAATAAGTTAATGATTTTTTTTTGGAAAATTAGCCATGAAGAACCCATGTTAGTTTCTCATAATATTTTCTTTGGAAAAGATTCTATTGTTTTGTATATGTTGTGCTTACCTAAAAAGAATAACCTCTTGAAAATATTACATGGCTAGATGAATTATGTAAACTTCTTGATTTAGGTGTATTAAAGGTTAAGTTAACATTGTTAGTGTTGCCTAATTTTTATGCATAAAAGAGGTTATCTATGGTAATTTCTTGGAAGCCATGCATGAGCAACTTGCATGTATAATTATAGAGAGAAAAGGTTATTTTCATGGATATAAATCTATTGAGCTATATTTATCTCAAAAAATTAAATGTGATTACTTTATGCTATCATAATTATTATGTTAGTTTCTTTCGGAATAATATCATGTATATGCATGAAAGATTTGTATTATATTTCATTGGAAAGAATATACATTTGTATGTGGGAAATGATAACACGTTTATTTAGCCTACATTGGGAAATATTATTTGGAAAAGAAGATGGATTACATGCATAAAACCCATATTAATGTGTTGGTTTCCTTGGAATATATATATGGGTAATGTTAGTATAATATTTGAAAAAGAAGACATGTATTTGTATGTTTTACTGTAAACATGTGTTTGGATACTCTGTTGTGTTAAGAATTCATTTGGGAAGACTCTTTTAGAAACTATATACATTGGCATGCATAGGAACAACATTTGTTGTGTTAGCTTTGTTCACATGCACCAAAATAATAGCTTAAGGGTTAGTTATTTTTATTAAATTTAGGTAAATCGCATACACGAAGATCGTAACTGGTGTATGAGTTTCTTTTAAAGAAATTCTCGACAAATGTAGCTATTGTCTTGCAGGAATGTGTGCTTATGCGAGGGAAATATTAGTTAATGTGATTGCTTATAACTAGCACATATGAAGTGTTGTTAAAGGAAGCATGTCACGATATTTTACTTGCATGTCATGAATGTACATGAGTAGATGGAGAAGCAACACTAATATAGATTTATGAATGGGTTGATTAATACTTTATGAATCTTGACATCAATGTATGTTGTAGCTATTGCCTTCCAGGAATGTGTGCTTATGCGAGGGAAATATTATTTAATGTGATTGCTTAGAACTAGCACATATGCACTGTTGTTAAAGGAAGCATGTTTTACTTGCATGTCATGAATGTACATGATTATATGGAGAAGCATCACTAGTATAGATTTATTAATGGTTTTATTAATACTTTATGAATCTTGACATTAATGTATGTTGAAGGCCACCGGATGCGGATGATTAATGCACACCAGGGAACGTGGCACCCTGTGCACTTCCCGATGGGGTTCACTTGGGTAGCCCATATGGCTCCAAGTACTCGCATTTATTTGGCTCTTAACTCACCACCCTGCGCGAACGTTAATTCTCTCGGTCGGCTCACCAGGCGCCTGGATATGGCGGTTTTCTGTGAGATGGATTACATTTGCAATAGCTCGACTGGTGTGGTGGACGGTAATGGATTTCCTCCTCCCCTGCACGCGATTTTCTCTCCAGGCTGCGCTGATGCAAGTGTTAAAACGAACACTGGGAGGCGTTGTTCGTTATCCGCTTGCTTTGAACCGGTTCTGGATTATCATTTTTCTCACAGTCCGTGGTGCAGTTTCAATCCTCCCTCTGTTCGTGGTCTCAGTGGTCTAGTTCCTGCTCCCTCAGCTCAGCCCAGTGGCGTCCCGGATTTTCAGTTCTCCCCTGCCAATTCAGTTTGTTTTGTTGGGCCTAGTCCTGAGTCAGTCACCATGCCTCGTCTTCGTGAACGCATGAGATGCAGACGCAGACCCAGTCGTGGGCAATCCAACCAGCGATGCCCTCCTCCTAGCCATGGCTCTGTCCCTATCTTGCCAGAGGAAGATGGAGCCCCTGTTCCTGCGTTTTGCGTTGATCCCGTCGCTACTCCTGTCGTTGCCCCCAACCCTCCGCCCCCTGCTCATGAGTCTCCCCACATCTCTCTCCCTTCGGTCCCTCCTGTCGCTCCTCGGCCCCTTCGACCCTCCATCAGACAAACCTCCCAGCGTGCTGAGCTCCGGTTTGATTGCACCTCCTGCAACGCCACCCTCACGGCTTTTATCACTGTAACGCTTCGTGAAGAAGTTCCCAATTTGGCTCCGCTCTGTTCTGCTACTCCTCTCTCCCCTCCTAGCTCCAGCTTCCCATGCACGGCTCCAGCCACTTCTGGTCCTCCTTCTCAGCACGAGTACAGCATGGCGACGGGGCGTACCGGTAGAGGGAGAGCTCTCAGCAAAGGACAAGAGGACAGAAGCAACGCTTATGCCTGCAGAGTCATCGAGGAACCTCCCTCTCCTACTCATGGATAGCAGCTGCAAAGTCACTCAGGTTTTTTTGTTCTGTTTCTGTAGGAATCATATGCTTCCAAGACTTTCTGCTCTGCTGCATAAGCAGCTTACTATTTTCAGTATTTACTTTCATGTTAGTTTGTTTTGTGTAAACTTAAAACCGGTTTCCCTTTCATGGGCGGTTCAGACTTTGTTGTTTAAAGGACTGGTTTCCCATCCTGGGCAGTCTAGACACTCTTTGACTTGCTTGATTATCAAGCCCAGTGCTTAGGCTTACCAAGCTGACGTTGTGGCAGTTTTGTACCAGTAATTTTATACATAATAGAATTAGTCATACTTAGAAAAAAAAAAAATGTATGTTGAAGGCAACATTAGCACGAAATGATGGTGACTTGTACGAAGGATATATTATGCTTTACATGGTGACAGGTAAATTATTACTGGTTCATGCATGTTAGTGTGACCTGCAAGGTGGTCCATTGTAGGTAGAAATATGCCACCAAGATATGAAGAATGAACATTAGTGGGTAATTTTATCATAATAATTGTAATGGATTTAAGCTAGATATTTATATTTAATCAATATTTCCTTGTAACATTTATAACAATGTTTAAGGGATGGTATCCCTTATAATCCATTGAGTGAGGGGTGAACACCTCACGAGCGTTTAATAATAAAATTAAGTTTCCAGGGTATTAAATGTTTTTTGGTTTTCACCCTACGGGGTTTCCAGCGTATATCGGTGTTCAATGATGTGTGTCCAATGATACGATTGATTATTGTGTTAGATTGATGATGATGATTCCTTTCTTGTTGTGATGTTCATAATGTCAAGTATGTGATTAATTAATGTGGTTAAAGGAGTCATGAAATGGATGTAAGGTTACATCATATAGTTTATGTTAATATACGACAAGAATGGTTGTTAATGGTTATGCAACATTACTACTCCTCTACTAAAGTTACTGAACTCATGAACATTCTATCTAATGATTAGTGAGGAATATTGAATAGTGATTTCAATAGTTATCAACTCATGAACATTCTATCTAATGATTAGTGAGGAATCTTGAATAGTGATTTGGATAGTTATCAGTGGGTAATTTGTATAAAAATTTTCTAACTCCTTGTATTTCCATGGGAGGATATTGGGGTATGTTACAAGTAGTCATTCTATTAATCTATTCTTTTCCATTATATATATATATATATATATATATATATATATATACATTAGGACTACATCTTCATCATGTTCAATATATCACTTCGAAAGAATGTGGAATTGAACTGGTGACCACATCAAGGAATTTGTTAACAGAACACCCAATCGCCCATATCCAAGACCCATGAACATATATATATATATATATATATATATATATATATAAACTAATAACTATAAATTAATTATTATCAAAATAATAATTATTAATTAAATAAATCCTTCACTTTCCCCTATTTTCCATATCCTTTTACACAACCCTTTTATATAGTAGTGTAAGTTGTAAGAAAGCATTCAATAGTTAGATTTTAAGAAAATAATTGTTTTATTTAAAGATATTTATTATTATTATTAATTTTTTAAAATAAAATTATATTTTATATTTATATTAAAGATATAAATTAAACTTTGTTTATTGAGGTCACAAATTTGGGGACAGTAAAATTTTGATCATAGTAGTGTTTGAATTAATTTTTTTTTAATGGAGGAAATGAATTGAGCACTCTAAAAAAAACTCCCTTAACACCCAAAATACAAAAGTTTGAGAATAACCCACATTTACCAAATTTATGCCAAATTTCCGACAAAAATCGTTAATTTACACTATTTTCTAGAATAATTTTTTTTCCTCATTAAAGTACTTTAAATAAAAATTTCAATTTATATAATTATATTATTATTATTTTTTTATTTATATAATTATGTTATCAAATTTTTATTTATTATTAGTTGCTACTCTAATTTCCCTATAACATTTAAAATACAAAATTTATTTATTTTTATATTAAAAATAATTAAAATTTAAACATATATACCAACAAAATTGAAAAATACCAAAATATATAATAAATTTTTAGTGTCGAATATATATAAAGTTAAATGTAAGATATATACGTTTAAAAGAGAATTAGTAAATCTAATAATAGTGTTTGGAAACAAGTTATAAACTATCACACCATGATACAATAGATGCAATATACT
Source organism: Pinus albicaulis (assembly GCA_034641835.2). Classification (NCBI taxonomy): domain Eukaryota; kingdom Viridiplantae; phylum Streptophyta; class Pinopsida; order Pinales; family Pinaceae; genus Pinus; species Pinus albicaulis. The sequence continues at coordinate 496,374,741 of CM076570.1, read as the reverse complement.
ACATATTAACACAATTACATTTATTTATTAATAGCTATATTAACATAATTACATTAATAAATGTATTAGTTAAAAGTAATTTATTTAATATATAATAAAATATTCAAAATTAACTAGAGTATTCAATATTTAATAAATATATTTTTATTTAAAATTAATATCATAATTATTTAAATATTATTATTTAAAATTAATAAAAAAATATTTTTATACTATTATTCAAAAATTTAATATTATTTAAAAAAAAATACCAAATATCTATATACAGCAAACCCATATATCCATATACTAATGATATGCACCTACTAATGGAAATACATTTAATTAAAGATACCTTCTTTCACGATCACTCAGTAAATCATATAACAATCATAAAAGAGGAAACAATTTTTTTTTTATCTTTATCACCATAGAACAATACATATAGTCTCAACTCGGTATAAACCTATTGTTTGTAACCAAAGTTACGGTTTGCATTTGGTTAATAGTCATTTAAATGCCTTGGCATTCGTGTTACCAATCAAGTTATAATTATAAGGTTGTTATTTATTGATCGTATCCTATACAACTATCATAATATTACTCTGTCAGGGTTATATAGAATGTTTTATAGTTTGTACTTACGCACATAGGCATTGGTGCTCACATTGATTGGCATTAAAATTATTAAGCCCTTGTTAATTTGTGGAATTAAAGGCCTTCGGGATTCAGTTCGCCACTTGGTTGGATATTCCTCCATTCGTGAGGTTTGTATGTCTATTCCATTGATTAGCTTGGTACTGGCTATTATGACCGTCGACAACTGTGTAATCTAGCCTCGGTCTTTGCGAGAGTCTTGGGAAAATATCCTCGATTCAACTATGAGTAATCAAGCTGTGAGCTGTTTCATTTTCCCTTTGGCACGTTTGCAGAGTTCGGCCTTCGTCTCGGATGCTCCATCTCTGGGCCCTTATAAGGTTAGTTCCTCTCGATCTAAAACAACGTTTGTATTTCTTTTTTTGTTATTTTTATGGTTTAACCCAGCTTACGGGTGTTTTTGTTTCGTTTTAGTTTGATTCACGATGGAAGAGTTTTGTTCTCTTTTTATTTATAACCCTCTTCTGCGTAAATCTTGTAGAGAGGCTTGGCCTTTCCCTACAGAGAGGCTCGGCTCTCCCCTTTGGCCTGAAGATGCGGGTTTTCATGTTTTTCTTATGGCGCCACTGAAGGGTTTAGGGTAAGTTCAGTTGTGGCTTTCCCTTACTCGGCCTTACCCAACTGATCCATTTAACTCTGAAAGAATTTTGGGTTTAAAGTTTTATAAAAGAAACTGATACTCTGCCTATTCCTCTTGCAGGTCTGGCTCGAGGGATTATTTTCCTTTGGTAAAATTACTTCGCCCTTTTACTGAGCTGGTTTTCTATTTTTATTAACCATTTTTCTCGTTTCCGCATCCGATTCTTCGATCTTAATCCATACTCGTGGTTATATTTCATCTTCCAGGTAACCTTCGGTGAAACCCCACCAAAGTTTTATGCGGCACTCCAATATGGTCGCAGCTAATGCCACATTCGTCCTTACAGGTATTCTGTTCCTTTGAAGAGGGATTATCGCGGGGTTTTTACATGGTGTTGATAAGAGATATATCTAGGTTTCTAAACACGACATAGGGTTCTATCTACTGAAGTTTGGTGTTTTATTGTTCTTAGTTCCTAAAGAATTTCTCAGGGTTTTACCCTAGTGTATTATTATTGAACGGTTAACTGGATACTCTGTTCATTGAGTTCCTTAAACAATTTTCTCTTTTCCTATTGTTAAGTTTGGGGCAGAGCCCAATAACGCTGTAATGAACATTTAAGCGTTCCCGATTCGATACTGGTAGCCATGCTTCACTGTTAAGTTTATCAGTTTGGACATTATTCAGATTTCTCCTCTGACATTACTTTGTATATGGAAATATTGTTCCTTTTATGCTACAGCAGGTTAATATTTTGATTTCATCTTATGGAAATATGTATTTCATGTTAAATCTCTTCATTGTTTCAATTGTTTAAAGGGTTTACGGTTCTCTGCTTACATCTTATCTACTCGACATACAGGAGTACTTAGCCTGAATACTTCATTTTATATGTTTATATGTTTGCCCCTGCAACGGTGCCCGAACCACCATGGGTTAAGTCCGTGTTACTCTGGGGGCTGGCCACAATCGATGTACCTAGGTTCAGGGTTACTCTCAAAACCAGGGTCGACAGACCATTGTAACCAGGTCTCCCCTACCCTGACATTGTCCAAGCACCATCTCCCAATAAAGAATTTATTCTGCTCTTCGAACCCTATTCTTTCCGAAGATTAGTCTAACTCTTGTTATGGAAGATGCTTGTTCTCTTTCTGTTATTTTTTTTACAGGGGTTCCGAAAGTGTTCTTTCATTGCTGTTAAATCAACTCCAGTTAAAAAGAACATGTGAATATAGTTGTAGAACATTTTAGTAGTTTTTGCATTATATAACAGTTGTTCCTATAATATTTAGTTTTGTTTCTTTTTCTGGTCTTATAAGAAACATGGTCAAGAGAGAAAGATTTAGCTCTATTATTTCTTTGTTCAGTCATAGTACAATTATAGAAAACGAGTAATGTTACATACTGATTTACTTTTCTACTTTTCCGCATATACATTCATGTATATTTTATACATACATAAATAAATAGTATTCCATCATTGCTGTGAACAGCCATCTAATCCAGTGTTTTCTTATTACTGATTTCACAGAAGAACTTCTGGTATATACATACAGATATACATAAATTCATATTAAGTCAGTACCTCACACATCTACTATACTACGTACAACCTTTTAATCTAATAAATTCTTATTAAGAATTTCACAGTAGTACTTATCTGAAACCAATTAGCTTCAAGCTGAAGTCCACCCAACCGTTCAAGGAAGGCTATTACATCCTCCAATTGCCCCCTAGCTCCAGAGTCTGGACAGTGTCATGGGTTAACAGTGGATTCTTCTGCTGCGACCTCTGGATGGCCAATCTAGTCACATTCAAATATTTTGGCTTTACAAGGGTTGTTGTAAGCTATTTTCAACTGGTTCCCCAAATCATCTCTAGAAAATGCTCTCCCTTTACCAACTTCACAGAACCCCTACTCCTCTCCTGGAATTCAGTTTTATCCTCAGAGGAGTAGGTAACTGTTTCCAACTGTTCCCCAACCACCTCCTATTCTTGGAAACATTTCTTTACCATCAGCTTTATGCCTATTTCATATTAAAATATTTTTTTCTTTTAATTTGATTAACTGCTTCTAATTAATAAATCAATAACTAAAATATTTTTGCTAAATTAACAGTAATTTTCAAGTTTTTCTTGCCAGATAAAAGAAACTAAGCAAATTGTCTTTAACTAGTCAACACTAGTTAAGGTTAATGAGGTTGTCACAACTCCCCCCCTGGAAGTAACACCATCCTTGGTGTTTCAGCCCAAATCTGTAAAGAGTTCTGGGTAAGCCTCCTGCATTAATTTCTCGTCCTCCCAAGTATCTTCTTCCGGTTCAAAGTGCTTCCATTGCACCTTTACCTGGACAACTACTCGTTTGCGGCGTTCAATTTCTCTTCAGTAAAGTATGCGTTGTGGCTCTACCAGAAATTCTCCGTCCAGTTCTACCTTAAAAACATAATGTTTCCAAGTCAGTATTCAGAATTTTTTTTCAGAATTTTTAAGTTAGGATTTTATCTTTATCCTACTTGAATATTTTTCCAATGAATCACATGTTTTTCATCATGAACATATCGCTTTAGTAAAGACACATGGAATACATTGTGCACTTGAATGTGGCTGGGTAAAGCCAACCGATAAGCCACTGGTCCTACCCTTTCCAATACTTGGAAGGGTCCACAATATCTAGGAGATAATTTAGCACAAGAGGCCCACCTTAAGGTACTCCTCTTGGGTTTAACTCTTATGTAAACATGATCTCCTACTGCGAACTCATGATAAGACATTTTTTTATCTGCGTAACTCTTTTGTCGGTCTTGAGCGGCCTTTAGGTTTTTTCTTGTTCTTTTTACTTTAGTTTCCATTTCTGCCAACATCTCAGGTCCCAACAATAACTTAGTTTCAGGACTGCTCCAATTTATAGGTGTATGACATTGCCTACCATACAATGCCTCGAAGGGACTCATCTTTAAGGAGTCCTGATACCCATTGTTATAAGCAAACTCAACCAGGTGCAAATAATCCTCCCATTTGGTTGGCTGCTACATCACATACATGCGCAACATGTCTTCCAATACTTGGTTTACCCACTCTATTTTCCCATCAGTCTGAGGGTGATAGGCGGTGCTAGAATGTATTTGTGTTCCTAGACCGGAAAACAAGGCTTTCCAGAATGTGGATGTGAACTTAACATCCCGGTCTGAAATCACAGTCTTAGGTATGCCATGAAACCTGAAGATCTCCCTCATAAAGATATTCGCAATCTGTACTGTGTTGTATGTTGACTGTACCAGTATAGAATGTGTATATTTGCTTAGTCGGTCTACCACTACCATGATCAAGTCATGTTGCCTCTTTGTTCGTGGTAAACCCGTGATGAAGTCAAGAGAGATAACCTCCCATTTTCACTCAGGTATAGGTATGGGCTGCAATAATCTAGCAGGATGCTGGTGTTCCACCTTCACCTGTTGACATTCCAAAAATTTGCTTAAATATTCAGCTATATCTTTACGCATACCTAACCAATAATATGCCTTTCTTATTGCAGTAAGCATTTTTTGATATCCCGGATGACCAGCATAATTGCTGCGATGGAATTCATTCAGTATTAACTCCTTCAGAGTTATACAATTAGGCACATATATTCTGCCTCAGAAGGTCAACACCTGATCCTTGTTCCTTCCATACTCAGATGTCCTGCCTTGTTTCCTATCTTCTTCAATTTGTTGCCATAGGAATTTGTATTCATGATATTTCTACGCTTCTTCCTTTAGTTGTTCCAAAAGTTGACTTTCAAGTTGATTACAATATAATGCATAAATGCCATGTAGTTTCCTACTTAATTCATCGGCTACCAAATTTTCCTTTCCCTTCACATGCTGTATATCCATGTCAAATTCACTCAGAAAAGCATTCCATCTTGCTTTTCTAGAATTTAAATCTGCTTGCTTAAAATAATTAGTTCAACTACTATGGTATGTTTTAAGTACAAACCTCTTACCCAGCAGGTAATGTCTCCACACCCAGAGAGCATGTACCACAGCTGTCAGCTCCAAATCATAAGAGGAATATTTTTGTTCGTGGTCTTTTAGTTTTCTAGACTCATATGCCACCACTTTGCCTTCCTAGGTCAATATAGCTCCAACACCCTCTTTGCTTGCATCAGTACAAACCTCATAATCTTTAGCAAGGTCTGCTACCCTCAAACTGGTGTTGTAGTTAAGAGTTGCTTCAGCTTTTCAAAGCTGTCCTGTCACTCTTTTGTCCATTTGAATATCTTTCCCTTTTTCTGCAAAGGCGTAATAGGGAAAGCAAATCCCTCTATAAATCTTCTATAATACTCTGCTAATCCCATAAATGATCTAATATCAGCCACTTTTTGGGGTACTTTCCATTCCATGATAGTTTTGATCTTTTCTGGGTCAAAATCGATTCTTTCAGTTGATATAACATGTCCCAGATATTGGATTTATGTTTTAAAGAAATCACATTTACTGAATTTGGCGTAAAGTTGATGCTTTCTTAACATTTCCAAAAATATCCTCAAATGCTCTTTGTGTTCCTCTTCACTTTTAGAATATATCAGTATGTCATCTATGAAGATAAGTACAAAGTTATCCAGAAATTGATGAAAGATGTCATGCATCAATCTCATAAAGGTTGTTAGTGCATTCATTAATCCAAAAGGTCGTACCACAAATTCATAATGCCCATAGCGGGTACAAAATGTTGTCTTAGAAATATCTTCATATTTGATCTGAATCTGATGATATCCAGATCTTAAGTCTATTTTAGAGAACACCTTAGCCCCTCTTACTTGATCGAATAAGTCATCTATTCTTGGTAAGGGATATTTATTCTTAATAGTTAGCTTGTTAAGCTGCCTGTAGTCTATGCACATACGTAATGTCCCATCCTTCTTCCTAACAAAAAGAACTGGTGCCCCCCATGGAGACACGCTTGGGTGGATATAACCTTTATCTAGCAACTCTTGCACCTCCATTTTTAGTTCCGTTCATTCTGGCACGCTCATTCTATACGGAGCTCTCAACACCGAGGAGGCTCCTGGAAATAGTTCTATGGTGAAATCGATATCCCTTTTAGGTGGCAAAACAGGAATATTTTCTGGAAAAACATCCAGAAATTCTTGTATTACTGGAATTTCTTCCATCATTGGTGCCTTTTCCTTAGAGTCTGTATACCCCACCTGAATTGCATACAGCTGGCATCCTTTTCTGATGCATTTTCCCATTTGGGATGCTGTGATTGGTCGTAGTTGTACTGGCTTTTTAATCCCTTGAATCTCTTTTCGTGTGACATCTTGCATTCTATAATAAATGACCTTTTCCTTGCAGTCCACTAAGGTCCAGTGTCTTTCCAACCAGTCCATACCCAATAACACATCATAAGATCCCAGTGGTAAGATATTTAGATCTACTTGTAACTGTTGTTCTGCCACTTCTAGCACATATTTAGGAACATTTGCAGTTACCTTTCGTTTTGCCCCAGTAGCTAGTTGTACTAGCCAGGAGTTCTTAAATTTATGTTCCTTCAATTTACACATTTCCACTAACTTTGGACTTACATAACTCAAACTTGCTCTAGGATCTACCAAAATTGAAACAGGTTTAGTTAGTAAAGTACCTTCTAGTTCGATCATTGTGGGCTAAAAATCAGCCTGCCAGTTTTCCAAGGCTGCATTGATACGAGGTATGTTACGCGCCACGTCCCCTACTGTAGATGCTTTCTGCAGATTTGCTACAGTTTCACTTTTATTTCGCTGTGGACAGTTTTTATAATAATGAGCCTCTCCACAGCCCCAAGATTGCCAAGGAGGTTTTGTAGTCTGTCCCTGCTCTGGCTTGCTAGATGCCTCCATGGGCTTCTCTTCCCCTGGCCATTTAGTTCTTTGGTGATTTCTACCAAATTGCTTACTAATGGAGTTTCGTGCTACGCCTTTAGAATTTCCACTTTTACCGCTTTTAAAGTTGGAATTATTTTTCTGGTTTTTCTTTGGCTGCCAGCTTTTCCCTCCTTCACCTTTGGCCTTGGACTGCTGATAGCACATCCGGGCTTTACGGATGGCTTCATCCATGGTCTGAGGATTAGCAAATTCTATCCGTTCTCTCATATGAGTAGGTAGACTACTCAGAAACCTCTATACTTTGTCCTTTTCCTCTCGGAGATAAGGAACATAGCGTAGCAGGGAAGTGAATTTAGGGACATAATCGTCCATGGTCATCTGCCCCAACCGTTAGTCATAAAATTCCTTAGCCTTGTCATCATAAAACCTTTCTGTCAAATACTTGTCTTTGAAATACTGCTGAAACAGCGCCCAAGTAATGTCCTGTTCATCAATGCTGCGTACATTTTTCACTTCCTCCCACCACAGAGTGGCATTTTCCCGTAAGTGGTCTATAGCCAATCTCGCCTTCAGATTGCTACTATATTCATACACCTGGAAGCACTTATTTATATTAATTAACCAGGCTTCAACCACCTCCTCGACCTCACCATCAAAACTTGGTGGTTTAATTTTGCAAAAATCTCCCTACAATTCCATTTTCTGTCTTATTGTCTTGTTGGTCAGAGAAATTGCCCGACTCCGCCTCATTATAATTCTTGTTTTTGCTTTTCCGGGAGGGACTCTTTTTAGCTCTGCCTGTAGTGTTGTTTCTAGTTTGCTGATCTTCTTGTTCTGCTGATAATTCTTTTTTCAGCACTGGGATGTCCCATCTCCTGATTTTTTTTGTCTGATAAACTCTTTAAAATTTTCTCCTGATCTTGCAACAATCACTTATTATCCTTTCTGAGTCTTAACATTTCCTCTTGTAATTGCTGCACTGTGTTCAACAAAAAACCAGTTTGGTGTTGTTGTTCTTCGAGTAGCCAACTGGTCTTTTGATGTTGTTCTACACTTAATTGTACCCACATTTCTGGGTTTATGACTGTTGCTTGAGCTTCCTCTGGTTGTGCTTGTGATGCTGTCGCTCTTCTCATTATCACCCACTCTCTTCTTCTTTATATGTGCACTATTCATATACATAGCTTCACTGTTAGCGGACCCTCAAGGTTCCAGCATAGTAACACAGCTCTAATACCACTTGTCACGATCACTCAGTAAATCATATAACAATCATAAAAGAGAAAACAATTTTTTTTATCTTTATCACCATAGAACAATACATGTAGTCTCAACTCGGCATAAACCTATTGTTTGTAACCAAAGTTACGGTTTGCATTTGGTTAATAGTCATTTAAATGCCTTGGCATTCGTGTTACCAATCAAGTTATAATTATAAGGTTTTTATTTATTGATCGTATCCTATACAACCACCATAATATTACTCTGTTAGGGTTATATAGAATGTTTTATAGTTTGTACTTATGTAGATAGGCATTGGTGCTCACATTGATTGACATTCAAATTATTAAGCCCTTGTTAATTTGTGGAATTAAAGGCCTTCGGGAGTCGGTTCGCCACTTGGTTGGATATTCCTCCATCCGTGAGGTTTGTATGTCTATTCCATTGATTAGCTTGGTACTGGATATTATGACTGTCAACAGCGGCGTAATCAAGCCTCGGTCTCTGTGAGATTCTTGGGAAAATATCCTCGATTCAACTGTGAGTTATCAAGCTGTGAGCTATTTAATTTTCCCTTTGGCACGTTTGCAGAGTTCGGCCTTTGTCTCAGATGCTCCATCTCTGGTCCTTTATAAAGTTAGTTCCTCTCGCTGTACAACAACATTTGTATTTCTTTTTTTGTTCTTTTTGCGGTTTAACCTAGCTTACGGGTGTTTTTGTTTCGTTTTAGTTTGATTCAAGATGGCAGAGTTTTGTTCTCTTTTTATTTATAACCCTCTTCTGCATAAATCTTGCAGAGTGGCTTGGCCTTTCCCTACAGAGAGGCTCGGCTCTCCCCTTTGGCCTGAAGATGTGGGTTTTCATGTTTTTCTTATGGTGCCACTGAAGGGTTTAGGGTAAGTTCAGTTGTGGCTATCCCTTACTCGGCCTTACCCAACTGATCCATCTAACTCTAAAAGCATTTTGGGTTTAACGTTTTATAAAAGCAATTGATACTCTGCCTATTCCTCTTGCAGGTCCGGCTCGAGGGATTATTTTCCTCAGGTAAAATTACTCTGCCCTTTTACTGAGCTGGTTTTCTATTTTTATTAACCATTTTTCTCGTTTCCGCATCCGATTCTTTGATCTTAATCCATACTTGTGGTTATATTTCATGTGCCAGGTAACCTTCGGTGAAACCCCACCAGAGTTTTATGCAGCACTCCAATATGGTCGCAGCTAACACCACATTCGTCCTTACAGGTATTTCGTTCCTTTGAAGAGGGATTATAGTTGGGTTTTTACATGGCGCTGATAAGAGAGATATCTGGGTTTCTAAACCCGACATAGGGTTCTATCTACCGAAGTTTGGTGTTTTATTGTTCTTAGTTCATAAAGAATTGCTCAGGGTTTTACCCTAGTGTATTATTATTGAACGGTTAACTGGATACTCTGTTCATCGAGTTCCTTAAACAATTTTCTCTTTTCCTGTTGTTAAGTTTGGGGCGGAGCCCAATAACGCTGTATTGAACATTTAAGCGTTCCCGATTCGATACTGGTAGCCATGCTTCACTATTGAGTTTATCAGTTTGGACATTATTCATATTGATCCTCTGACATTAGTTTGTATATGGAAATATTGTTTTTTTTATGCTACAGCAGGTTAATATTTTGATTTCATCTTACGGTAATAGGTATTTCATGTTAAATCTCTTCATTGTTTTAATTGTTTAAAGGGTTTACAGTTCTCTCCTTACATCTTATCTACTTGACAAACATGAGTACTTAGCCTGAATACTTCGTTTTATATGTTTATATGTTTACCCCTGCAACAGTGCCCAAACCACCATGGGTTAAGTCTGTGTTACTCTGGGGATTGGCCACGGTCGATGTACCTGGGTTCAGGGTTACTCTCAGAACCAGGGTCGACAGACCGTCGTAACTAGGTTTCCCCTACCCTGACATTGTCCAAGCACCATCTCCCAATAAAGAATTTATTCTGCTCTTTGAACCCTATTCTTTCCAAAGATTAGTCTAAATCTTGTTATGGAAGATGCTTTCTGCTATTTTTTTTTTACAGGGGTTCCGAAAGTGTTCTTTCATTGCTGTTAAATCAACTCAAGTTAAAAATAACATGTGAATATAGTTGTAGAACATTTTAGTAGTTTTTCATTATATAACAGTTGTTCCTATAATATTCAGTTCTGTTTCCTTTTCTGGTCTTATAAGAAACATGGTCAACAGAGAAAGATTTAGCTCTATTATTGCTTTGTTCAATCATAGTACGATTACAGAAAACGAGTAATGTTACATACTAATTTACTTTTCTACTTTCCCGCATATACATTCATGTATATTTTATACATACATAAATAAATAGTATTCCATCATTGCTGTGAATGACCATCTAATCGAGTGTTTTCTTATTATTGATTGCACAGAAGTACTTTTGGTATATACATACAGATATACATAAACTCATATTAAGTCAGTACCTCACACATCTACTATACTATGTACAACCTTTTAATCCTATAAATTCTTATTAAAAATTGCACAGTAGTAATTATCTAAAACCAATTAGGTTCAAGATGAGGTCCACCCACCCATTCAAGGAAGGCTATTACATCCTCCACTTGCCCCCTAGCTACAGAATCTAGATAATGTCATGGGTTAACAGTGGATTCTTCTGCTGCGACCTCTGGATGGCCAATCGAGTCACATTCAAATATTCTGGCTTTACAAGGGCTGTTGTAAGCTATTTTCAATTGGTTCTCCAAACCAGCTCTAGAAAATGCTCTTCCTTTACCAACTTCACAAAACCCCTACTCCTCTCCTGGAATTCAGCTTTATCCTCAGTGGAGTAGGTAACTATTTCCAATTGTTCCCCAACCACCTCCTATTCTTGGAAACATTTCTTTACCATCAGTTTTATGTCTATTTCTTATTAAAAAAAATTCTTCTTTTAATTTGATTAACTGCTTCTAATTAATAAATCAATAACTAAAATAGTTTTGCTAACACTAGTTGAACCACACTGGTTGGTTTGAAACGCGTCGACTTTGCTCATGATAATGTGATTATTACCGAAAAATTTCTTCTAGTTAATGAGGCTGTCACACCTGCGGCTGAATCTTAAATTGTAAGAAAGTTTTGGAAAAGACTCACTAATGCCAGTACATTTAGTTAAATATTCCTGCTGCCGCGTTTTAAATGTTGGCACTACAATGGCCAAATAAATACTCGAATCGGATAAATACATCGGATCGGACGGGCGGACAAGCTGACAAGTCGTCACATACAATATCAATTTATGTGGGCAGAGGAATACCAATGTATTTGCTCGAAGATTCAAAACCCAAAGAGTCAACTCAACGTAGCTAATAGGTATGTAATAAATGATTTTTAAATTAAACAGATTATTCTTTCATTTGTAATGGAAAATTGTTCACATATTTTTTTTTTACATATTTTTCTCATATTATTTATATATATTTTTTTCATATGATGTATTTTTAATAGGCCTAATTTAATTAAATGTAATTATATCTATTTATCTTTTTTAAAATAAAAAATCAATTTCAATAATCAAAATTCTTCAAGGTCAGTTCCATTCTAAACCATTGGAATAAAAGAAAATCATCATATCCCACAAAATCCTACTAAATACCACACATCTCTTATTCTCCACGATCCTGCACAATGATAGCTTCTTTATTCCGGGTAAGCCATCTAAAATAACGATTATTTAGTCAGCTGCCAGCCTTGCAGTAATGAGCAGCCTGCATGGTTCTCAAGTCAATAATCAATAAAAATGAGCAGCTAGCACACTCGAGCATGGAGTTTTGATTTAGTAGCAGCTTGACCCGTTCAATTCTTCTCCCCGCATCTATAGGTACGGCATGCCACGCCACTAAGCTACAACTCGACAATGGTATTTGCTGATAGTATGGCACAACATGGCAAGTTCTTAGTTGGACCTTCAATTTGAACAAGTTATATCAAGTTTTTATTTTTTTCTTTTTTTTTCTTTAACTACGAGGGCTTGAATGTGAACAAGTTATATCAATTTTTTTTTTTAAACTAGGAGGGCTTGAATTTGAACCAGTTTTATTATTTTCTTTTTACTGAGAATGGGTAGATTTACATTGAATAGATAGATTTGCATTCTTTATTAAGGAAATTTGGGATGAGTTAGTGATGCTGTGAATATAATCTTGCATAAAACAATCTCTCACCAGCCTTGTTAAATGTGCCAAAGATTTACATTAAATAGAGAGATTTGTATTTGTTCTTACGGAAATTTGGGATACTTAGGACAATGTGACTTTACTCTGGACCCTAAAACAACCTCTCACCAGCTTCGTGATAAATAAGTGAAACATTTCAATATATTTAATATATACTCTTGAACCTAAAACATCTCACCAGCCTCGTTAAACGTGAAAAATACATGGAACATTTCAATATATTTAGTATATGTCGTAGCAGAAGATAACAATGGGCGTTCAAATTAGTGGCAGAAATATAAGAGCTTTGGATAAACATTTCAAACTAATCACACGCTATAATATAAAATAATCTACTAAACCTAAGTCAACCGAACATGCATATTTAATTTCGATGACAGAGAACAAGAATATGTGATATGTTTGGAAAAATTTGTAGAAGCCACACCGCCACGTTATATCTCGTCGCAGTGTTCCTTTGTTTCGTTATATTATATCTCAGATACAAAGTCGTAGTTTTCCTTTGTTTCCTCGACGAAGAAGGGCACATCCTTCTCTGTATTCCCGATTTCAGAATATTATTCTGAAAAAATTGATTAATAAGGGTGAAGTCAACCAAAATATTAAAAAATCAGCTCAAGTACGAAGGAATGACAGAGATGGGAGAACCCGACATCTCCGAAGCGTTTGTGTGGCCACCTTGAATGTCTATTTAATTTCGATGAAAGCTTAGAGTTTAAGAATCTGTGACATATATTTATTCCAAAATAATTAGAGAAATCACATTCTATCTTTGGTATAAAGCGATAGTTTTTTAATATCTTTGATACAAACTGGATGTTTTATTTTTTAAATTTTTGTCAGCGACGGGACAACCCGACTAACTTATCGTGAGAAAATCCGTGTAGTAGGTATAAGAAATATATATATTTTGAGGAGAGCTAACATCATTCATGGACACATATTCTGTATATAAATCTATAAATACTTACTTCACATACATGATTCTCGGGTATTCAGTAACTAACTTGACTCCTGTTATCTTCCAACTCAGGATTTCGAGTACTCGCTCTGCCAAGGATCAAGTCCCTGCTGTCATCCAAGGTGAGAATTTATGTGCCAATAGATAATCTTTCAGGCATTGTGATTGAGGCTTTGGGTTTTATATTTGTAAAAAAATTAATGATCGAAATAACTTCATTTTCTGGCGATATGATAATTTCAGTGTTTAGGGAGGTGATATGGCAGAGGCTCTGTGCCGTAAGGCTGCCCTCTTTATCGTATTATTGCTGCAGTAGGCGGCAACCTTGCAGTGGGATATTACAACTATATTTGTCCAGCTGCGGAACCCATTGTGTTTGGGGTGGTTAAAAGCGCATTCCACAGCTCTTCTGAAATAGCCGCTAAGCTTATGCGGTTGCATTTCCACGATTGTTATGACATATAAAAAACAATGAAAGACAATAAAAAAAAAACACACAGATCAGAGCACTGCTCAGCTTGTAAATCTCACATTGAACCATGTATGTTTATACATTCTTATATAATAAACTTATTACTAATTCTATGATTTATCAACAACTAATTATTCATTCTGACCACTGCCAATGAATCTGAGCATTGGCCATCCTAATAATTTGTTGCACTAATTTTAATAACAGAGAATCATAAAATCTGTTGGCTAATGTCAGCAATTACATGGAAATCTTTAAGCATTATTCTCAACACTCCCGGTTAATGCTTAATGAGGTCTTATTAGCTTATCTCTTAGTGTTAAAAACTGATCTTTTGCAACTGCTTTGGTGAAGATATCTGCTAGCTGATCCTTAGTATTTATGTGCTTTAATTCAACATCATTCTTCTACACCAAATCCCGACTGAAGTGATATTTCATGTCAAAATGCTTTGTCCTGCAATAATGAATTGGATTCTTTGATAACTTGATGGCACTTACGTTATCACAATAAATGACTGTAGGCTGAATTTGCTTCTCCCCAATTTCTTCCAAAAATTTTCTGAGCCAAAGAGCTTATATACCTGCTGAAGTAATTGCAACATACTCCGCTTCTATGGATGAGAGGGCAACAATGCTTTGTTTTCTTGAGCTCCAAGTAATCAAAGCAGAACCAGAAGAGAAACAATTTCTAGATGTGGACTTACGGTCATCCACACTACATCCCCAGTCTAAATCACTAAATCCAACAAGATTGAACTTTTCAGCAGAGTAGTAATGAATACCAAAACTTAGAGTGTCTTTCACATACCTTAAAATTCTCTTGGCTGCCTTCATATGTATTTCAGATGGATTTGTCATATATCTTGAAACAAGTGACATGAAAATGCAAATTCAGGTCTTGTGTGGGTTAGAAACATCAAGCTCCCCACGATACTTCTTTAAGTTGTCTCATCAACTAAAATAGCACCATCATCTCTACATAATACAACTCCATGAGCACTTGGAGTGGGGGATCTATTACAATCAAGCATATCAAATTTCTTCAAAATATCATGTGCATATTTTGTCTGGCAAATGAAAATTTCATCCTTAGTTTGATAAACCTACATTCCTAGAAAATATTTCATGAGATCTAGATCTTTCATCTCAAATTCATTCATCATAGCAACTTTGAACTCATGATTCATTTTCGAACTACTACCCATATACAATAAATCATCAACATACAAACTTATGATCAAAATATCAATACATTCTTGTTTGTAGTAAAGGGTAGGATCATTCTTACTTTTGTGGAAGCTTTTTTCCTCAAAGTATCCATCAATCCTAGCATACCATGTTCTTGGTGCTTGCTTGAGACCATACAAAGCCTTCTTCAACTTGTAGACATTATTCTCTTTTCCTTCCACTTCAAAACCTTCTGGTTGCTCCACATAGACTTCCTCTTCTAAGTACCCATTCAAGAAGGCACTTTTCATGTCCATATGATGTATGCTCCACCTTTTCTGAGCTGCTAATGAAATCAGCATTCTAATGGTCTCCTGTCTTGCTACTGGTGCAAATGTCTCTTCATAATCAATTCCATACTTTTGTGTGAATCCTTTGGCAACTAATCTTGCCTTGTATCTTTCAACACTCCCATCACTGTTAAATTTGGTCTTGTAGACCCATTTGGTGCCAATATTTTTCTTGTCACGTGGAAGCTTTGTCAATTCCCAAGTGTCATTTTTTTGAATGGAATCCATCTCTTCTTGCATAGATTGCACCCAAACCTCATTAGTACATGCATCTTCAAAACATGATGGTTCAAAATCAGCCTTGGCTAATAAAGAAAAATTCACTGTCTCACCTATTGGGTTTTCTTCATGTGCTTCATTTGCAGTCCTCTGATATATATCACTCATTCTCCTTACCTTCCTTGTAGAACTTAGAGAAGAAGTTGGACTTGAACTTGATGTTGAAGAAATTGATGAAGGGCTGCTTGGTGGAGTTAAACCACTAGATACAGAAGCATTAGTTGGCTGCTAAATATCAGCAATCATATCATCATTCAAAATAGATTTTGTCTTCTCAACATGGCCTTTTTGATGACCATAAACTCCCCCTTCATCAAAAATTACATCTCTTGATACAATAAGCTTGTTAGTGAGGGGATTATACAGTTTATAAGCCTTGCTTGTCTCACTATACCCAATGAAAATGCATAACTCACTTTTTGCATCTAACTTTTTCTATTTTGATCAGGTACATGCATATAAGCCAAACAACCAAAAACTTTGAAATGATTAACCTTAGGCTTTTTTCCATACCAAGCTTCATGAGGAATCATCTTCTCTAGTGCACTTGTGGGGCTACGATTAAGGATGTACACTGTTGTAGCAACTGCATCTCCCCAATAAGAATTGCTCAATCCCTTAGTTTGTAACATGCACCTTACCATTTCAACCACAGTGTGATTCTTCCTTTTAGCTACGCCATTTTGTTGGGGTGTGTATGATGTAGTATGTTGCCTCCGAATGCCATTCATATCACAAAAACTCTGGAAAGCTTTTGAGCAAAATTCTCCTCCACGGTCAGTGCGCAAAAATTTGATCTTGTAGCCTTTATCATTTTCTACAAGTGCTTTGAACTTCTTGAATGTATCCAGGGCTTCACTTTTGGCCTTCAAAAAATATACCCAACAATTTCTTGAGTAATCATCAATAAAAGTGATGAAGTATGATGAATTACCCAAACTATTAGTCTGCATACGACCACATATGTCTGAATGAACAAGCTGAAGTGGGTGATGAGCCCTCCATGCATTTCCCTTTGGGAACCTTTCCCTTGCATGCTTGCCTTTAGCACATCCTTCACAAACCTCCTTATGCTCCTCTACCTTCGGCAAACCAGAAACTAATGCATTTGAGGTTAGAAACTTCAAACTATGAAAATTTAAATGCCCATACCTGAGATGTCATAGCCAACTTGAATCCTCATAAGCCATATTTGCAAGGTTGTTGCTATGTTCATCAAACCTCAAGGGAAACATCATATTTCTTGTCATAGACACAACAGTGATCACCCTATTTCCCTTATTCTTATCATAGATAGTACATGTCTTATTTTCAAAGACTACTTTATAATTTTTCTCACATAGTTGCCCAACACTTAACAAATTGTGCTTCAATTGTGGAGTATAATAAATATCATGAATACTCTTTATACCTTCTTTTGTTTGGATATCCATAGCTCTTTTGGCAGCAACCTCCAAATATTTATCATCACCAAGCTTGACCTTGGATTTAAAACTTCCATCCTTGTCTGAAAACAATTTCTCATTCCCTGTCATATGGTTAGAGCATCCAGAATCTATGTACCAAACATCTTTACTAGTATTTTCAGCTTTGGCATAAGATAAAAATAAGTGATCTGGAGGATATTCATTACTTTCTTGAGCATAGTTAGCATTTTTACCTTCTTTCAATCTGCATTCTTTTTCAAAGTGGCCATACTTGTTACAATAGTAACATTGAACATTTCTCTTATCAAATCTACCTCTACCTCTTCCTCTCGAGCCACCTCTGCCTCTACCTCTAGAAAATTTTTGGCTTTGCCATTTACCTCAATCTTGATTGGTTTTGGCACTATTGCTGCTTGCATCTTCATTCTGTGTAATTTGTAATTTAGAGAAAAGACTTTCTCTACAACTTCAAAAGTGTCTTTCAATCTTTCTTCATGAGACATGAGAGATCTAACCAATTGATCAAAATTTAATTGTGTCAAATCCTAGCTTTATTCTAATATTATGGCAATATTATTCCATCTAGGTGTTAAAGATCTCAATAATTTTTTTATTAAAACTTCATTACTTACCGTTTCCCCAAGTGTAGCCGTTTTATTGACCACATCTTTGACTCTCACATAGTAGTCACTTATACTTTTAGCTTCTTGCATCTTTAGATTCTCGAACTCTCTCTTCAATGTCTAAAGCTTGACCACCTTAACTTGATCACTACCTTGGTAAGCTTCTTGTAGAGTCTTCCAAGCATCTTTGGCAGTTTTTGCTCTTGGTATTTGTGGAAATAAGCTCTTATCAAGAGCTATCTGAATGTGAAACAAAGCTTGAGCATTCTTCTTCCTTGCTTCCTTTCTTGTTGTTTTTTCATTGACTGTAAGGGCATTCCAATCATCTGGCTCATCATAACCTGATTCAAAAATCTCCCACAAATATTTTCCAATCAAAAAGGTCAGCATCTTAACGCACCAGTAATCATAATCATTTCCATCAAATTCTGGAATAGGCATGTTAGAATTCGACATTTTAACTTTGGCAAAATTCCAACAATAAAAATTTAACCCAAAACAATTTTTCCAGCTCTGATACCAATTGTAGAATCTAAAATGGCCCTTTCTCTTTAAAACAAATAATAAACTAGAATAGTTATGACAACAACGAAAGACAATTAAAAAAAAACACACAGATCAGAGCACTGCTCAACTTGTAAATCTCACATTGAATCATGTATGTTTATACATTCTTATATAGTAAACCTATTACTAATTCTATGAGTTATCAACTACTCATTATTCATTCTGACCACTGTCAATGATTCTAAGCACTGACCATCTTAATAATTTGCTACACTAATTTTTAATAACAGAGAATCATAAAATCTACTGGTTAATGTCAGCAATTACATGGAAATCTTTAAGCATTATTCTCAACAGCATTTACCACTAGAGATAGCGCATTCCTAGTATTCATCTTAAACATCAGACATATAACGACCATTAAATTAATTATCGCATAAGATGGCAGCAAAGATCGATTCTTTCTATTAATGCATTTCATAACTGATTGCACGCATCGCCCATTAGATATCCCATCTGGTGGGATGTTCTGGTAGGAAGAAAGGATGGAAATATTTCACTATCTTCCAATATTCCGGGAAATCTACCTCCCCTTACCTTCAATGTAACCCAGCTAACTAAGATATTTGCATCCAAAGGTCTATCCCGAGACGAGATGGTTACATTGTCAAGTATTTTCTCTCTGAGACCTACGAATCATCAATGTGTCAATTCTTGCAGATGACAATAATGGTTGAGAAAAACCATGATTATAATCATGTTTGTGTTGTTTGTGCGAATGCAGGAGAACACACAATCAATGTCTCTCACTGTTATTCATTCGTCAGTAGGCTCTACAATTTCAATGGCATGAATACCACAGACCCATCCCTTGATCCAGCATATGCTTAGATACTGAAGCGAAAGTGTCCCCAAGGCAGCCCAAACGACGCCAACACGACCGTGGTCATGGATCCTCAAACACCATTCATCCTAGACAACTTGTATTACAATGGTGTTACAGCTAAATGTGGTTTGTTTACATCTGATGCAACTCTGCTTACAAATCCAAACACCAAATCCAGCGTCTCTGGAAACTCAGGCTCTAACCTGCTAGCATGCCAAAAAAAGTTCACTGTTGCAATGATAGAAATGGGAGAGATTACCGTATTGATTGGCACGCAAGGAGGAGTCCATGCCAACTGTATAGTTGCCAACAGTTAATTAGATTGGAAATTCCAATTTCATTTGCTTGAGTTTTGGCATCTTGTTTCAATTCGAAATGCGCTTGCATTTCTCCACAAATAAATTATATGTACTTCCTTCTCTCACAGCGTGTATGAACTTCTATGTTCTTCTGATAAATAATAAATTATCACAAGTATTCTATAGATTTTGGCTTACGGAACGAAATGGAAAATTGAATTCCTATAGTTTTGGATATCGTATTCATTCAACCATAGTTTAAGCTCCATTCTATGTTATAACGTTAACAGAAATGTAGCGGTGAGATATAAACAGAATTTTGCAAGAATTACAAGAAATATTTGAGGAAAATGGAGGAACAGTTCAATTAAAATCAATCATATCAAAAAATTGTTAATATGTTAATAGTAGTCATGATTCAATTGGCTAATACTAGGGATGATTATTGACTTTGTTTGTATGTTTTTTTCGTATTATATTGTTATTATGATTTAGTTATAAGTTGTATTTTAATTAAATTAGATGCAATTGGTTAGATTATATAGATTTATCCATGATGATATGAATTTAATTTTAATATAAAGTTGTTTTGGTAATAGAATAATTTGATAAATAATTTATTGATTAAGATTGAGTTATTTATTGATTATATATCTTAATTAATATAATGTATTAAATGTGAATTTTAATTTCAATATAAAATTGGTTTGGAAATAGAATAACTTCATAAATTACTTATTGCATATAAACCTTGATTTTAATGTAAGACTTATTTGGAAATAGAATTTAATTTATTAAAATATTATTAAATATTTTTAATGAATTCCTTCTTATGTTTAATAAGATGTCTTGATAGTAAGCATAGTGGTTATGCTAAAAAAATTTATTTATATAATTAGGAAAAAAAATTATTTACATTATTTATGTATAATTCCAAAATGATCTTTAATGTAATAAAAGTCATTTCCAAAGATGAGGTTGAAAATTATGATCTTTAACATAATAACAGACTTTTTCTAATGGTGAGGTTGAAATAGTAAAGGTTGAGATGAGTTTTCCATGATATTTCAGTAACCTTATCCAATTTTGAGACCTAACTTTCCGATATTGGCTCAATGCTTTCAACATGTAAGCAATTTGCTTATACTAGGAATGATTATTAACTTTGTTTGTATGTTTTTTTTTAATTATATTTTTATTATAATTTAGTTATAAGATGTATTTTAATTAAATTAGATGTTATTGGTTATATTATATGGATTTATCAATGATATTTACTAATATAGCTTATTAAACGTGAATTTTAATTTTAATATAAAGTAGTTTTAAAAATAGACTTGATAAATTATTTATTGATTATGATTGAGTTATAAGATCTAGTTATTTATTGATTATATATTAATTAATGTATCTTATTAAATGTGAATTTTAGTTTTAATATAGAGTTGGTTTGGAAATAGAATAGCTTGATAAATTATTTATTGAATATAAACCTTGATTTTAATGTAAGACTTATTTGGAAATAAAATTTAATTCATTAAAATATCATTAAATTTTTTTAATGAATTTCTTATTATGTTTAGTAACATGTTTGGGTAATAAGCATAGTGGTTATGCTAGCTTTTTTTATTTATAAAATTAGGGAGATTTCTTATTTACATTATTTATGTGTACATCCAAAATGATTTTTAATGTAATAAGAGACACTTTCAACCTGTAACCACACCTAGATAACAAAACAAAGAGAGCATAAGACAAATTTTGTTTCAAGATAATATTATTTT
Organism: Pinus albicaulis; assembly: GCA_034641835.2. Lineage (NCBI taxonomy): Eukaryota > Viridiplantae > Streptophyta > Pinopsida > Pinales > Pinaceae > Pinus > Pinus albicaulis. The sequence continues at coordinate 496,353,470 of CM076570.1, read as the reverse complement.
TCTTTGCAAATGATGCTATTGAATCTCAAATATCTTCAACAATGTTACCTTCAATTTTTGTATAGTCTTTTCCTAAATTCTTTTAAATTGTTTTGAATCCTTATGTAGATGATTAGATTGTTTAGACTTCAAACATAGTTAATACATGGCTTTATTCAAGCACGCTTCAAAATCATGTTCAAATACATATAATTAGGGATATCAATAGTTTAGTGAGCATATGTTTGGTGTTTTGATTTGAAAAAAAAACATTAAAATATGTTGAAAAATAATATGAAATGAAAAATTGTAACTTAGAAGAAAACCTACCATATGGATTAAAAAGATCTTTCTTAATATTATAAGGGTTCCACTTGCATGGAATTATGGAAAACTTTAAATACAACAAGTATCATCTAATACAATAGTAAGAGATAAGAAATTATATTTAACAAGTATTATAATTTTCCAAAAAATCTAAAATTAAAAACAAGTCAAACCTATCATAGTCATTAAAAAGATTCCCCTCTCAAGACATTATGGACCATTGTTGTGTAAATATAACAAGTATCACCTAATTTAATAGTGTTCAAATTCATTTAATAATTATTGTCATTTTCTAAAATTATTTAAATTCAAATTAAAATCCATGATACAAATTTCCAAACGCTTTATTTTTAAATATTCATGTTATAAAAATATTAAAATCATTTTTTAAAATAATAGTAAATAATTTTAAAATTAATTAGAGGTTTTGTTGTTTTCCCAAAAAAAAAAAAAAAAAATTATCAAAATATATTGCATCACCAAATAAAACAACTCTAATAAATTTACTTTTTAATGGTTGAAACTATTTTATCTAAATCTCTAAAGATGTAGTATGCTCATATTTTTCATTCATATAATTATTTTAGTGAAAAATATAAATATCAAAACTTCAAAATAAAATTTTACTTTTTAGTTTATAAATTTTAAATAATAAGAAAAAGTAAAAATGTTGACATGTGAAAGTATTATAATAATAATAATTTTAAACAAAATCGAATTAATATTTTCACATCAAATCTTAAATATCAATGCATATTCACTTATACAATCGAATTTCTATCCTATATACTATATTTTTGATAGAAAAATTACTCTATTTATTATCTTAAAATAAATAAATATTTTTTTTTTTAAATACAAGATAAATAAATTGCCTAATAAAAATGAGCATAACAACATGTCTTATGTACAAATTCAAAAAATAGAAATAATCATTTGTTAATGGAAGTTTTTTTAATATGAAAAAAATTAAAATATTCTTTTATTAAGAAAGATCTGGTAGATATATTACTTTTAGTAAAATTTTAACTTCCCAAAAATTGGTATACTTTCTTAAATATACATGAATCAAATTTGAATCTCAGTATTAAGTGAAGACAATTTTTATTTAGTATAATTGAAGAGCTAGATTTATGTGAGTTCTTATGTATATTAAAAGTCATATATTTTGAAATGTTATACTCGTAATATTTTTCTTGATAAAAAATATTTACCACAAACCAAATAAATTTGGTTGAAACATTGATTAAAATAAATTTATTATTTTTTTATTTTTAATTTTAATTTTTAAACCAAACCAGTATCATCATATGAAATAAGAGAAAAAAAACCTAACATAAAGAAAACTCATTTCACATATTGAATAATAAAAAATAAAAAATGCTAACAAATACAAAAACAGTCTAAATAATATATAACAATAGAATATAATCATTCATTAAAAAAAACACGCAACAATCCCTTCATACCATCCACATCAAGACAAGTTTACCATATAAAATAATTATAATAATGGAAATCCTTTATATCTGTAAGAAATTCAAATTTCAAACAACCAAACTCACCATAACTTCTACCAATATTACATAAAACTAATATAAGGTATCACCTAAGTTTGGGGCTTTATATGCTGGTTAATATTTTTTTCAAATTTCAAACAAATAAGCTCACAATAGCTTCTACCAATATTATATAAAACTAATATAAAATATCAGCTAAGTTTGGGGTTTTGTATGGTGGTTATCTCTTTCAATTCCTAGGCTCGGTAATCTAAAATAAAGTATAATTCCATATACATCAATTTTTTATCGAGCTTAATAATATGCATGCTAAGCACTTTCTTTAAGTACAAGTCTAAATATATATTTTTTGGGATTTTTTTAAATAATTATTATGAAAAACAAATTATGTTATTGTTAACGAAATTGAAATTTTATTATTATTTAAATTATAGTTTTGAACACATAAATGGATTTATCTCAACTATATATATAAGTATTATATTTCAATTAATCAATCTAGATTATGGCTATAACCATTACATTCACAAGTAATAGCATTTCCGCAACTCTCTAAAATGGTTCTGAGCAAAGTCTATGGGTGTTCAAAGATGTCTTGTCCAGGTTTTCTACATCATTTTTCTTATAATTCCACCAAAAATCCCCATCTATCTTTACAAACTTATATAACATATATTAATTGACTCTAAAAATTAGCTACCTAGATCCTTCTGCTTCACGTTGCCAATCTCCTTCCGCATATGCCACATTCGCTTCCTCATGTTGACCTACTTTCATTGCTTCTACCTGCTCATTCTCTTGCTGCATATCCAAATGAACAGAAAGCTATTGAGGGAGATTTCATCTCTCTCAAAGCGCCAAGTCTTGATCAACACTATCACTAAGGCCAAAAACTTCTTTTAGCACTAAAGCCACCTCTCTCTCCACCTTATCCTCCGAATTCTCCACTTTCATGTCCAAGTTCTCCATATTCGTTAAGATGACTTCAGAAATTGCTTACACATTCTCCACATCCTTCTTCAAGCCCTCCAAATGGCCCGAGACTAGAGTGAAATAAGACCGAGCTTTTGAAATGACTTTCCCCAATCATAAATATTATATCCTTGACTTCCTACATAAACACACTATAAATATCCCGAAAGGAGACTTCGACGCCACTACATGATGGGGAAACCATTTATTTAGCTCGGCGGGTTTGAATATAAAACCACATAACATGAGCTCTCCATGACCTTGATATTATAGCCAAATTTAGCTTCAAAATGATGACGTAGGAGGTTCCTTCATTTTTAGTGTTCTTTTAATTCATTGCACGCATAAAAAACATATTGATATTCATTGCCTCTTGATCCTAGCAGTGTTCCCACATGATATTTTTTATTCATTCCTCCTCAAGTTTAGAAATGATTAATCCTTTGCATCTGCTCGACCTTAAGTCTTGAGCTACGGTCTCCCACCCGTCCACATTCTGGTCCTTGCTTTTATTAATTATCCAATTGCTAAATAAAGGTCCCAATGTGTTTTCAGGATGACCACCATAGGGCATATGTACCATGGAATTAATGTAACATCTAATCCACATATTAGACAATTTATCCTCCTTTATGAGACTCCTGAAAATTGAGGTGCTCAAATTATGTTTAATCATCGGAAAAGACATGTGTTGGCGATTATCTCATCCTCCCTTACTTCTCCTTGTTCCATATTAATGCACAGATTAACTTGGGAATCCACCACTACATTATTCTCCCTCTTAATATGGTATAAATCTATAGATTCAAATTTATCCCAAATGAGATATATTCTTTGAATAATTGGCCTTATATTTATACCATTTTTTTTGTGACCATTTAAAATATATTTTGATGGTAATAAGAAGGACTCTAAAGACGTTTAACTGGCGAATTCCTTGTGCTTCTACAATTCTGAGCCCTTTCCAAATTCAAAGTTTTTTTTTCAGCATTAGGAGCCCTTTCTAAATTCCAAGTTCTTGTCCCTAATTATTCGTTGTTCATCCAAAACCTCACCCAAAAAAAAATTGTTTATATATATATATATATTCTAAACTAATAATTAATAATAATAGTATACCAGGTCTTGGACGATGAAGATGTTGTCGTGTGAATTTTACAAATAAAAATAATAATAATAACAATAATATAAAATAAATTTATAAAAGCCCACAATGTGTAGAATAGATAGTGGCAAAGAGTTTTGTTAAGGCACACCATGGTGAAAATGCCACTAGTTTGAAATCACATGTGCAAAAATCCAATCATGTTAAAAATTGGTGTCCATTGTGATTTTGATGGCTTATATGTCTTTGGTTTGTGGTTACTCAAGCCATAATTTAGGTCTTCCATTCATCTCAGCACTCACATTACATAACAAACAAACAAAAAAATAAAGTTTTAAAAATTAACTAAAATAAAGCTATCATTATGTAGATTTTATGACTTTTCAAACATTAGAAGAAGTGAGTAATTGTAACATCCCATGAGACATTTGTAAAAATTAATTGCTGCAGTTAAAAGACAATAATGGAGATTTCTTTTGAAAGGAACAATTTTAAACTGATTTTATTTTTTTAGATATAATTAAATTATGTTGTGGGGGTTTATGGACAACTCATCTGGGAACACATGTTTAACTATGCCTCACATGTTAAGGTGTTCAGTTGGTTATGGGTGAGGCAGTTATTTGACCATAACCACTCCTTGAGTTTTAAAAAAGAAAAAGAGAGAGAAAAGAACCAACAAGGTATTATGAACCTGAGGTATCCAAGCATAAGGAAAGAAAAAAAGCTCTACACTAATGGACCATGCTAAAATGTCAAACAGAACTGTGAAACAACAAGGCTTGGACTAAGTTTGGTGAGGACCAGATAGTCATCGAAGCTGATTGTGCTAAGAAAATTACTAACACCTGCGTGTGAGGATAGCACGACGGGAGACAGTGAATACTGATCTCATCGTTGGGAGGCTAATGCAGTGTTCCCAGGAGAGTTTCATAATTTGAATGAGGCATGAGGACAAGGAAACGAGGTCACATATAAGTACATTTAACCTGATTAATTTAATGACTGAAGGAAAAGTGGTTTATTATAAGAACATTAAATTGTGGTAAGGGTATGTCAAGTTAACTAGATACAATAATGGAAATGTGGAATAAAATACATTTAATTGTCCAGAACATATTGTATCCTATAAAATAAACAGTTTGTATATTCACTAGTAATATATAGTATTCATTGTCCTATAGAAATTAAACCTAAAACTAGTCGAATAGAATTAAATCATAATATAGTACAATGTTGGAATTTCAGGGTTAGTCTTCCTAGCCTATTCGGGGATGGCCCTAGCTACGATAAAAATCCCTAAGCTGATTTAATACTAGAGGAAACATGCATTTTTAACTAATCTATAATATATTGTCACAAGAAAACTAATTTATTGATACATAAAAGAAACCTAGAAATTGCACTAAGGGAAATTTTGTATCCTAATTATCAAACAATATAACCTTGCAGTCATGTCATTGAATAAGAACAATTTGACAATCATGTTATACAATATATTATAACAGTAGAGCGTAATATTACACGAACAATGATAACTGTAGACATGCCAAGACCAACTGAACCATTAATTGTATGCATAAACTAAAATCGAAGTGGAGAACCATTAATTGTATACATAAAGAGAAATCGAAGTTGTGTTGTGAAAATAAACAACACACACCCGAACGCTGGTGGGTACATATCATAAAATATATTGTAATACGTAGTATCAATTTCAAAATAGTCTTATTATTATGACTAGGCACTAAGATATAAACAAATGAAACAAACCCCAAATATAAATTATAGCAACAGGATGTTGGAAAGGAGCCATTAGAGGAAATTTCAACCTATAAGTGGCCTCCTAAAGAAAAATAATATAATAACAGTAAAAAGAATAAAATAAGAGTTATGAATTTTGGAGGAAAAAGAAGAAAACAACTTTTTTTAATTGTATTTTCGTCTTATCACCTTATAGGTTTACTCAAATTTCGCGTTTAGACATTCATTAAATGCGGATTTAAATTCCACATCAAGCGAGTACCCATTATACATACTTTTGAGAAGACCCACATTGATAAAATTTGCAGATACATTAAAAAACGTGTTGAAACACGTTTTTTAATATATCTGTAATTGTTATCAAGGTCGTATTTCTCAAAAGTATGCATAATCAGAAATCATTGGATGTGGAATTTAATTTTTCATCCAACGAGTTTCTACACTTTAAAATTGATAAAACCTATAAGGAGACAAGTAAAAAATAGAATTTAAAAAAGTAGTTTTTCTTCTTTTCCCTCCAAAATATTTACATGTACCTCTTTTAAATTTAAAATCTTTTGATTGGTTTACATATTATGACATGGAAATTACATGAAAATTTCAAAGGCACTTTTAGGCTGAGATTTCCTCTAATGCCAATTCCGCTTCAGAAAATAAACCCTCTAGAAACATGACACATAAACATATCATCTTTTGACAAGAAAAGACAAGCCAATCTCTAAAGTAGTAGAACCCTCAAACCCTCATGGGTTCAAATCCTCAGCTAGAGGGACAAAAAATTTCATGCAACTTTGTGCATACATTCAGGAAACCAGGCAACCTTAAAATAAATTGAGGAATACCTGGAATGAAACGATTGAAATGAATAAGTGCCCAAAACTTGTGTTGTGAAAATAAGCATACCGATGAAGAGAATGGAATACCTGCACAAAGGGTGATGCAGGGGCATTAGGTTCCGAAAAATACTTTGTATTTTTGTAGACATAGGGGGGTCTTATGTTTTTAATTTCTTAGGTAATTATTAGTATTTTGAATAAATATAGTGAGGAATTATAAATGTTCTCGAATCATTGGAGAACATGAGAGAACTTAATTAGCTGGGAATGTGAAAAGATAATTAGTTTCAGCAAATTTAGGGATTTAGTCTAGATTTAGGAAATCTAGAATTTCAAGAGTTTTGTTGAGCATTAAGGGAGCTGAATCGATTTATTATTAATTTGTATAAATAAGCCTCAGAGGCATTAAGCAGATAGAGCTACAGAGGGTATGAGTGCTTCCATTTAGGGAAAAACATGAATTTGTTCCTGTAAGCCTACGAGCAGTTGAAAGGGCCATTGATTTTGAAGATCTGGCTGAAGGAAGGAAGAATTTTGTAAGTGGTTTCATTTGGATATATATGGAAGAATTTTTTTCAGCCTTATATGAATATTGTTTGATTTAGATCCTGTGTAAATGGGCTTCCAATTCCATTAAGTAATTGTATAAACTAGTGTGATGAAACTCTGTGATAGGGGTTTGGATGGTACTCTGTTCTAATGAGAAATTCGATGCCAAATTACCATGATTTTGGGCTGAATGTATGAAGGGTTATTTGATTGTTTCATTGAAGAATCAATGTATGAATTAGTGAGGGATTTGTTTTAAAAATCCTGCCTGTATATTTATATGAATATGCAGGAATATTGAATCGACTGAATCGAGCATATAGTAAATGTAATCGACATTTTGGTAAAGGTGGGGTATCGTATTATACATTGGTAAACATAATTGGAACAGCGCAGGACAATAGAATGTTTGGCCGATAGAATGGAACCGTTCTCTACATAATGGTGGTCTAATACTACGAATTAACACGGCATTGTGTTGTAGCTTTTAAAAGGAATCGATTTCCTTCGTAAGTTGAGGGTTTCTTGAATGAGAAGTGATGGATCGATGGTTGTTTAATTGAGAGGATCCATACTAAAGATTCTGAGCATAGGTGCATATAAATCTGGAGCAAAGGAGCTGTGCAAGCAAATGTGAATGGCAGAATGGCATTGTGATTCAAGCTGAACAGTTCTTAATTCCGGAGTGACAAAGATATTAAAAAAATTCGATAATTGTTGGAACGGGTATGCAGAAGCGTTATGTTAAAAGGTAATGGACCATTGATTTAATATAGAAATGCATATAAGTGTTGCAGGGTCTTGAATTGATTGGAACTAGAACAATGAGACCGTGAAGGAAAATTTGAAATTAATGCGATTGTGTGGACTTGAACCGGCACAATGAAACCCTGAGGAACAATAGAAAACCGTGAGGCGGTTTCAAAATCTAAACCAGCAGTATCGCGTAAGTCTTGAAGTGGTAAGTGGTCTTTCCTTTTTGAATGCGATAGTATTTAATGGTGGATGCGTGGGTGTGTTGTGATCACCGTCTGATGGAGTGGTAAGTTGCATATGTAGTGGGACCAAGAGTTCATTTAAAGAATGCGGGCGGGTTGATTTTAACCCAGGGTCGAAGATTTTTAAATGTTGTGTTGATAGCTGGCTTGAACGTTAATTGAATGAGGTGCATATTCATTTATAAAGATTTATTTTAAAAGCTTTAACCTGTGGTTGTGATCACCTGTGAAGTTCAATTCTTGCGTTTACTCAAGGTCGAAGTATAGGGATAAATATGTGGGCCCGAAAAAATATTACAATTGAGTTTTAATATTGAGTGGGTCGATTTCTGAATTGTGAGAAGGTTAGGATAAAATACCTTTATTGGTAATGTATAACTTTAATTAAAGCGTGGTGGATACATACATTCCGACTTTCATAATTTGAAGCCAAATGTCTGGATCTGGTTGGGGTTGAAATTCAAATATCCAATTCGAATATTTATAAATTAAGTTCGACTATGGTTGTATAGTCATTGTGGAAAAAGCAGCTTTTCCATTTTATTAATTTGCCAAGAGGTCATGTTAATGGATTGAAAATTAGAAAATGCATTCTACAGGCATAGAGAGTGGAGATTATAATTCTGTGTGGAGATGGGTGGTTCTATAACCATAGGAATTTTATTTTAATATCTCAAATCTATGATTTGAGATATAAAAACTTTCGCACATTAAATTAAAGATTGCCTAGATTTTGAGTTTATTGGGCATGAATTAGGAAGGCATTTTTATATACAAATTTGAGAGTGGATAATGTGGGTTTGGCAGGGTGACCCTGCCATCAAGTGGTATCAGAGTTGGAATAGCTTTGTTGAAATTTAATTTTAGAATGCATGCTTGATAAAAGCCATGAGGAAAGTTTGAAGTTTTAAATCTGTTTAAGAGTGATTACAGATTTGAAGATTTTGTTTGCAGAATGCAGAGTGCAAGCAATTGAGGAACATCTCAGCAAGAAGATCACAACTTTGAAAAGCAGTGATGAAGGAAGCCAGTGAAGGTTTCTAAAGTGAAAAGGCAGTGTGGCAAAACCTTGAGAATTCCCAACAGAGGTTGGATGAAAGGAGAACATATGTGTTCTTGAAAGGGTGAAAAGAGTGAAGCTTGAAGGAGCAAAGAGAATTCTCAAGAGGTTCTAGAGATAGAGGACCTGTACTTGCCAAAGGACCAGATCCAGAGAGAGGATTGGTGAGGTAAGTTGTAACAGGGAGGACTTGTTATTGTAGAGGTTTCAGTTCAGCTCGTGATGAGTGAGTGAGAACTCATGAAGGAGAAGATGGCTACTGATAGTCATAGTAGAGGTGACAGAGGTTCTGAGATAGGCCACAATAGGATGAAGATGAAGAAAGAGGATGCCAAAACAGTTGGAATACAGAGACCGTTAAAGAAGGAAGAGTATGAGAAAGAGGTAGCTGAGATCAGGGAGCAGTTCAACAAATTGAAACTGATGATAGAAGAAAGCCAGAGAGTTGGTTGGCTCATGAAGAAGAAGGTAAAGTGGCACAGGCTACAGATGAAGAGAGAGAAAATGATAAATTCTCAACAAAGAGAGAGATTACTTAGGATGATTGAGTATTTGGAGAAAGACTTGAAGACTGAAAATTCAAGTAAGACCAAGAGGTCGAATGGCTTTACATCTGATAATTTTTATATGTTTGCAGGAAGAAAATGTGGAGAAGGAAAAATTGTTGATATTGTCACTAAGGAAGAAAATGAGATAGCCAGATATTTTGAAAATGTCCATACACAGTTGGGGAAAGGTTATGCTTTCCAACATATTGGAAGCAAAGGAGATTTAACTTATGATGATGGCCAGAAGCTCGAAATTAAGCAGTCAAATGAACAGCTCAAAGATAGTGAATGGAGGACCATTGAAGAATTTATGAAATGTATAGAAGACTTGGAACAGTAGGAGGATTTGATGATCAAATCATCAAATGAGACCATGGGGTCTTATGGTTTTAAAACTGACAAGATTTGTGTGAATGCAGGTATTGAAGAAAATATTTCATATGATGAAACTGTATTCAGTGAAGTTGGAAGTTGCCAAGTAACATATGATGATTATCTTTCAGAGGAAGATCAGATTGAATTATTGCAGCAAAAGGAATTCATAAATTCCTTGTTTTATGAAAGAAATTGTTTCAATGAAGTTGTGTTTGATGATGATAAATTTGTTGTTAATGATGATAATGAGAAATTGACTTTATTAAATGGCCAAGTGAAAAGTGATGGAGAGGTAACTGAAATTATTGCAGAGGTGGAAGATCAGAATTCTATTCTGATGAAAGATGAAGAAGTAGTGACAGCAGGAAACTTGGCTTGTGAAGGTAGTGAAGATTGCACAGAGAGTTTCTCAGATGAGATGACAGATTTGTGGCATGAGTTAAGTGTTCTGAAGTAGAGACTAGAAACACAGAGAAAATGTGTTCAGAGTGTAAAGGCAGAGTTGAATGAGAATGAGAAGGTTCATTTTTATGAACCAGAGCAAGGAAACATCCTTGAAGAGGATGATGCAAAGGAGAGACTAACTGACAGTATCGAGAGTTGCTTGAAGGATTGGAATTAGCATACTGATGTGCTAATGATAGAGCAGCAGATTGAAGTGTTGCTGGAAGAAATAACAGAGCAGCAGATTGAAGTGTTGCCAGAGGAAATGTTAAAGAAACAATTTGAAGTGTTGCCAGAGGAGGAAGAGACACAAAGATTTTATAATTTTGGTGTTTGTTTTATGATTGCAAGTACTGATGGAAGGACTAAGGAATGTTTAGTCCAGGAGAGGAAAGGAGATGATGACAGTGAATAGAAATTTAAATACCAGTTCAAATAATTGCTGAAGGCAAAGGACGAAGAAATTGTTATAAGTGACAATCAGGAAGAAGTTTTCAGTTGCAGTAAACAAGAGGGTATGGATGATTGGGTGGCAGCTAGCGCAAGGGCTTAGCAATTAAGAGCAAGAGCCGAAGTAAAAGCAGCAGTAAGAGTTCAGCAAATAATATCTCAGCAATAAGGAGCAGAAATAAGAGTTCAACAATCAAGAGGAAATAGTATCCAGCAGTCAGAAGACATATTAGACAGGGAAATTGAATTAATGAGGAGGTTGATGGTGAAAGTGTCTCAGAAGAAGATTGTAGCAAGAAAACAAAGAAGCAGAAGTAGCAGCAAAATAAAGACAGAAATAGAATTTAAAAGTGCAACTAGTGGAGCAAGACAGAATAAGATATGGAAGCGTGGAGAAGTACAGAAGAAGAATATTGCAACGGATGATCAACTGCAAAACAAAGTGTGGGGTCCAGGAAGACAAGGATTGAAAGCACATGATCAGGAGATCATGATTAATTTTGACCTTAGGAGTCTGATGTAGGGGCATTAGGTTCTGAAAAATACTTTGTATTTTTGTAGACATAGGGGGGTCTTATGTTTTTAATTTCTTAGGTAATTATTAGTAGTTTGAATAAATATAGTGAGGAATAGTAAATGTTCTCGAATCATTAGAGAACATGAGAGAATTTAATTAGCTGGGAATGTGAAGAGATAATCAATTTCAGCAAATTTAGGGATTTAGTCTTGTAGGTTTTAACCCTGAACAGAAATTATCTACACACGAATCTTATAACAGAAAATAAACAATAGCGAGAGCATAAAACAAAAAACAAAAAAACACAGAGATTTTCCCCTGGATCCCAAATCGGGACGACCAACTTGATTTTTCATTATATTCCTTTTAGTGTTACAACACATATATATACATGCCGAAGCATACATAAGCCCCAATCCATTAACCCTAGATTAGAACATAACCATAGTTCCCTTGACCGGATCTACAAAATACCAGGGGCCGAAAACCATCGTACCCCAAAACCATGTGCAAACTCATGCAAAAAACATGGGTGGGTTCGCCTATGAGTGGGTCTGCACACCAAAACAATTTTCGCTTGGGCGTTACCCCGGACCCCAACAGTGGGGGCTGCCTCCCCCCTTGTGACCCCCCTGCTGCGCCCGGTGCAATGTACAACACGTGGGGCTAGTCGTGGAAATAATATAACACATACCCAACAAGTCTAGATTTAGGAAGTCTAGAATTTCAAGAATTTTTTTGAGTGTTAAGGGAGCTGAATCGATTTATTATTAATTTGTATAAATAAGCCTCAGAGGCATTAGGCAGATAGAGCTGCAGAGGGTGTGAATGCTTCAGTTTAGGGCAAAATAGGAGTTTGTTCCTGTAAGCCTATGGGCAGTTGAAAGGGCCATTGATTTTGAAGATTTGGCCGAAGACAGGAAGAATTTTGTAAGTGGTTTCATTTGGATATATATGGAAGAATTTGTTTTAGCCTTATATGAATATTTTTTGATTTATATCCTGTGTAAATGGCTTCCAATTCCACTAAGTAATTGTATAAACCAGTGTGATGAAACTCTATTATAGGGGTCTGGATGGTACTCTGTTCTAATGAGAAAGTCGATGCCAAATTACGATGATTTTGGGCTGAATGTATGAAGGGTTATTTGATTGTTTCATTGAAGAATCGATGTATGAATTAGTGAGGGATTTGTTTTAAAAATCATGCCTGTATATTTAGATGAATATGCAGGAATATTGAATTGACTGAATCGAGCATATAGTGAATGTAATCGACATTTTGGTAAAGCCGGGGTATCGTATTATACATTGGTAAACATAATTGGAACAACACAGGACAATAGATTGTTCGACTGATAGAATGGAACTGGTCTCTGCATAATGGTGGTCTAATACTACGAATTAACACGGCATGGTGTTGCAGATTTTAAAAGGAATCGATTCCCTTCGTAAGCTAAGGGTTTCTTGAACGAGAAGTGATGGATCGATGGTTGTTTAATTGAGAGGATCCATACTAAAGATTCTGAGCATAGGCACATATAAATATGGAGCAAAGGAGCTGTGAAAGCAAATTTGAATGGCGGAATGGCGTTGTGATTCAAGTTGAATGGTTCTTCATTCCGGAGTGACAAAGATATTAAAAAAATTCGATAATTATTGGAACGGGTATGCAGAAGTGTTATGTTAAAAGGTAATGGACCATCGATTTAATATAGAAATGCATATGAGTGTTGCAGGATCTTGAATCGATTGGAACTGGAACAATGAGACCTTGAAGGCGAATTTGAAATTAATGCGATTATGTGGACTTGAACCGGCACAATGGAACCCTGAGGAACAACAGAAAACTGTGAGGCGGTTTCAAAATCTAAACCAGTAGTATCAAATAAGTCTTGAAGTGGTAAGATGTCTTGCCTTTTTGAACGCGGTAGTCTTTAATGGTGGATGCATGGCAAAGAGTGGTTTTTAAAAGCCATTTTTATCGCGTGATTCTGAGAGATTAAGAAGTGTGCAGTTGTGTTGCGTGACAACCATTGGATTGATGGGTGCGTTGTGATCACCATCCGATGGAGTGGTAAGTTGCATATGTAGTGGGAACAAGAGTTCATTTAAAGAATGCGGGCGGGTTGAGTTTAACCAAGGGTCGAAGATTTTTAAATGTTGTGTTGATACCTGGCTTGAGCGTTAATTGAATGAGGTGTGTATTCATTTATAAAGATTTGTTTTAAAGCTTTAACCTGTGGTTGCGATTGGCTATGAAGTTCAATTCTTGCGTTTACTCAAGGTCGAAGTATAGGGATGAATATGTGGGCCCGAACAGATATTACAATTGAGTTTTAATGTTGAGTGGGTCAATTTCTGAATTGTGAGAAGGTCAGGATAAAAGACCTTTATTGGTAATGTATTGATTTAATTAAAGCGTGGTGGATACATACATTACGACTTTCATAATTTGAAGCCAAAGGTTTGGATCTGGTTGGGGTTGAAATTCGAATATTTATAAATTAAGTTCAACAATGGTTGTATAGTCATTGTGGAAAAAGTAGCTTTTCCATTTTATTAATTTGCCAAGAGGTCATGTTAATGGATTGAAAATTAGAAAATGCATTCTACAGGCATAGAGAGTGGAGATTATAATTATGTGTGGAAATGAGTGGTTCTATAACCATAGGAATTTTATTTTAATATCTCAAATCTATGATTTGAGATATAAAAACTTCCGCACATTAAATTAAAGATTGCCGAGATTTTGAGTTTATTGGGCATGAATTAGGAAGGCATTTTTATATACAGATTTGAGAGTGGATAATGTGGTTTTGGAAGGGTGACCCTGCCATCAAGTGGTATAAGAGCTGGAATAGCTTTTTTGAAATTTAATTTTGGAATGCATGCTTGATAAGAGCCATGAGGAAAGTTTGAAGTTTTAGATTTGTTTAAGAGTGATTGCAGATTTGAAGAGGTGTACAGTGAAGGTATTCAGATTTGCAAAATCTGAAGTTAAAGGCAATGAGCTTTGAAGATTTGCAAGGTGATGTGCATACAGGTATAAAGGTGATGACAAGGTGATCAGATCTAAATCTGATAGGACAACATCCAGTGCAGCAGAGCATTGGAAGAAATTGCAGAAGCAATTACAAGTGGATGTTGAACAAGCTCTGAAGGTGAGGTATTTGTGATTTTATTTGAAGATTTTGTTTGCAGAATGCAGATTGCAAGCAATTGAGGAGCATCTCAGCAAGAAGATCACAACTTTGAAAAGAAGTGATGAAGGAAGCCAGTGAAGGTTTCTAAAGTGAAAACGGAGTGTGGCAGAACCTTGAGATTTCCCAACAGAGGTTGGCTGAAAGGAGAACATATGTGTTTTTGAAAGGGTGTAGAGAGTGAAGCCTGAAGGAGTAGAGAGAATTCTCAATAGGTACTAGAGATAGAGGGCCTGTACTTGCCAAAATACCGGATCTAGAGAGATGATTGGTGAGGTAAGTTGTAACAAGGAGGACTTGTTATTGCAGAGGTTTCAGTGCAGCCCGTGACGAGTAAGTGAGAACTCATGAAGGAGAATATGGCTACTAATAGTCATAGCAGAGGTGACAGAGGTTCTAAGAGAGGCCAAAATAGGATGAAGATGAAGAAAGAGGATGCCAAAATAGCTAGCATATAGAGACCGTTAAAGAATGAAGAGTATGAGAAAGAGGTAGCTGAGATCAGGGAGAAGTTCAACAAATTGAAACTAATGATAGAAGAAAGCTAGAGAGTTGGTTGGCTCATGAAGAAGAAGGTAAAGTGGCATAGGCTATAGATGAAGAGAGAGAAAATGATAAATGCTCAGCAAAAAGAGAGATTACTTAGGATGATTGAGTATTTGGAGAAAGACTTGAAGACTGAAAATTCAAGTAAGACCAAGAGGTCGAATGGCTTTACATCTGATAATTTTTGTATGTTTTTCAGGAAGAACATGTGGAGAAGGACAAACTATTGATATTGTCACTAAAGAAGAAAATGAGATAGCCAGAAATTTTGAAAATGTCCATACACAGTTGGGGAAAGGTTTTGCTTTTCAACATATTGGAAGCAGAGGAGATTTAACTTATGATGATGGCCAGAAACTAGAAATTGAGCATTCAAATGAACAGCTCGAAGAGACTGAAGAGAGGACCATTCAAGAATTTCTGAAATGTATAGAATACTTGGAACAACAGGAGGATTTGATGATCAAATCATCAAATGAGACCATGGGGTCGTATGGTTTTAAAACTGACAAGCTTTGTGTGAATGCAGGTATTGAAGAAAATAGTTCATATGATGAAACTGTGTTCAGTGAAGCTGGAAGTTTCCAAGCAACATATGATGATTATCTTTCAGAGGAAGATCAAATTGAATTATTGTAGCAAAAGGAATTCATAAATTCCTTGTTTTATGAAAGAAATTGTTTCAATGAAGTTGTGTTTGATGATGATAAATTTGTTGTTAATGATGATAATGACAAATTGACTTTATTAAATGGCCAAGTGAAAAGTGATGGAGAGGTAACTGAAATTATTGCAGAGGTGGAAGATTAGAATTCTATTCTGATGAAAGATGAAGAAGTAGTGACAGCATGAAACTTGACTTGTGAAGGTAGTGAAGATTGCACAGAGAGTTTCTCACATGAGATGACAGATTTGTGGCATGAGTTAAGTGTTCTGGAGCAGAGACTAGAAACACAGAGAAAAGGTGTTCAGAGTGTAAAGGCAGAGTTGAGTGAGAATGAGAAGGTTCATTTTTTATGAACCAAAGCAAGGAAACATCCTTGAAGAGGATGATGAAGAGGAGAGACTAACTGACAGTCTCGAGAGTTTCTTGAAGGATTGGAATCAACATACTGATGTGTTGATGACAGAGAAACAGATTGAAGTGTTGCTGGAAGAAATAATAGAGCAGCAGATTGAAGTGTTGTCAGAGGAAATGTTAAAGCAACAATTTGAAGTGTTGCCAAAGGAGGAAGAGACACAAAGATTTTATAATTTTCATGCTTGTTTTATGATTGCAGGTACTGATGGAAGGACTAAGGAATGTTTAGTCCAGGAGAGGAAAGGAGATGATGACAGTGACTGGCAATTTAAATACCAGTTCAAAGAATTGCTGAAGGCAGAGGACGAAGAAATTTTCATAAGTGACAATCAGGAAGAAGTTTTCAGTTGCAGAAAAGAAGAGGGTATGGATGAGTGGGTGGCAACTAGTGCAAGGGCTCAGAAATTAAGAGAAAGAGCTAGAGTAAAACTAGCAGCAAATAAGAACTCATCAATCAGGAGCAGAAATAAGAGTTCAGCAATCAAGAGGAAATAGTATCCAGTATTCAAAAGACATATTAGACAGGGAAATTGAATTTATGAGGAGGTTGATGGTGAAAGTGTCTCAGAAGAAGATAGCAGCAAGAAAACAAAGAAGCAGAAGTAGCAGCAAAAGAAAGACAGAAAGAGAATGTAAAAGTGCAACTAGTGGAGCAAGACAAAATAAGATATGGAAGCCTGGAGAAGTACAGAAGAAGAATATTGCAGCAGATGATCAACTGCAAAAAAAAGTGTGGGATCTAGGAAGACAAGGACAGAAAGCACATGATCAGGAGATCATGATTAATTTTGACCTTGGGGTCTGATACAGGGGCATTAGGTTCTGAAAAATATTTTGTATTTTTATAGACATGGGGGGTCTTATGTTTTTAATTTCATAGGTAATTATTAGTATTTTGAATAAATATAGTGAGGAATTGTAAATGTTCTCGAATCATTAGAGAACATGAGAGAATTTAATTAGCTGCGAATGTGAAGAGATAATTAGTTTTAGCAAATTTAGGGATTTAGTCTAGATTTAGGGAGTCTAGAATTTCAAGAGTTTTGTTGAGCGTTAAGGGAGATGAATCAATTTATTATTAATTTGTATAAATAAGCCTCAGAGGCATTAGGAAAATAGAGCTACAAAGGGTGTGAGTGCTTCAGTTTAAGGCAAAACAGGATTTTGTTCCTGTAAGCATATGGGCAGTTGAAAGGGCCATTGATTTTGAAGATCTGGCTGAAGACAGGAAGAATTTTTTAAGTGGTTTCATTTGGATATATATGGAAGAATTTGTTTCAGCCTTATATGACTATTGTTTGATTTAGATCCTATGTAAATAGGCTTCAAACTCCACTAAGTAATTGTATAAACCAGTGTGATGAAACTCTGTGATAAGGGTCTGGATGGTACTATTTTCTAATGAGAAATTCGATGCCAAATTACCATGATTTTGGGCTAAATGTATGAAGGGTTATTTGATTGTTTCGTTGAAGAATCGATCTATGAATTAGTGAGGGATTTGTTTTAAAAATCCTGCATGTATATTTAGATGAATATGCAGGAATATTGAATTGACTGAATCGAGCATATAGTGAATGTAATCGACATTTTGGTAAAGCCGGGGTATTGTATTATACATTGGTAAACATAATTGGAACAACGTAGGACATTAGATTGTTCGGCTGATAGAATGGAACTGGTCTCTGCATAATGGTGGTCTAATACTACGAATTAACACAGGATGGTGTTGCAACTTTTAAAAGGAATTGATTTCCTTCGTAAGCTGAGGGTTTCTTGAACCAGAAGTGATGGATCGATGGTTGTTGAATTGAGAGGATCCATACTAAAGATTCTGAGCATAAGCGCATATAAATATGGATCAAAGGAGCTGTGAAAGCAAATGTGAATCGCGGAATGGCGTTGTGATTCAAGATGAATGGTTCTTGATTCCGGAGTGACAAAGATATTAAAACAATTCGATAATTGTTGGAACGGGTATGCAGAAGAGTTATGTTAAAAGGTAATGCACCATCGATTTAATCTAGAAATGCATATAAGTGTTGCAGGATCTTGAATTGATTGGAACCGGAACAATGAACAGTGAAGGTGAATTTTAAATTAATGTAATTGTGTGGACTTGAACCGGCACAACGGAACCCTGAGGAACAACAGAAAAACGTGAGGTGGTTTCAAAATCTAAACCAGCAGTATCGTGTAAATCTTGAAGTGGTAAGCGATCTTGCATTTTTGAACACGATAGTCTTTAATGGTGGACACGTGGCAAAGATTGGTTTTTAATAGCCATTTTTATCACGTGATTCTGAGAGATTAAGAAGTGTGCAGTTGTGTTGCGTGACAACCATCGGATTGATGGGTGCATTGTGATCACCGCCCGATGGAGTGGTAAGTTGCATATGTAGTGGGACCAAGAGTTCATTTAAAGAATGCGAGTGGGCTTGAGTTTAACCTAGGGTCGAAGATTTTAAAACGTTGTGTTGATACCTGGCTTGAGCATTAATTGAATGAGGTGCCTATTCATTTATAAAGATTTGTTTTAAAAGCTTTAACCTGTGGCTTTGATCGCCTGTGAAGTTCAATTTTTGCATTTACTCAAGGTCGAAGTATAGGGATGAATATGTAGGCCTGAACAGATATTACAATTGAGTTTTAATGTTGAGTGGGTCTATTTTTGAATTGTGAGAAGGTTAGGATAAAAGACCTTTATTGGTAATATATCGATTTAATTAAAGCGTGGTGGATACATACATTCCAACTTTCATAATTTGAAGCCAAAGGTTTGGATCTGGTTGGGGTTGAAATTCGAATATTTATAAATTAAGTTCGACTATGGTTGTATAGTCATTGTTTAAAAAGCAACTTTTCCATTTTATTAATTTGCCAAGAGGTCATGTTAATGGATTGAAAATTAGAAAATGCATTCTACAAGCATAGAGAGTGGAGATTATAATTCTGTGTGGAGATGGGTGGTTCTATAACCATAGGAATTTTATTTTAATATCTCAAATCTATGATTTGAGATATAAAAACTTCCGCACATTAAATTAAAGATTGCCCAGATTTTGAGTTTATTGGGCATGAATTAGGAAGGAATTTTTATATACAGATTTGAGAGTGGATAATGTGGGTTTGGCAGGGTGACGCTGCCATCAAAGGGAAACAAGTTTGTTAGAGGGAACTCTATAAGAAGCTAGAATAAAGCTTTCAAAAGCTAATATAACCTCCATACCTGTAAAACCCTATCCATTGTTGTCGATCGAAGAGGTTCGGGTGAGCATGGGAAAAACCTCAATCATTTGAATATCAATAAATTCTTGAGAAAACAAACTCAAATATTGATCATATTACCTGTAGTGAGACCATGCTGAAAGATAGGCCTCGGTGGCATGGTACAACTGAACCGGGTATGGAACTTGTTAAGAAAGGAGGCTATCTATGTAGCAAAACCTTTGGAAGACTAGTCATAATTCAAAATAAAATAATTTATTGTAACAAGCTCTACCTAGCAAAGGTTTTGACTGTAAAACTTTGTGTCTGACTGGTTAAACTTTATAAGAATTGTCATAGAACCCTGAGCAACAAAGCGACAAAATCCTACCAGGAAAGGAACAAATGATTCCTCGATCCAAATGGGTAAGGTGGTAGCTACCTGACCTAACCTAATGTATTCCTCACTGTCGATTGAGGATCATCACCCAGAGTCATGGATCAAACATTGATCCCAAGATATTTGCCAAATGTAGAGTCAGGATGGAGTTGAAGGTTCGAGTGCATGCCCTAACCTGGGTAGCATGACTCTAAGGTGGGGCTCAACAATGGTTAGACTGTAGAACATCATAGTTACCATGAGGAGGTAAAACATAGTATGAATCAATGTAATGAACATTGGTATAAGGTATCAAATCATTGTATTCGAATGTATTCATAACCATATGTTAATGTAACACAATATCATTTTAATTAACTATAATCATATGTTCGATGTAATACATATAATCATATCAGATGAAATCTTTTTAATTTGTTAGATCATAGGCTAAGATTGTGGATATTAAACATTGGTTCACTCTTTGATTTATGGTTTAAAGTTGATAACATATGGTTAACCTTTTATCATTACTTAGGATTCTAATTTTCCAAGAAAATTTTCTTTTTGATGTTCGTAAATTTTAGAGAAGTTACCTTTAGGGTGTGTGACACTAATATTATGGAGTAAGTGTTTAGACGTTTATCATCCTTATTAACATTTGATAAACATTTACTAACCATTTACTAAATCTAATTCAAGAAAATATGAATAAGATAACAAAAAAATTTCACGCTTTTTGAAAGGCTAAAAAGTACCATTGTATCAGTGTGTTTCAAAAAACATGTGGATAACACCTAGTTGTTTAAAAATTAAGAGGAGATCCCACAATTGACACAAGATACATCTAGTTCTACTTCATTAATAAAATACACATTGATAGAAAATTTAATTTTACACTCTTTTTTTACCTTTATCTTGTTTACCTTTATTTACCCATCCCAATAGATATGGGCTTAATTTATCATGAACTTCCAATCCCAATTTGTTGACCTACTCATCTATAATGATATCTCCCTATGATCTTGAGTCAAACATAACATCACTCTTGATATTTTTAACTTCTATCTTTATATGGAAGAGTCTTATTCCCACTATTAATAGTAATAGTAGTTAGTAATTAGAGGTTATCATTATTGTATTGTATTGTGCCAAGTGAATAAAAGTTGGGAATGACTTAAAGTATTAGGTTAGCAATGATTCTCAATATTCTTTGTGGATTATATATAATAAAATTAAAAAAGAAAAACTTTTATTGTGATATAATTACAATGAGTAGCAAAAATTCACTTCCATATATATATAATTAATTAAATTAATTTATACATTTATATTAAAGAGAAAACTACTATTCTAGAAATTCATTGGGTACCACACCAATAATGGTTTATAAATTAAATCACATCACTAGAAAAAAAATTATGATAACAATATTACACGTAATATTAGTGATAACAATATCACTAATCTTACATGTATAAATCCACAAGTGGAAGCATCTTATTCTTATTCACTTTGCAAGAACCATAATTCAATAGTAACCCCTCCTAGCTCAAAAAAAGAGAGGAAAAAAGAGTATAATGGGAAGCTAAACTACGAGTATGGAAAGTAATTATTCATATAAGCATTGAGTTAGTGAGATTCAATTCAGAAAATGATCGGATTTGTTCATAGAGGCCTTCTTTGATCTCTCAACTAATTTCATCCCATGATTTCAATTTACATTCGATTGTCTAGTGGGGTAATGAAAATCACTAAATACAACGTGTCTATTTACTCAACATTATTGTTTTGTTAGAGTTTCAAATTCACACTTTAGAAAATGCTCCAATTCCTTTAGATTTTCCATGGTGACGTTAACTATTATTTAAAATATTAAAAAAATTTCATGGTGATGTAAACTATTATTTAATATTTAATATTTGGGTTTTGAATGATTTTAAGTGTGTTGTATCTTATAGGTAAGATAAGGAATTTCATATTGTATAAAAAAATATGGTTAATTTTATATTAAACTTAATTTTTTTTAAATATGGCGAAAATTTAAAAATAATACTCATTCATAGCTTTTCTAAAACTATTACTCATTATTTCTAAAACTCATAAAGTATATAAATTTGAAAATATAATTTATTTAGATAAAATAATATAAATTACTTTAAATATAAGAATTAAGAATTAATTCAACCCCCGATTGAGGTGTGAACAAGTAGGAGGCTCTGGACATCCCCATATGGATGATGGGCCAAGCAGAGAGAGAGGAAGGTTGGTGGGGGAACCAAAGCTGCCGCACAAATGGGGTAATGAGGGATAGGACAAGTAACAGGTGCGCTGGTTGGTGCCCATCAAAGGCCATTGTTGGAAATCAGGAGATTAAGGAAGACATGCAGCGCATGCAACCGCCCATTTTCCATAGCAAAACGAGAAGGAAGCAGAGCCTGCGACAAAAGAGGAGCTTGGGAGAAAAACAATGCCAGTGTAAATGATGGTATGTTGTCAGACCTTCACTGTGATTGATATCGTAGAGAGTCAAATGTGGTCACAGTGGGTTCTGATAGTAAAAATGGTTGGCATGGTTTTAATTTGTATGATGAATTGTTTTGCTTCGTCAAAGTCAGATAGGTTTACTGTTCTTCTCAATGGGCACATGCACAGCAGATGTATGGCACTTGGTATTGTTTTTCTGCCGAGTAAACCCCTGCATCAAACACCCTTGCATCCCTTAAGCATGGAGAAAACCCTCGTTGTTGGTTTCCCTCATAATTCGACAGATCCCATGCCATCTATTGCATGGAAGCAGCTAACCAACTTGTTTGGCATTAGGGGTAGAATTTATTTGGGAGGGGGAATGGAAGAGATGATGGCGAGAGGGGAAGCGGGGAGAGGGTACTTCCTCAAAGATTTGGAAGGCTCGTTGGGGATGCGAAGCAAAGCTTGAGAAAGAGGGAAGAAAGTCAGTGGGATAGAAAGTGGAATGAGGTGTGAGATGGCCCAATACACAGACCAGGTTGGGGCCTGGGGAATTAGGAGAGTGTCTTGCCAGAGGGGGAAGGGGAACTGCCAGAATACGGGTAGGAATGGGGGTTCCCTGATAGGACGCTACCCTACAAACATGTAACTCCTGCAAAATTTCCTTTTTCCAAGAGGGTGATGTACCCAGGGAATTGGGGCATGCACATATGGCACACCACCACCGCTAACTTAATTTGGGGCCCTGCTATCTCTGCATGCCATAGAGAAAGATGAGCGACCAAAGCTGCAACCATTGTTTAGACGGATAGACAGGGAGAGCGGTTGGTCAGGGCGAGGTTGTGAGCTGTAACTAACAAGATCAGGAAAATGAAGAAAGAAGAGGAGATTAGCAAGAAGGGTCGTGCAGGCCATAATAATTGTCGCAAAGGGAAAAGGTTGGCCGAAATGGGCATGAGTCGGGTTGGTCGAAAAAGGCGAAGAAAATCAGGGCGAGAGATAATGCAGAATATTATTCATGCATACTACAAAGGCTCGCCGGCCCCGGTGAAAGCCGAAATCTACAGGTGGGAAACTAAGCTGAGAGATAGAGCAGGCAGGGAAAAAATGCAAGAAGAGGCATGGGAACCTATGATGATAAACCCAGGAAATACAAGAGGCATGATGTCTCTGTTTAGACAAGTCATCCAGACTTACTGGATAATGAAAAATTTGTTGGCAAGAGCAATGTGGGAAAACAATCAGCAATGTGAGGAACCAATCCAACAGGGACTGCCACAGAACATGGCGGATGAACCAAGTTTGCAGGTGATCCAAAAGGAAGTTCAGTCGGTACAGGTGTAGTTGTTCCACCAAAATGTCAAGCTGGGTCACATGGAGAAGATGCTATAGAGTATGCAGCAGCAAGAAATTATTGGCTCAAGCGCGAGGGATCCGACACCAGTGGATTCCTCTGATGATTAGATGATTGTAGTTTCAATGATTTTTGTTATTATGTCATTATGATGTCCTATTGATTTTACTTGATTAGAAACATATGTTATAGTAGATGTAGTATGACACTGATAGTATGGGCTCAAAAACTCGGTTAAACATGCTTAAAACATTCAAATTTTGGATGACGTTTAATGCAGATCGATGACCAAGAGACCTAGTTTCCTTCGGACAAGTTGAGATCATCAAAAACACTTATTTTTATAACTTGCTTTATAGATAATGAATAAAAAAATACTACCAAATTCAAAAGAAAAAATTAAATTTAATTATTGTAATTAAAAATTAGAAAATATTCTCCTTAACTTAAAAATCTAATTTATTTAAATAAAATAATATAAATTATTTTAAATATAAAAATTAAGAATTAATTCTTATAATTAAAATTTAGAAAATATTCTTCTTATAATATCCATATAAATTAATAATATTTAATTATTCAACCACTATAATTTAGAAAAAAAAATTACGATATTATATATAAATCAACATAATTGATTTCATCATTCCTCCTTAAGTTAGTAATGACGTATCCATACTAATAAGCTTTATTAGCCCGAAGCCACTCTGCATTAATATATTGTTCAACCGTTATTGGTTTTTTTTTTTTTTGAGTTATAGGGTTCGACTTTGCGTCGTACCGAAGCCTTCATTAGCTTTTTATACATACCTGTATTGTAGTATTACATGATGTCTTGTTTTATATAAAATTGTTTAGATATGGTTTAAAAGAACATACGAGCGACAGGAATATGAAAGATTTCTTTGGCCAGGTTAAAAAAATATTCTCTGTTTTCCTATTAGCCATATAGAATAATCTACCTTGTAGAATTTCATCCAATTTATTGTATAAAATGTGGTTGTAGTAGATCCATACTATGGCCATTAGAATAAGAGATAAGTGTGTAATCTCACTTTACTCCAATTTCCATTTTTTTTTATAATCGCTTATTTTCTTAATTTTGTGAATAATTGTCACCTTCGTAATTAAGTTTTTTTTTTTAAATTAATAGTTTCACATATAACTTATTTTCTTACTTTGGTAAATAATTGTTACTTTGAGAATTAATTTTTTTTTTACACTTTAAAAATATGTATTTTTGTATAATAATAATTGTTACTAGGCTTACTTATAATCCATGTTTACTTATTTATTATTTCTCTATTCACTCTTTTATATTATTATTATTATTATTATTTTCCATAAAATTGATTTTTTGTTACTATTTCAACTGAACTCACAAATAAGATTGTTTAGTTTATTATATTAATAAGAATAACATGGATGCTCCATGTTTCTTTTCCTCATATAATTAACTTCCTATCATTGTATTAGTAATTTATTCAAAGTCTTGGAATAAACTTTTCCAAGTCATATTTGTTCTTTTTTATTATTCTGTAGTATTTTTTAAATTTAACATAGATTTCGGTTTCATCCATGTCCCTACCACTATATTGTTTCTTTATAACCATTTTCAGCAATAATTAGAAAATACTTATTAAGTTTATAAATAACCTAATATTTGAATACATGATTTTAACATACCACTTATATTATATACTAAATATATCTTCTTCCACTTCAATCCAAGAATTACCCCAAAATAAAGTCCCTCATTTTTTCATACTTCTTTATAGTGTAAAACTCAAATCTGATAGTTACATCGTAATTAAAATGAATTTTTTAAGTTTCTTGTTTCCATTTTCTAGACTTACTAAGAAAGTATAAGCCAAACTACCTTACCGAATTAAAAATTGTGTGCATACTTGTAATATTTATTATCGTTGTTGGTAGAAAGATTAAAAGAACTAAGATAATCTATTAAAAGAAGGAACTAATACCAACACCAAAAACTTATATTTATATATTCATTATAGTACTCACACCATATACAACTTTTTTATCTTCAAAATAACTTGATCATTTAAATCTTCAGACTTCCTTCACCACTCCCTCCAATATTGGGCAATTGTTAAATACTTCAATTAATAGTAATAGAAGAAAACAGACTCTTGTATTGTTTTATATCAACTTCTTTAATATTCTTGTATCAGCTAATATACAGTTAGCTTCATATTTAATATTAATACACTCGACAACTTAATCGGATCAATTCCTCTCTCATCACATATTTACTTTTTACTTTGACTTAAAACGAATGTAAGATGCATGCCCATACGCTCATGCCGATGCGCTCTTTACTGTTTTAGTACCGATGGGTATAGTATTAAATCCATAAAGTCTAATGTGTGCATTCAAAATGATCTTACGCTCTTTTCTGTTTTACTACAGATGGGTATAGTATTAAATCCATAAAGTCTACTACGTGCATTCGAAATGATTTTTTATATGAAGTCACACAGATAAGATTTTCAACGCTGGTTCTTTTCTTTCTAATTCCTATGGAAAAAATATTTATCATCGAAATTATGCACTTGCAAGTGTAAAGAAATTCCTATATAATCAAAGATTTAT
Source organism: Pinus albicaulis (assembly GCA_034641835.2). Classification (NCBI taxonomy): domain Eukaryota; kingdom Viridiplantae; phylum Streptophyta; class Pinopsida; order Pinales; family Pinaceae; genus Pinus; species Pinus albicaulis. The sequence continues at coordinate 496,327,171 of CM076570.1, read as the reverse complement.
ATAATATGTTCTTGATGTATGACCAAAAATTAAGTTATCGGTAACCTTTTTATAGCGAATGAGAATATACTATTCATGCACAACCCAATCCTATTATTATTATACCTGCTAGCAGTCGATATAGCTTTGACTTTGAATTGAATTTGTTTGACTTTTTAAATATAAAATGTCATCAATTGCTTTAACCAAAGTCTGGAACAAAAAATTCATAATTCAAATTATTTGTTCATTGTTTTTTATTAGTTTTGTTGATTTTATCCAAAGTCTACATTGTCTAGATTTTTGCTTTGGTTACCTTTATTCAAAGTTTCATTATCTCACATTTTCGATTGCACTTCGTTAAATTTTGTTGGAAAGGCAAAGGATATAAAACAAAAAGTAATTCACACACAAAACATACACTAGCTGCGAATCTTCTATTAATCACATGAACTTCAATGTATCTAAATACAATGAACCTGGTGAAGGGTATTTATCATTTTCAACTAACAACCCACTTGACTTGCACACAGTTATCACATAACTCAACTTACTCAATGCTCATTTAACTGACTCTCTAAATATAATTAATCAGGAGTTAATTAGTTGTTTTAACACTCCCCCTTAACTATGACCGTTAAACTAAAACATAACTCATGACAACTCAAACATGTCTGCTAGTCTATGTCTGAGTTAGGCTTACAACACCCATGTTTCTTTTGTGAAACTCAAACATATATGTTTCTAATGGCTTTGTAAATATATCAGCCAATTGATCAGTCGATTTACAAGGATTAAAGTGAACTTCTCCATTGCTCAGAAGTTCTCTAATAAAATGATATCTAGTAACAATATGTTTTTTCTTTTGATGAAACACACTATTATTTGATATTGCAATCATTGAGGTGTTGTCAAAATATATTGTTGTTGTTCCTTGTTGCTTCTGCTTGAGTCTATCCAATACTCATCGTAACCATACTTCTTGACATGTTGCTGATGTTTCTGCTACATATTCTGCTTCTGTTGATGATAGTGTCACAATAGGTTGCTTCTTAGATGCCCATGAAATCACACTTGTACCAAGATGGAACACATAACTGGAAGTGCTCTTCCTATCATCCAAACTACCTACAAAATCACTATATGTGTACCCAATAAAATATTTATTTTCTTGTACTTGCATACATTATGCCACAATCTCTAGTTCCTGTTATGTATCTTTGAATATTTTTTCCTACACTCTAATGTGTTTCTTTTGGAGTCTCCATAAATCTGGAAATCAAACTCACTCCTTGCATAATATATGGTCTTCTAGTTGTGAGATACACGAGGCTTCCAACCAATCTTTTGAATAGAGTTGGATTGACATCTGAATATTCACCATACTTTCTTAACTTTGTACATGTTACAACTAGTGTAGGGACAGGTTTATAATTTTCCATCCTAAATCTTTTCAACAAATCTTTATCATACTTATTTTTACAAATAAAAATTCCTTTTTTCATATTGTTAAAATTCAACACCAAGAAAATAATTCATGAGACTAAGATTTGTCATCTCAAAATCTTTCATCATGGATGCTTTAAATTCATCTAACTCGAGATCACCTGTAAAAATAATTTCATCAACATATAAGCAAACAATCAAAATTTGTTCATGCTCATTTACCTTTGTGTATAAGGTAGTCTTAATGTTGGTTCTACAAAATCCATTCCTGATCATGTAGCTGTCAATTCTACTATACCATACTCTAGGTGCTTGGTTCAGTCCATAGAGCGTTTTTTTTAACTTGTAAACTTATCTTCTTTACCTACAACTTCATAACCTGGCGGTTGCTACACATAAATCTCCTCTTCTAGAATTCCATTCAAGAAGGCTGATTTGACATCCATTTTATATACTTTTCACTTGTTTTGAGCTGTTGTAGCGAGAATTGCTCGTACAGTGTCCAATCTCGCTACCAAAGCAAACCTTCCTCCAAAGTCTATTCCCAGTTGCTATGAGAATCCTTTTGCTACAAGTCTTGCTTTAAATCTAGCAATTTCACCTTTCTCATTCAATTTTTTCTTGTACACCCACTTCACACCAATGAAGTTTTTATCCTTTGGTAAATTAATCAAATCCCATGTATCATTCTTTTCAATAGCTTCAATTTATTCATTCATGGCTTGCACCCAATTTTCATCTTTCATTGCTTCTTCAAACAAAGAAGTTTGGAATGATAACAATTTAAAATTTTAACTAGCATCCAAATCATCATAAATATTTTTCAGAATTCTCATATTTCTCTTACCATTTTTTGATTCATCACTTGGTTGCCTGTTGGGAGAATGGTATGTTTATCTACTTGAAGAGCCATGTTCCTCTGAAATTCTTGGTGTCATTGCTAGTGTGACTCTATTTGGTGTCTTCTCTTTTAATTCTTGCTTTTCCTTTTCTGCTACATCATCCTCTTCCATTAATGGTTCTTTTGCATCAAATGTTTTATAGTCCCATTCCATGGCTCTTGCTCTTCAAACAAAACATTTATATTGATTATAGTCTTCTTGGTGACATTACCATACAATTTGTAAACTTTTGATTGCTCACTATAATCAGTGGATATGCATTTTTCACTTTTATCATCCAATTTTCCTCTTATCTGCTTAGGCACATACGCATAGGCTACACATCGAAAAACTCTGAGATGAGATACACGGTATGAAATACTTGACCATGCTTCTTCTGGTACTCTATTCATCACACTCTTTGTAGGTGATATGTTTATCACATAAACATCACATGAAACTTCTTCTACCCAATACTCATTAGAAAAGTTTCTTCCTTTCACCATGCTCCTTGTTATGTTCATGATTGTTTTGTTCTTTCTCTCTACTATACCATTCTATTGTGGTGTGTACCTGGTTGTAAATTGTCTTCTCATTCCATGTTGTTTGTAGTACTCATGGAATGCATTCGAATCATATTCTCCACCATGGTCTTACCTCAATACCTTGATCTATCGATCACTTTGGTTCTATGCTAAGGCTTTGAACTCTTTGAACTTTGTAAAATGTTCATACTTTTTCTTCAAGAAGTAAACCCAGGTCTTTCCACCATAGTCATCAAAAAACTGAGGAAGTAACAACTTCCACCAATCGACTATGTCCTCATAGGTCCACACAAGTCTGTATGCACCAGCTCAAGAGGTTGTCTTGCTTTGTATGCAACTCCCTTTGGAAAAATTTCACCATGTTTCTTTCCCAAGATGCAAAACTCACAAATACTAGCAGGTTATTTGATAGGAGGTAATCCTCTCACCATATGCTTTTGCTATAATAATATTAATCGAGAAAAGTGCAAGTGTCCAAACCGAAAGTGCCATAAATAGTAATCATTAGAACATCCAAAATTAAACGAACTCTCTCGAAAGTTGTAATTCATAATTAGAGGAAATAGCTTGTTCCTCTTCATCTGCACCTTTTCTATCAACTTCTTTCTTGGGGCTTGTCATAAATAACACACTTTTGTCCTTGAAAGATAACTTTTTATCCCTTCTACGTCAATTGACCAACACATATGTGATTATGTTTGAGTCCAGGGAAATAATATACCTTTGATATTGTCTTTGGCCCACATCGCTTGGTTAGAATGTTGACCACTCCTTTTCCATCTACATCCACAATCTTGACAGTCCCCAAATTTTCCTTTGTCTTCACAGATTGATCCAAATTTGTAAGAAAATTCTTGCTGCCTATCATGTGGTTACTGTAGCCATTGTCTAATAGCCACACATTATTAGAAGGTTCATGCATGGTGTTGCAAGCCAAGAGCATGGAGTTAGTATTCTCTATACAAACATTAGTTATCTAGCTTCCTTGATCAGCTATCATTTTCCTGCAATCATGATCATAGTGACCAAATTTATTGCCGTAATAACATCTCACCTTTGATTTGTCAGATCTTTGACTATTTTTGAAGCCTTTTCTATTTCTTCCACTTTCATGTTCATGCTCTTCTCGACCATCTCTTTGACCACCATATCTTCTACCTCGTCCTCTTCCTCTTGATCTACTTCTGCATCGACATCTCTAAATAGAAACTTAACTTTTGAAAGAAGTTTCTAAAATGGAATCCTTAATTTTGTCTATCATTGCTTCTTGTGATAGAAGTGATCCCATCAACTCATCAACTGTCAGTTTTTCTCAACCCTTGGCTGCTTCTATGACTATTACCACAACATCAAACTTGGTAGACAAAGATCTAAGGACTTTCTCAATCACTGTTCGATCTTTAATTTCTTCACCATAAATTTTTAGCTGATTTACAACAGACATAACTCGATTCATGAACAAACTAGATGTCCTTTGTCTCCTTCATCTACATAATTTCAAAATCTCCCCTAGTATTTTGCAATTTAATAATATTAACTTTTGCGATACCTTGATAGCTTTTCGCCAAACTTTCCCATACTTTCTTTGCTGAAGATGTGATCATAATCTTTTGGAACACTACTCCATCCACTCCCTTACGGATAAAAAGTAACGCTTATGCATTCTTCTTTTTGTCGTTCTTCCATTGTTCCCTCTCTACATTACTGAGAGCTCGTTCTTCTGCTTCATTCTGAGGTTATGCAAACCCAAACATGACATGATACAAAATATCATGTGATTTTAACATGGTATCCATATTAATGGCCCAGACATCATAATCTTTCCCTATGAAAGAAAAAAGTTGTGGCTAAAAACTCGATGTTGTCACCTTTCTTCAAACAAATTTTCTATCACAAAAACCATAAATTTCTCCTTTTTTACAAAACTCATTTAAAAAATTTCCATTTCAATAAAAACCCTTCTTTATTTTCTTTTATATAAGAAAAAACTTAGATAATAAGCTCTTTTTAAAAAAAAACTTATTATAATATTTCACATTTCACTTTGAGAAACCTTTAAAAAACATCCCTTTTAAAAATATTATAAAAAATACTCTAAAAAAAAAATATTTATATAGAGCCCTTACTAATAAAAGCCATTTTGTAAAACGATCCTCCTATTATTCAAAAACTCTTTAAACAAAAGTCCATGTGCTCTATGAAAAAAGCGTTTAAAGAAATCAAACTTTTTAAAAGGGTTGATACGAATCTTTTTAAAACTTTCCTTTTATGTTCACTAACGTATGTAACCTGTTGAATCTTTTTTTTACTAACGTGTCAGAAGCTTAGTTACCAAGTTCGGCCCTATTAGCCATAAAAATTCGAAAATACGCCCGTTCGATTAGGTTCGGCCAAAAATTGGATAAAGAGAAATTCGGTACATGCCTTGTGTATATAATATATAATAGTTAAATAATAATAAATAAATATATATTAACAAAATGTTATAATAAATTATAAATTGTCTTTTAAAAGTTATTGTAATAAAATTTGATAAAATTTTTAGTTAAAATGTAAAATTTAATATTAAAAAAATTAAAAACAAAAAGTTGTATATTAAAAAAATTACAATTATGATATGCTATAATTTAGTAAATATTTTTTTAAATGAGAAATATAATATTTAAAAAATTAAAAACTGGAATTTTTATATTAAAAAAATTTACTAAAATTAAATTGTATATTAAAAAAGGTTGTAATTGTGAAAAACAGTGAATTTGATATTAAAATACAATAGAAAGTAGTAAATTTGTAGTTGCTAAAAATAATAAATTTTTATTTCTAAATATTTGTAAAAAAATATAATCTCCAATTTGTTTCATATTGAATTTTATACAGTAGTATTTTTGTCAAAATTGGTAAGTACCTTTGTTATAAATATTTGTAATTTCAATTTTTTTTCATATTGAATTTAATAAATTATTTTCTAGATTGAATTTTACATAGTAATAGTCTTTTTCAAATTTGATAAATATGCTTAATACACTTCAACTTGCCCTAACCTTAACTAAATCCAAAACCATGAATTAAGGTTTGGGTGTGCTTGTCTCTTATTGTTTAGTTTGAATTGAGTAGAATGTACAACCTTCGATTGAATAAACAACTCGTTGAAACAAGAGAGATTTAAATTGTTTTAGTTATTATAATAAAGTTGTTATTTTTTGTTTTTAAGAGATTAAAATTTATGATTTGAGATTGTTATTATCTTCTAAAAATATATTGTTTTGTGATTTTTTTAATATAATTATATAATATTAAATATCTTTATAATATTTTTAATTGTTTTAATTTATAAATAATGAGTTTAGAAAATAAAAATATAGAAAAGTTTTTTAAGTTTTAAAAAAATTCATAGTTTGTAAAATATATACTCTCGAATTTTTTTAAATTGAATTTCAAGTATAGAATTTTCTTCAATATCGAATCCAATTCTTCGAATTTAGTAACCATGCTAAAAGCTATTTAATATCTTTGATGCAAACCGGAGGTTTTATTTTTTTAATGTTTGTCAACGACAGAACAACCCGACTTACTTCTCTAAGGAACCTATCAATAGAAATATATTTCAGGCGTTGCATTCAGGCTTCTGGGTTTTATATCCTCAAGAAAATTATTGATCGAAATAAATTCATTTGCGGGTGTTGTCATGATGTCACTTTTTGGGGACGTGAAATGGTGAAGGCTCTGTGGCGTAAGGCTGCCCTTTAACCGTATTATTTTGTGCCTTGGCTACGGCTGCAATAGGTGCCAGCCTTGCAGTGGGCTATTACAAACCTATTTGTAGAGCCGTGGAACCCATTGTGTTTGGTATGGTTAAAAGTTCATTCTGTAGCTCTCCTGAAATAGCCGCTCATCTTATACGGTTGCATTTCCACGATTGATTTGTCAGGGTACGTATCTGAATTACTTTTTGTAATGTACCCCTCTCAGTTTATTACTTGCAATGAACGTTGTGTAACTCATTTCTTTCTTGCAGCATGCAATAACCGTCGCAATAATAATACATACTCAATTATTAAAACGAATCTGCCTCAAGGCTGAATCTCAAAACTAACATAGCTCTCAGTGATATAAGACTCTACCTGGGATCACCATACTCGTTTGTACAGTAAAGATCAGTCACTTACTAGCTGGTGTTTGTAGTCGTGATTCCCGCCCAGACTTCTCCTCATAACTCCTTCCGCTCATCTCGACAATGTCTTATGAACGACATATCTCTCAGATTTCCCAGTTCTTACGTTGCCTCTTCAGGGTCTCATAGCAAACGTCAGATAGAGTCGATGCATGCATACTCATCTATTAAACAATGATGTATCAATTGTTAACCATTAAACGTTATGAACTATGTATGTGTACACAAACCACTGACGTCAGTATATCTTTCGTCGGGTGAACGATGTCACCTCGGGAACAGTGTGGGCTGTATGTTCATTTTTCGAAAATATTGAATTTCATTTTTCTCGTCACGAAACACACTTATTATTTCAATTTTTAATTCTCTAGCCGACTTGAATATTTGAATTATATCTAACTTTTGTATTAATGGACTAGTTAATTTCTTAAGAATACAACTTTGGCATTATTTATAAATTGGATGAAATCAGTGAGGTAATATCACCATGTCAAACTAACTTTCTGTATGTTGGAGTGAATAGATCATAAATTACTTTTAATAAAAAAATACCACATTAAATTTCAAATTAAGTAAATTTTTAACATTTTTACTCCGCCTAATAGTAATGCCATTTCCTAAATCAAAGGAAAAAGAGTTAGAGAGAGGACTTACGTCTTGACCCTCACATAACAATACATTAAAAAATGGAATGATCTTACGAGGATAACAATAACCTTTTTTTTTTTTTGGTGTACCAAAACTTGAGAGGAAAGGTTTTTCAAAAGAGAAATCTGATCTGCGGACACTTGGTGATCAGAGTTAAGATGGACAGGAATGGATCTTGGATGGTTAATTAAAAAATTCCGTGGCTGCAACATGGGTGTCACAAGAATTGATGGAAAGCTGGGCCTTTCTAGTCTTCACAAAAATTGGGCATATCACGAAAGTTTTATGTTTCATCAACAAAAACTCGTGCTTCTACTAAATGAAAGATGCCTTTTTGTTATCATAAAATATTGTAAAGAAAGGTTTCAAAACCTTTATAAATATTATTGCACCTTTCGCTCATCGTTGAAACAAAATTCATTCTTCTCTTTCATTCAAGATATACAACACGGATGGATTATAATAGAATACATATCATTCACTCAGTTCTTATTACGTTTAATCTGTAGCGATTTACATTTCCCAAGGTCATCTAGCGTTTTTGAGAATTTAGCATGACTTAAAGGGTGACCAATGACATCTATTTGGTCCCATTATGATTGTATAAATGAAAAATGTGATCGATTCATGAAAACAATCTGTAACTTGTCTTGGCGACTCATATGGGCTACATTGTATCTGCTCTTGGTTAGACTTTGAGTCTAGATCTCATTGGTGGTTTAATTCGACACCTCTCATCTATTTGAGATTAAAATTGAAGATTGATTACAAAGCATTGTATTTTCCTTTTCATATATAGCGGATGAGTCTGAAAATTTTATTTACTTCAAAAAATAAATAAATAAAAAACAAAACCATAGATCTCACAAATACACAAAACACAACATTTATTTTTATTGGGTCATAGAGTTACGCTTTACTCCTATATGATTTGAACAAAGAAGGTACTCAAAATATTACAGTATATAGGAACAACATGCATTATCAAGATGCTCAAGTGCTGTACTAATTTATAGACAAAAGCTTGGATGCCAAGGTTTTCCATCTTCACATTCCTCTTTGTAGAAAGATCACATATAAGTGTATTGTAGATGATCATATAGCTATTACACACAACACAAAATGCTTTTATCCTGGCTGATGCAAAGTTACAATATATAGACATAAATCATTGACTTTTGAGACATCACAGATCAAGGCTATGCTTTCTCACGTGGAAACAACTTCTAGATTAACATTTGGAAATCATGGTGACCTTCAGATACTTTCTGTGAAGCATTACTTCCAATAAGCCTTCTTGTGTATTCTATGAAGATTATGATCTAAAATTGTTATCTGATGGCTTTGTAACAATGATGTTATCAAATAACAGTAGTTTAGTACCCTTCAGATGAAACTCTGCTTAAAAGAGAATCATTCAGGCTTAGCAAAGCCTCCCGTCAGAGCCTTATAAGGCTACCTGAAAACCTCAAACAAACCCAGACATCCTAGGTGGTTTTTGGATGTGGTGGTGGAACCATACATATCCTCAAAGCAGCTTTAAAAAATCCACAGGTGACCTACTAAGCCTCCGGTAGGACCCTATTGTACTAGTCCTTGATGCAGACTTCTCTAGGATTGTGTCCAAACAGCCCTGAGAAGTTTGACTAGTCACTATCTTTGAAGTTTACCAGTACTAAAGAGAGGTGTCATATAGTCCTAATTTTTACAAACCTCTTATCTCAGTTTCATCTGGCTATAGGATGAATCTTTGAATCTGTCCAGGGCCAAATCTTCTATTACCTTAGTTATTGGTAGAAAATATTTTTGTGGCTTCAAAATACGGAAATTTAACTACGTTAGGACTATTTATGAGCAAGCTTTGTTCCTGAATATCTTGCATCATGCAAAGAATCTTTCTAGTTGGCTGCATCATACAAGAGTCTATTTGAGAACCAGTGAAATAGTTGAATTAACAGACAACATGACCTCCAGATAGTAAGCAGAGGTTCTAGTAAGCTTCTGCTTCTACCCCTCCTAATTTTCATCTTTCAATCACTTTAGCTCTTTCCTGCCAAGTCATAAAGCAGAATGGGTTTCACGGTCTGATACTTCCACACACCACCCATTCACACATCCACTATTTATGCTCAAGCCTGCAAACTCCCACATTTCCTCTCTCACAAACCTCCTCTTGTAAATCTTCCTTTTGCTCCCATCATGGCAGCATGGTATACCCCCTGGTTTACCTCAACCTCTGGTTCCTTTTCCAAATGATTCTGACTCCAGGAGATCCCTCATTTCTGAAATTTGAATCCATCTTACTTAATACTTAGTAGATAGGATAAATGATGCTTTTGATTACATGAGAATAGAAGAAGAAACAATTGTGAGGATATTTGTTACAAAACTTGGAGGAGAAGCCAAAAAATGGTTCAAGCATTAACTCTAACACCATGCCATGATCTTAACTCCTTTACCAAACATTTATAAACAATGGAAATCAGAAAAACCCCTCAAATCTTCTGAATATAAGCAATCTTAGAAGATGAGAAGAAAGTGTACAAGATGCCATACCAGGACTGTCAGTATATGCCTCCACCTGTATCAAACCTCACCAGGCTTCCTAGCATTAGTAAAAATTTCTGAGCTTTGGTGGGATATGACTTGGCCAATTGAGGAGAGGGGGCCCCACACTTTAGAAGAGATGCAGGGGTTTGTGATCAGGAAGACCTTGAGTGAAGAAGAGCTGGGATGAGGTGGAAAAATTCATACAAGATGAAACCATGATATCAACCTCTCATTTTAGTCACAAAATAGAAAGCTTAGTTAGAATTTGTGGAGGATGATGGAAAGGACAAGCCTTCAAGAGGTACCTCCACAGAAGAGAACCAAGAAAATCCCCAAGAAGCAATGAGATAAAGTTGAAGATCACCCTCAGACAGAACGTGGCCAACAATTAGGCTCTTTTAGACAACTGTGGATGAAGAAGAAATGGAGGCAGAAAGGTTGGAGGAAAATCATGTGAATGCGATAGGGATCTGACGGTGAGGTGATGTTTTTCTGCTTGAAGAAGAACAAGGTTGTTCTCCTCGGACAAAAGAAACGAAACTAATCTTGAGGATGCAGATATTACCAGGCTAGGATTTGAAATTATAATACAATGGAAGTCCATAAGCAATAGACCTTAGGAGCAAAAGAACCAAGAGAATTCAAGAATAACCGCGGTAAAACTCAGTTTGTAAACTCAAGACATCACAAAGCGCAACATCTTCTTGACTGCGGCGGGACAGGACATGCCTGCCACCTCAACTCTCAATTGCTCTAATGTAGCTTATCTTCGTGTATTTAAAGCGAGAATATATTCTCATAATGTGGTCTAATGAAACTCAACAAATCCAAAATTACTTCTAGAAAAAAAGACTATGTGTATCGACAAAAATGATCTTAAATATATAAAAAAACACTAGCACTAACTTTTTAGCCTCGAGAGAAAATTTCCAAGATTAAAATTAGCATATATGTAAACTAGTAACAGGATATATATAAAAATGAGATAAGAAAGCTTTGAATCTAGGACATGACAATGACACTGCAACTTAGCAGTGACAAACCAAGGCTGTTCTGTTGGTCACAGTTGAAGGAAAGAAAATACCAAAGAGTTATCCATCAGCATATGAAGCTGAACATACATGATAAAATGCTCACAATGCCATGTTGACTGCAGTATCTCACAACCTCCTTGCAGAAGGTGGTGATGGAAAATTAGGCCTGGAAACAACTAAACCTTACAAAAGACCTATATTCTTTGATTGAAGAAGAGTAAAATGTTTGGGTATAATGAAATTTATGTGTCAATCTGCCTAAATCCTGCTAAAATTATAGTCATGGACATATTAGTTGCGATATTCCCCACAGTATGGCATGCTTTTATCAGATCACGGGGAGCAAACTCCGAGGTCCTTCCAAATGGATATGTCGTAATACACCATCTACATTCCACATTAAGCAGGGAGTATACCAGGAATCTCATATAAATATATGGTAAAAACCTGGTAAACCAAACAACACTCCTATTTATTCCATTAATTCATATCTTGATTATTTTATCTTATAATGAAGATAAAAATGAGAAAACAAGAAAATAAGAAAAGGAGAAGAGTTAAGATCACTAGAGCAGTTAAGAATCTGTCCACAGTAAAGAACATAACAACCAAACTTTATTGGCACTTGAATAACCTTTGACGGTGAATACAGAGCAAAACACTTTGGAACATGAGCTTTGATGGCTCTTGTGGAAAAGTTGGTTCTAGAGCTAGTGTATGGATACATAATACAAAAAAAGGACATTCCTACAAACTTAATTTACAATGCACTAATAACATTGTAGAATATGAAGCCCTCCTCCTTGGCTTGCATTTGCTTAAAAACATAGGAGCCAAGAAAATATCAGTCCAAGGAGATTCAGAGCTGGTCATTAGACAAATAAAAGGGGAGTATTTAGCTAAAAATCCAAGATTAAGAGAAGATAGGAATGCTGCCCTAGATATCCTGAAAACCTTTGAGAAATATGAACTCACTTTCATCCCTAGAGCTCAGAATAACTTGGCAAATGAGCTTGCCTTTGCTACCAGCAATTTCCAAATACCCCATGAAAATGAACAATTCACTGTCAAAGTAAAAAATCAGCCTACAGTACCTGAAAATGAAAACTGTTGGCAAGTGTTTGAAGGTGATAAACAAATTGAGGATTTTTTGTAATCTAAAAATGATTTTGCTGTACCAACACCTAGCTCAAGCCATGAAAAGGATTGTTTTGCTAAAAAACAAGCCCACAAAAAAGAGCTGTCCTCTATTGCTGATATAAACCATATTGAACATTTTTATAAGGCATAATTACTTGACAAACTAGACCAAATGAACCTTGAGGTTTTACAATGTAAAGATTATACTATACCAAGGGGCCTTACACCATTAGAGGAGGTTTTTTACTTCAATGATGTAGCTTAAAAACCAAAGATAGAGCCTACAGAAACTAATGTGGAAGAATATAACATAAGCAGCATGAAGGAACCCAAAATGATCAAACTATCTAAAACTATTCCTCCTGACATAAAACGGGAATATATTGAACTTTTCAAAGAGTTGAGTGATGTGTTTGCATGGGGGTACGAGGACCTGAAATCATATGATACCAACATTATTCAACATAAAATTCCTCTTAAGGAAAATCAAAAGCCTTTCAAACAAAAACTAATAAGAATAAACCATGCTTTATTACCTTTGGTTGAGAAAGAGATTAAAAATATGTATGATGTTGGGATCATAGTTCCCCTTAGATACTCAGAATGGGTTTCCAACCTTGTTTTAGTTAGAAAGAAGATCGAGGAAATTAGGCTTTGCATTGACTTTAAAAATATGAACAAGGCCTCCTTGAAAGATAATTATCCCTTGATTAAAATGGATCACATACTCCAAAAGGTGGTTGGATCTAAAAGAATATCATTGTTGGATGGTTTTTCAGGGTACAACCAAGTGCTAGTACTCCCAAGTGATCAACACAAAACTGCCTTCACCACACCTTGGGGTACATTCATGTATGTTAAAATGCCATTTGGTTTGATGAATGCAGGGGCCACATTCCAAAGGGCCATGAACATAGCTTTTTCAGAAGACATAAGCTACTTTATAATCATTTACCTTGATGACATCACTATTTACTCTGAAACTGATAAAGAGCACTTAGTCCGTTTGAGAAAAGTCTTTGAAAAATGTAGGAAATATGGACTATCTTTGAATCCCAAGAAAACACTCTTTGGTCTATAAGAAGGAAAACTCCTGGGCCATATAATCTCTGAAGAAGGAATCAAATTAGACCCCAAAAGGATTGAAGGCATATTGCAAATTAGCCATCCTAGAAACATCAAGGAGTTGCAATATTTCATTGGGAAGATCAAATTTTTGAGGAGATTCAACCCCAACCTTGCTGAAATTTTGAGAAATATCACAAACATGCTAAAAAAGGAGACATGAGTGAAATGGAATTTAAAGGCCAAACAGTCATTTGAATTGGTAAAACAAGCTCTTACCTAAACACCAGTTCTTATCAGTCCTGATTTTACCAAGGATTTCTACATTTGCTCATTTGCATCTGAACATACCATTGCTGCAGTGTTGTTGCAAAAGAATACCATGGGGAAAGAACAACCCATAGCATTTTTCAGTAAAACATTAAGGGATGCTCCACTCAAGTATAACATCATGGAGAAACAAGCCTTAGCCTTGATAAAAGCATTGAAAGATTTTTGAGTTTACATTTTACACTCTCATATCATTGCTTTTGTCCCACATACAGTTGTCAAGGATATTTTAAATCAAGGCTCTGATGGTAAAAGGGGAAAATGGATTGCTATTATCTTAGGGTATGATTTAGAAATCAGACCCACCAAGCTGGTTAAAGGACAAGGACTTGCAAAACTTATGGCTGAATCAAATTTCCAAGCATTAGATATGAATATGGTTGATGTTTTAGAAGAACAAGAAGAATGCACAGCTCCTCATGTTGAAAAAGCATTTCTAAATTCATCTTGGTATGTTGATATCCTATATGTACTTTTCTATCTTAATTCTCCTTCTACCTTATCAAAGACAAAAGCTAGATTTCTGAAACAAAAAGTTTTAAAATTTTGCATTTTAGATGGGATGTTATATTGGAAAAATTTTGTAGGCATTTTGCTTAAATGTTTGCTTGAGGATGATGCAGGTAAAATCATGCATGAGCTGCATGAGGGAGAATGTGGAGGCCACCTTTACTGGAAAACCACAGCTAAAAAAATCCTTAGAGCTGGATATTATTTGCCCACCCTGTTGGGGTCCTGTGATTTCGCTGATTGGCAAACCAAATGACAAGGCAACATCAAAACTAGTCTTTAGAGCTCTAGGACCTAGCCTTCCTAGTCTCAGAGAGAGATCTCTCTATTGTTTGCAAATATATGACTTGTTTGCTTGTAAAAGGTTGATTTTAGGCTAGTTATTAAGCATGAGTTTGTTTGATTGTTTGGTGGGACATGATGATCTAGGCAGCATAGATAGAAAAGGGAAATCTCTAAGTCATTGGGCAATGGAGTCAAATGGAAGTATGTAGATGAATCAAGGATATCAAAGGGAAAATCTAACTTTTCCAGTGGATCTACAAAGTCTTTCAGGTGGAATGAAATGGACATCAAAGGTTTAGAATGAAAAGTAGAACTAAGGGCAATTAAGAATCCTTAATTATATGTACTTCTCAACAAAGGGACTTAAAGCATTATCTGAACATGAAGATGTATTCCATAGATAGGGCTAACCATAAATTCTAGAAACCATACTTCAGCAAATAATAATTCCAAGACAGAATTTTCAAATTAAATCTAAGAGTCGAGGAACACTCTATTTCGTCCAAAGATTTTGCTTTCAAGGAATTTAGAAAACATAAAAGATTCACAAATAACTTCATTCATAGAAGAGGGAATTCCTAGACATATTTGATTACAACTATAAAGACCTTCAAAACAATTATCTAAGCAAGAACAAAGGGTATGATCAAAACAGACCTCTTTGGCAGACTGTAAACAATGGTACTTTAAAGGAAGACTTCAGAAACAGTTTTCAAGAGGCAACAAGCAAGCAGGGAAAACCATAAATCATTCTTGAGACCAACTATTTGAACTATTTCTGAACTAAACAAGCATAAGGGTTCAAGAGAGCAATTGAGAATTCTCTAGAATGCCTTAGCAGAGGAAAACATAAAACAGTGGAGAGTAAACATGTCTAAGGTGCTTTTAGGAGACATTTCTTAGCCTAAACGTTTTACTCTGCTGTAGTAAGAAATGATGAAACAGAATGGAAAACAGGAAAAACATTAACATATTAGAATACTTCACAAAAAGCCAAGCTCAGGGATCCAATGACAGAGCTTTCTCCATCAACAAACAGATCAAAACATCCACAGGTTCCAGAACATCAAATTTATTTCAACTTCAGTAGAACTATGTATTACTTCAAAGAGTTATCAAGTGCGCACCATACAATGAGTTTGAATGCAGTATTTATGTTGCAAATGAGGAGGTGGAACTGATCTAGGGTCCAAGTGTTATTAATTACAGAGTAAATGCATCCCTGACTTTGAAAACCATGCAAGGCATAAGGTAGGAACATGTGTGCAACTACTTCTCTGTTTAATAACTTTGTCTTAACTTCTTAAGGAAATATAGGTGAAAAGTTTGACTTTGAAGCCTATCTTTATCTTTGCAATAACTGTTTTGACAACTTAAAATATCTTCTGACTGTGTAATAAATGCCAATTTTCCCTTTGGGACAGAAAGTAGGCCACATGTGGCAGTTAGATTTTTCGGATGAATAACTGCCTCTGTTGATGTATTCGAGGCTCTTTAGGCCTAACTTGCCTTAATTTAATAATTAAAAGTGTGTCTAAGGTCTGATCTATTTAGCCTTCATAATCCATTATATTGTCTTTATCCTATAATTGATTGCTATAACCTTTTAATCATCAATTAAGACCTTTAATCTTCATCTGTTCCTTTGATTTTTCTTGTGTACAGGTGTTTTTATGCGCTAAAGGGCTTGTGCATGAATAACCAATGCTTATGATACATTGGCCAAATACAAGATTAAACCCTCTTTTTGTCCCTCTTGCCTTAATTTTGGCCTTTGAGGATCGTCACCCTCGGCCTGGGAATTATCCTTTTGCTGTGGGATGGCTTTTATGGCTTAAAACACCATTAAACCTGCATATAAAACATAAAACGTTATAAAATCCTGCGAATTAGGGTATAACTGCTTTGTAGAGGTTTAAAGGAGGTAGAAGGAGCAGTGAGGAGGAAGGAGAATGCATGGAAAGGTTTCATGGTGGAATAGTTAAGAAACCAGGGTTTAAAAATGGCTTTGGCGCGAAAATGGGCGAAAGTGGTTTCGAAAAACCACCAATGGTTTTCGCGTTGAAGTTGGGCAGTTAGCGGTTTTGGGCGTTTTGAACGCGATACCACACAGATGGTGACGCGTGTCCGCAACGAAACCACCTGTTTCGCATGAAAATTAGGTGTTAAACCTCGGTGGGAGATTTCGCATGACTTACGATGTGAACAATTGGATCTGGGTAGGCCAAATCAATGGTGGAAGAGGAGCGCGGTGGGGGAAGGTGGGCGGTGGAAGGGGATAGTGGAAGATAGGTGGTGGATGGAGAGTGGATGCGTGGTGGAGTAGTGGGAGGTGGGCCCAGAGATGACGTGGGCTATTTCGTCGGGTAGCGGGTTTGTGTGGGGAATGGGAGGAGGAGGATGAAGTTGAATGAGAGCCATTGGATCTCGAAGATCCACGGTCGAGAATGCCCCGATAAAACAATAGAGCAGGGAAAAAAGAAAAAGGAAGAGGGGGCTATAAGGAAAGGAGCAGGAAACGGTCCTGTGGGGAAAAGGAGGACCATGTGTTTAAAATGGAAAGAGCTAAGGGCTTAGCTCATGGTCACAACCCTGGGTCTTGTGAAGAAGAGGGGGCTAGGGCTCAAGCCCAAAGGGGCTTTAAAGCCCAATTTTATAAAAGGGCAGAAAAAGGCTTAAAAAAAGGTTTTTGGCTTTTTAAAGGCTTCCAATAAGGGTAAAGAGGGTTTTTAAACCATTGTAAGGGTTTTTTAGGGAAAATGGAGAATAACGAAGAGGAAAAAAGGACTTTTTAGCAGGGAAAAAAATGACTGTTTGGATAAGTGAAAATGAGTGAAAATGGGCAGATATGATGGAGGTGAAAAATGGGAGATATAGCCTGAAACAAGCTTCCTTTTGAAATAGCAGGGTGATCTTTTAGAAGGCACAAATGAAGATTTTGGTGAACTGATAGACTTAGGATGATGAAGGTAGTGAGATTTCTAGAACTCACAATGTTTCTACAATATTGTTTCTAGAAATCTGGGATTGTCAAAATTAGTCATGTTTGGATAAAGTCAAAATTATGGATGACTAACAGTGGTTCCACTTGGGGAGGACAACTATCCTTTTAGGTGTTCAGAACCTCCAGTTTATCAATCTCTAGATTTCAGCAGACCAGTGCCTCATCCATTGGGTAGAATCTCTTTTCTTTCTGGTCTTTCTCTGAAAAAAACAACTTTTATCAATCTGCAACATGTAAGCTCTTTTAAAACAACATCTCTACCTACCCAATCTTACTTTGTCCTAGCATTTTTTCTTCCTTTGAGTGCATTTGAGCTAGCAAACTCTTTGACATTTTAATTTTGAAAACAGAAATAAACTATCTAATCCTATCCTTATTTCTTCCAAGAGTTCAGATTAAACTATTGAACTCTTTATTTTTCTACCTAACTATCTACCTGTCAAGATTAGGTTGTTTGACATATTTTATTCTCTACTTCTAAGACACAAAATTTAAACAAACTCAAATCAGGATTTAGACTGTCTGATTTGCTATGGCTTCTATGGCTATATGTACAAGCTACACATAGACTTTATTTGCAGAAAATTTAAAATAAAATTGTGAAGGCTTAAGATCTGAAAATTAAAAACATCCTTCTTTCTTTCTTTGGCTCAAGTTTGATATTTTTGGAGGCATTTATCTTTTCTTTTCTTGGTTCAGATTTTAAGCTTGTTAGAACCATTCTTTCTCTATCTTAATATATTCTACTGATAAGCCAGGATTACACTGTTTGGAAAATCTGTTTTCATTAACCTATCAGCATAAAATTGAAATTTATTTAGTCATGATTAGGCCGTATGACTAAATAATAGTTCCTTTTTCAAGTAGTGGCATTTAGACTTGCACACTTTCAGATTTTTCCTCTTTTTGGTATGGGGCTATACCTTTTTTGAATCTACCCTCTTTTTCTTTTTCTGTTCTTTTATTGTTTTTGTATTTTTCATGTTTTCTTTTCAAATGGATTATGTACAATGAATAAAAACTTGGAAGCTAAGACTCTTGACAAAAGTAGTGCTTAAGCATCCTGCCATTGACAGGACCTCCAAATAAATCTTCTCCATTCAGCTCTTGCAAAAAGAATGCATTATGATCCTTGATAGAATGAATAATGTAGGGCCCTTTCCACAGAATCTCAAATTTTCCATGTTTTCCCTTCCCTTCCCTTCTAGAATCCCACTTTAGAACTATATTTCCAATTTGGAAATTATTTTCTTTAGTTCTCTTGTCAAATAATTTCTTGATACTCTCTTGGACTGTTTGTGTTCTTTTGTACACTTCCTCTCTGGACTGTTGTAAATGAATGGTCTGATTGATCCTTCTCTACATTTCATTTTCTTTAGTTTGTACTTCTTGAAGGAGTTTTATGACAAGAACTCTTAAAGATGTTGGGAAGACTGCATCCATGCCATAAACCAACTCATAGGGGGACATATTTATTGAATTTTTGGTGGTTAATCTATCAGCCCATAAAGCATGAATAAGCTTACTATGCCATGATTTCTGATTCTGCTCCAACAATTTTTTGATAATATTGACAAGGCTTTTGTTGGAGGATTTAGCTAATCCATTTCCTTGAGGATAGTAGGCAGTGGAATGACCCAAGGTAATATGATACTTATGGCAGAAGTCAATCATTCTTTTAGATTTGAAGGCATCAGCATTGTCTGTGATAATTTTTCTAGGACAACCAAATCTGGATAGTATGTTGGTTTCAAGGAACTTGATAATGACAGAGTCAGTAGCATTCCTAGAAGGTATGGATTCTATCCATAATCAATGGCAGTGAGGATCCATTTATGTTGGGCTGATGAAGATGGGTGAATTTCCCCAATGAATTCCAAAACCCATTATTGAAAAGGAGCCTCAACGCTGATGGGATGTAAGGGTAAAGGTAGGAGTTTTCTCTTGCCATAAAAAAATTGACACTTATGGCAAGACATGACAAGTTTTTGAGTGTCTGGGAAAAGGGTGGGCTAATAGTAACCAGATCTGAGGATTTTATTTGCTGTAGTATTCCAGTAGAGATGTCCTCCACATTCTCCCTCATGCAACACATTCATGATTTTTCCTGCATCAATCTCAGACAAACATTTAAGAAATATACCAATAGTATTTTTCCAATATAAAACCCCATCTGATATGCAATAATTTAAAGCTTTCTGCTTCAAAAATATAGCTTTAGTTTTAGACAGAGAAGGAGGGGTATTTAGATAAAGCAACACATATATGATATCAACATACCAAGGTGAATTCAAAAATTTTTCTTCAATAAATGGAGCTATGAATTCTTCTGTTTCTTCCAAAACATCAACCATATTCATATCTAGTGCTTTGAAATTTGATTCAGCCTTGAGTTTTGCTATTCCCTGCCCTTTGATTAGTTTGGTAGGCCTGATTTCTAAGTCATATTCTAGAATAATAGAAATCCATTTTCCCCTTTTACCTTCAGAGTCTTGACTTAGAATATCCTTGACAACAGTGTGTGGGACAAAAGCAATGATGTGAGAATGTAAGATGTAAACTCTATAGTCTTTCAATGCTTTTAACAAGGCTAAGGCTTGTTTCTCCAAGATGTTATACTTGAGTGGAGTATCTCTTAAGGCCCTACTAAAAAAGGATATAGGTTGTTCATGCCCTATGTTATTCTTTTGTAGTAACACTGCAGCTATTGTATGTTCAGATGCAAAGGAAAATATGTAGAAATCTTTGGTGAAATCAGGACTTATGAGAATCGGTGTTTGAGTAAGAGTTTGTTTCAATAGTTCAAATGATTGTTTAGCTTGTATTGTCCATTTAATACCTATCTCTTTCTTTAGCATGTTTGTGATATTTCTCAATAGCTCAGCAAGATTGTGGATGAAACTCCTTAAAAAATTTATCTTCCCAATGAAAGATTGTAATTCTTTGAGGTTTCTAGGATGGCCTATCTTCAATATGCCATCAATCCTTTTAGGGTCTACTTTGATTCCCTCTTCAGAAATTATGTGGCCAAGAAGTCTTCCTTCTTGGAGACCAAAGAGTGTCTTTTTGGGATTCAAAGATAAGCCATATTTCCTACATTTCTCAAAAACTTTTCTTAAATGAATCAAGTGTTCTTCATTAGTTTTGGAGAAAAAAGTAATGTCATCAAGGTATATGATTATAAAATAGCCTATGTCTTTTGAGAAGGCTATATCCATGGCCCTTTGGAAGGTGGCCCCTGCATTCATCAAATCTAATGGAATTTTGACATACATGAATGTACCCCAAGGTGTAGTAAAAGCAGTTTATGTTGATCACTTGGGAATACTAACACCTGATTGTAACATGAGAACCCATCCAATAGTGAAATTATTTTAGACCCAACCACCCTTTGAAGTATATGATCCATTTTTTGGCAAGGGATAGTTATTTTGAAGGGAGGCTCTATTTAGATTTCTGAAATCAACGCAGAGCCTAATTTCCCCAGTCTTTTTCCTAACAGATACTAAGTTGGAAACCCATTTTTAATACCTGAGGGGAACCATGATCCCAACATCGTACATTTTCTTAATCTCTTTCTCAACTAAAGGCAATAAAATAGGGTTTATCCTTCTGAGTTTTTGTTTGAAAGGTTTCTGGTTTTCCTTAAGAGGAATTTTGTGTTGAATGATGCTGGTATCATATGATTTTAGATCCTTGTATTCCCATGCAAACACATCTCTAAATTCTTTGAAAAGCTCTATGTATTGCTGTTTGATATGAGCTGGAAGAGTGTTGGATAGCTTGATAATTTTGGGTTCTGCTAGTCTGCCTAAGTTATGTTCTTCTATGTTTGTTTCTATAGGCTCCATTCTTGGTTCTTTGGCTACATCATTGAAGTCAAACATCTGCTCTAATGGTGTAAGACCTCTTGGAATTGTATCATTTTTACATTGTAAAACTTCCAGGTCTTTTTGGTTTGTATTATCAATTATTTTTTCTCTAAAAGGGTGTTCAAAATGGTTTATATCAGCAGAAAAGGACAACTCCGTTTCAGGGATTTGTTCTTTGTTTAAACAATTTTCCTCATGGCTTGAAGTAGGTGTTGGTATGGCAAAGTCATTCTTTGATTGCAGAAAATAATCTATGTGTTTGTCTCCTTCAAACACTTGCCAATAATCTTCATTGTTAGGTATTGTAGGCCTGCTTTTTACCTTTATATCGAATTGTTCATTTGTTTGTGGTATTTGGAAATTACTAGCAGCAAAGGCAAGTTCATTTGCTAGATGATTTTGAGCTCTTGGGATGAAAATGAGTTGATATTTTTCAAAGGTTTTTAGGAGATCAAATGCATCATTTATATATTCTCTGAGTTTTGGGTTTTTGGTTGAATACTCCCCTTTAATTTGTATGATAATTAGCTCAGAATCACCTTGGACTGATATTCTTTTAGCTCCTAAATCTTTGAGTAAGTGTAGGCCAATAAGGAGGGCTTCATATTCAGCAATGTTATTTGTGAATGGAAAATCTAGTTTATAGGAAAATCCTTTGTTTGTGTTCTATATCCATACACCAACCCCTGAACTTAATTTGCTACAAGAGCCATCAAATTTTATTTTCCAAGGTATTTCAATCTCATTTTATTTTTCTTTTTGCTGTTCAAGGCTGCTAAAGTCTGAACTATTCTTTTCTTGAGTTAATGGAAGATTTGACTATTCTGGTAGACTAAATTCTTCTTTGTTATCCTTTTCTTGTTGGCTAATTTCATCTTCATTATATAAGATAAAGGAATCCAAATTTGAATGGATGGAGTAAATAGGAGAATTTTTTGGCCTATCTATGTTACTCACCATGTATTTCATATGAGACTCCCGGTATAGTCTTCTGGTTTGGTTAAACACTGGTATGGTGGCATAAGACATGTCCATTTGAAGGCTCCCCTGAAGTTTAGCTCCCCATGATCTAGATAGAAGCATGCCATACTTAGGGGGAATGTCAGCTACTACTATGTCCATGACTAGACTTTTAGCAGGAATCTGTGCCAGATTGACACATAAATCTTTGATTAGACCCAAGCATTTGACCATGCTTGAATCAAAGGAATACAGGTCT
Organism: Pinus albicaulis; assembly: GCA_034641835.2. Taxonomy (NCBI): domain Eukaryota; kingdom Viridiplantae; phylum Streptophyta; class Pinopsida; order Pinales; family Pinaceae; genus Pinus; species Pinus albicaulis. The sequence goes on along the minus strand of CM076570.1, from coordinate 496,304,492 downwards.
TTATATGGTTTAGTAATTTCTAAGTCTAGGCTTTCCATTACTACTTTGGGCATAAGATTGTGTGAAGCACCTGAGTCTAGCATGGCATTGTGCAAGATTTTGTTATGTACATTCAGGTTGACATAGAAGGGAGGGACAACCCCTTCTTGGTATTTTCCTTCAACTTCAAGACCAAATAATAATTCTAGTTTATCATCTATCAAGTTTAAAGTATCATTGTCACTACCTTATTCAAAGCTTTCAGAACTTGATTTTTATATACATCCTGAGTTACTAGTTCAGCTAAGGGTATGGTGATTTTGATCTTGGCAATTTCCCCTTCAAGGTTGAAAGGAACTATTGTTCTTGACATATTTACATATGTTTTGTCATTTACAATTCTTTCAGCAATTTTGACTTTCTCAACTTTATTTGGACTACTATTTGGGACAAATTTGTTAGGGCCACTAGCAAAAGTACTAGGGCAGTTTTGTTCAACACTTTGCTGACTGTTTTTGTCTTTATTAGGATCAGTTTTCTTGGCCACGATGTTGGTGTTACTGGCTGTATTTTTAGGCTGATTTTCTGAAGTTTTCATAACAGGAGTACTAGTGTTTTTGTCATTAGAAATATCTGGGCTCCCTTTGCTTCTAAGATTATATTGTTTGTGTACCTCCATGATTGCATTTTCAAACCCCAATCTGTAATCTTTAGAATCTTCATGGTTGTTTTCAATTTGTTCTGAAGAGAAGAATCCTTGTTCTTCTTCAGTGAGAAAAACATCTGTCTCACTGTTAGATCCTATCAGGTTTACATGATTTTCTTCCAACCTTTCAACTTCCCTTTCTTCTTCTTGATCAACATAGTTTTGTTGAAAGGGAGGCCTAACCTGTTGGTCATTGTCTCTTTTCTTATCTTGATTAGGGTCTCTTCTGAAATTTGGGTTTCTATTTTTGTTTTGGGGGTTGTTTTGATTCTCTCTACGAGGCACTCTATCATTTAGATTTATCTTTTCAAACATTCTTTCCATTACCTTCACTAAGTTATCAATTTTAGTATTTGATGATGAGGTTGATGCCATTGTATCATCCCTGTATGTAACTCTTTTCTCTGCTTTTAAAATAACTTGTTTCTCAATTAAATCTGCTTCCACACTTAAGGCTCCTCTTTGCATATCTTCTAAAGTTGAGGGGTGTCTTTCTCTTAGCTGGTAGGCCATTTTAGGATCAAAGCCCTCTGGAAATTTAGCCAAGGCTAAGCCTAATAGAGGTTTCATGTCTGGAGGAAGTGCATTATAAAACTATTGAATCTAGTGCAATAATCTTGGACACTTTCCCCAATGCTTCTTTTGAGGTTGGTATATTCTGGAAGGATTTGGAGAGGGCTCTTCCTAATTTCCCATTTTTTTATGAATGTTTGATATAAAGAAGGGAGATCATTGATGCTATTAGGAGTTAAACTCTTAAACCATTTCTCGGATTCTCCTCCTAAACTTTGAGTAAAGACTCTTATCCTAATGGTCTCTTCTTCTATTTCCACGTAACCAAAAGCATCATTCATTTTATCTACATGCTGTTGGGAAATAGTAGGTTCATTTCCAGTGAAATGGGAAATTTTGGATTGGTAATCATTGGGTAAGGAAACCAGAGGTTGTGGCAACACTAGAGGGGCATACCATGCAGCCATGGTAGGAAATAATGGGGGATTTACAAGAAGTGGATTTACAAGAGGGAAAGTGGGCTGAGTTGGAGTGTTTTGAACAATGTATGTGTGTACAAGAGTGGAAGAAACACTTGGACCAACAAACTGATGATGAGTAGAATTGTTATGGAAGGAGCTGAAATGATGAAGAAGCTGAGAATCAGGTGGAGTGGAAGGTGAAGCTTCTCTGCTAAAGCTCTGTTGCAAATATGTAGTTTTAAATTTAGCTTGATTTAAATCACTTTGAGACTTATTTCTGAATAGGTTCTTTGTGTAAGGTAAGTCAAAGTGAGGATCTTTCAAGACTGTAAGATTTTCAGGGATAGATCTTGTTCTTGGGATAGTCCTATCAGTAGTTGGTTTTCCAGATCTAGAAGTTTTCCACAAAATCCTTTCTGTATTTTCAACTATGGTAGGGGGATTAGGATCTAGATGGGATCTAGTGTTAACCCTATGTGAAGCCAGATTTCAGTTTCCAAAATTTAGAGAGGTTGAGGTTTTTAGGACTATTTTTCAAGATTTTTCCTCTCATAGTGATTTCTATAATAGGGGACTAGGTTTCTAAACTTTCTCAGGGCTGGTTAACACAGTCCTAAGGAAATATGGAGTACTAGTGAGGTAATAGGCCTATTGGGGCTAGTGGAGTCACCAGGTGGAAATTTTTAGCTTTTTTGAAGGTAAAATGTTTTATGGTCCACCACCAATGATTTATTTTGAAAACCAATCTGAAATATTTTGGGTTTTTCTGAGATTTTTATGGTTCTATGTTTGTGAGAGTGTCCTATACCTGATTCAACACTTAGCTAAGGTGATGAAACAAACAGAGTCTACTCTATGGCTTATCAGTTGATTTCTTCAAGGTTTGATAAGAATCTTTTAGAATCCTAAAGGTTACTTAGATTGCCACTGATTTAGGTAGGTCCTATCATGATTACCATTATGTTGGTGGTGCTTGAAGAAAGCTATAGTTCTCTTGAATGAATACTGAGTGTCTTGTTTAGGGAATTTTACTCAAAAAGGTCCCACCGTGATCGCCAAAATGTTGGTGTGGAGATGAGGTGGCAGATTCATCGGATATTCTTTGAGTTACTGAGGGTCTAATGACTTTTTAAGAGGTATTTATGTGACTATATACTCAGAAGTCCCATCATGATCGCCAAATGTTGTGTTGGGGTTCCCATGTTTTGGCCAGATTGGCAAGACCAGAAGATGAGACAACATCAGAACCACTTTCAGACCTCAGGATCTAGCCCTCCTGGGTCCAGAGAGGGATCTCTCTATATGAGCAAAGGTTTTATGTCTTTGAAGCTCAATGTTAAGATATTAGGCTAGTTATAGGCACAGGGTTTGTTTGTTGATATTTGGTTTGGTTGTTGGGAATTTGGAAAGAAGGGTTCAATGTAAGACAAGGATGAGCAAAGAGGATTATAGGAAAAGGAGGGATGATTCAGAGAACATTCAATACCATTGGGAAATGGAGTCAGGAAAGGGTTTACTTAATATTCAATATGCAGGCTTTCAGTTGGGATAGTCATCTAAAGCATTGGATCTTAAAGATGATAGTGAAACATGAAATGGTAAGAGAGAAGGAGAAAGCAAGGAAACCTCCAAGGTGACCTTTCAGGAATCAGATCTAGGGACAGGACATGCCGTTGGACAACCTGTGATCCAAGACCTAAAGGTTAACTCTTCAGACAAGGAAGCAACAAAGATTTAAACACAAAGGTGAAAACCTAAGATCAGAGAGAGAATTTGAACTCTCAATGCTTTGGCATCCAGCTTAAGGGGACTTAGGAAGGTTCAATTAAGTGAAAAGGACTCTAGTGAGGCAGAAACAAAGATCTAAACTCCTAGTATCCCAATTCATTTAATCAAAGCCTAACAAGAACATCTGAAAATAGTTTCATTAATTCATACATCAACTAGCAACATATGTTTTGACCACTACACTGGTTAAATTAGCTTGAAACAATCCTCAGATAACACATACATCAGAAAAAATTGAAGGCAAGGTAAGCAGAAACATAGGGTACCTAACAAGGGTAAATCCTATGCCAGATTTCTGATGCGAGCCAGTAGAAATGAAATGCAATGAACTACAAGGTAAAACAAATATAGAGATAGAAAAACATCACCGCTGCTTTAAATCAGGATCCAAAGAAATGTGCTTGTCATATTAAAGAGCAACACCAGTCATGTACAACATTACCAACATCTTGATATTCAGTCTGAAAACATCTTCCTCAGCCTATCTTACAACTTTACACAAAGACTATGTCTCAAAAGAAACAGTTTGCAATTCTCAGATATCCAATCAACAACCACTACAATGCGTTCCCTTATGAATTTTATAGCTGAATGAGAGACAGAGGGGGTAGATGAAAACTAAATGCAGCATTAAAACTTAGAAGAGGAAGAGGGCCAAGGCCCCATTCTATTTTGATTCTGGGCATTTATCTCTGGTACTCTTTAAATGAAAGAATGGTCTTCGTGAGGCTGCAATTTACTCCAGGTATGTCTTTGATGTACTCGCTGCAACACCTCTGCAATACTTGTGGTACTCTGGTGAATTAAATAAAAGTAGAACAATGATTCTGGGGCCTGCCATACCGTGTAAAAAATGCTTATGATATCATAGGACTGTTGCTAGGGCGGAAATTTCCTCAGGGACACGAAAATCATGAAAACCGTATGGGCACTTCGTCCTTTCATGGGAGGAGACATTCTGCTGATATAGACACCCTGATGATATGATTTTCTGTGCATTGGATCTTCTGAGTGATCCACGGGGTCTTCGATCTGGTACCATGCCTTAAATTACTGACTCCAGACTTCAAAATCTTTGATTACCGGTCTTAAATTCTCTGATCTTTCACTGATACTCTTTTGCTGCTCCATTCTTGTCTCTGTCTGCGAAATATGTGCTTTAATGGAACTGGGAAGGTTTTATAGAGTTTTACCCTGCTCCTTTAATGAAAGTCATGTCATAACACCTTCCCAGGCCTTCCTTCATAATTTTGATCTCTGCACATGGTCTTCCCTGCGTTTTTTTCCACTGTAACAGTGATTGTGAATCCTGGCGGCCGTTTAACGCTGGTACCCTGCAAAACACAAAAACTCGTCAAGAAAACCATGCATGGGGAGGGTGGATGCAATGGGAACAATGAGAATGGCAGCACAGCCTGGTGAAATGGTGGAACAATGTAGGATGATGGTGGAAAATGCAGTGAACAGTGGAGAAATGGACTGGTGAAAGTTGGCGGAGTGCAGCAAAATTTTAATGCGGACATTCGACATTTTGACCTTTGAATGAAATACAAAGGTGTCGGACGAAAATGCATTGAAAATATATGAACACACGTGTAATGGTGACGTGGCGGGACCTGGTCAATGGTGGGGCATGCATTTAATCTGGACCGTCCGATCTCAGGAGGAGATCAATGGTTGAGAACGCGTTGGAGGGTGACAGATGGTGGGCTAGGGGTCCCTTGGCCTTGGATTAACTCCCGAGCATCTTCGTGGCGCGAGCACCGTTGGATGGACAACTTCAGATCGGACGGTGTACGCGCATATCACGCCGGGTCCATGGTCGAATGTTAATGCGCGATGGGGGGCAGTTTCCAATAGTGCGCAGAGCCACACGTCATGCGGTGAATGGCTTCGCTCCGAAACAAAAAATACAACCCACCCTCCAAAAGCGGTGCGATGGAAACCAACGGTTTTGAACAGTGCTTTGGCGCGGGGACCACCGGGGTGAGTGAAAAATGGACCGTCGATCTGCGGATCAGATCGAAGGTGGATATGCGATCGAAGGGGTGAACAAGGGGGGCCATGGGCGCTATGGAGTTTGCGAAGACCGTCCGATCTGTACCAATCGATGATTGATAGCGCTCCCAATATCCAAATGCAATAAGCGCTTTCCGAGCTAGTGCTTGGTTCTAGCACCCGGGTCATGTGAGGAAATGGTTTATGGGGCTGAGCTAAAAGGGGCTAAAATTGAAATGTGTAGAATGTGGGTTTTTGGCCCATTTTTAATGAAATTTAAGGCCAAAAGGGATAATGGTAGAGGAGAGAAAGGGTTATTAAACCAAACAAGGGGTTTGTGTTGGGTTTAGAGGGGGTTTTGGGATGATTTTAGAGGATTAGTGGGGAATTTAGAAGGGGAGAAATAATGATGAAATAGAGGCTTAGGGGGAATGAAACAAGAGGGAAAGGAGGCCTTTTGGGCATTCTTTTCTCAACAGAGAGGCTTATTGACTTGGAAACAACAGTGAGGATTTTTCAAAGAGAAAAGGCACAAGGAGGCTTCAAGGATGATGTGTTTTCAAAGGAAATGCATACCTTGAAGACTCAAAAAACATTTTAGCCCCCTGTTTGCTTGTCAAAAAATTCATAGGGGGCTAATAGTGGCTCCACATGGGGATGGCTTCTTCTTGAAGAAGTCAAGAATTCAGAAATGATCTTTGACGTAGGCCGGATGCCTGATCTTTGAGCCATGTTCCTTCTTTGATTTTCAGCTGCCACAAACATGGTAGATCAGCAGAAACATTCCCAAACAATCTACCTACCCAGACTATAGTCCTATCATTTTCTCTTCCAGGGTGCATTTGGACTAGCAGACCCTTTACATCATTTATTTTTTACAAACAGGAAAATAAACCTATTCTATTTCTACCCTTATTGCTCCATGAGACCAGATTAAACTGTTGGTCTCATATGTTTCTCTACCTAATCTAATATCTGCTGGGATTAGACTGTCCAGCAAATTTCTTCTCTACATTCTACAACAGAAATTTAAAAACAGTCAAACTAGGATTAGACAGTCTAGTTTGCTATGGATCCAAGGCATAAAGACAGTTGCACATGGACAGAAACTTGTAGAAACTAAAAAAAAAAATCTTGAAGGCTTAGAAATCGAAGTTTTGGAAGCATCCTTCTTTCTTTGTGACTCAAGTTTTGAGCTTGTTAGAGTCACTTTCTCTTCTTCATTTTAGCTCTAGTTTTGGGCATGTTAGAGCTAGATCCTTTTTCTTCTTTCTTTAGCTCAGGTTTTGATCTCAATATTGAGGCAAATCTTTGCCGTGAGGTTCATGTTTTGAGCATGTATAGACCTCACCTTTTTCTCTTGTTTTTGGAACATTTTCTCTTTTTTCTTGAAAACAAACATACAATGATAGGTATTTACAATGGAAATGGGAGCGGAAATTGAAATCAGCATAAACAGTGCCGAGCATCTGCCATTGACAGAGTTTAAGCCAATAAACGCATCTAGTTCTTCAGAAAAAAAGGCATTTGGACCTGAGTGCTTTGGATGATGTATGGACCTTTCCACTGTTAGCCACCTATATTTTTCAATTATATCAGCTGGTGGCTAAATATTCTTGGCAGCCTTCAAGAAACAAATTCAGGCCTAAAATTGTTGGTGCTTGAAGTCTTTTGGTAAGATCATAAACTACTGGTTGGTTCTTCATACTTTTCCTCCTCTCTGCCTCTGATATTCCATGAAAATCCTAGTCAAGTATTGCTGCATCCTCCTCCTTTTTCCCCTGCACAACCATCCCTACCTTCTGACTGCTTGATTTTCTTTTATTAAAACCCCACCAAACCACATTATGTATTCATACCCCTTCAATAATCTCATTTCCTAAGGTTGAAAACCTATTTTTTAGCCTATCGGAACCTTTTTCTTCTTCAAAAATCATTGAAAATCATATGAAAACACCTATTTTCTATACGCTGGCTCTTCAGCCCCCTCGGGCTAAGCCCCTGCTCGTCTTTCTCCACATATTCGAGCGCTGGAACCAACGGTCCAGCCTTTAGGCGCTTAATCAAAAATAACCCCTCTCCGCCACATTTTTCCTTTGCAAAACCAAAAACCCACATTTCTAAAGTTTCAGCTGGGAAATTTTAAATCACGTGTTTACATTTCGCGATCAACCAGAGCCGTCGATCTGCTCCCCAGATCCGACGGAGCGGAACGAGCCCCCACCTGGTGGACCCCCCTTCCCGCGTTGTTTCCTGTTTCCACCGGTTTCATCCCGCACCTCTTTCTGCGTAAAGCTGGTTTTCCCCGTCGGCCAGCGATTCCACATGCTGGCCGACACGTGTCCTCCGCCTCGCTCCAAAACCGCTGTGCAAATCCCATCGCCCGCGCGCTAATCCTCGTACCATAGCCTAGCAGCGGGATCCACCTCCACTGTTGGATTTGGGCCCTCCAATCTGACGGTTGCCGATCGCCCGATCCTCCCGGCCTTTAACGAACTCGCCCGCCTGTTAAATCTCCCCCGACGCGTTTGAAAGCCGATCCCCACTGTCGATCTCCGCAGATCGACGGCTCTCATTCATTCTCCCGATTCCATGGTACAAGTTCACTTTTTCTCCGCTGACTTTTCAGAAATGCTCCCGACCATTGATCGCAATACGATCAACGGCTCAGATTGCTCCATTTTCCCGCACGCCCTCCGATGCAGACTATCCATATAACGCAGGATTTTCTCATTTTTCTTGTATTTTGCAGGTTTTAAGGTTTTTTCGTCGTGTTTCAATGAAAATCTGAAGAATGAGGGTGACGACTCCCGTCCTTCTGATTAATCCAGAGAATCGACCGCAGGGTGAAGAATAAAGATATCAACAAGGTTTCATGAGCCTTGGTTGCTACGTGTCCCTGTGAAGCCTGAAGAATGCAGTCAACATCGACGCAGGGAAGAGAATCAGATTTTGAAGACAGAATGAACCAGAGCAGCAGTTTTATGGATAGATTGGCGGGGATTACGGCTAAGACGGTTATCAAAAGCCTAATCCCCGGCTCAGAGCACAGATTAAAGAAAAACCTAAAAGTGTTCATCAGACGTTGCCTCCACCGCCATACTTTGAGGCAAATTGATTCCTCAACCACCGCAGTGCCACCTATTGCCTCAGAATGCTCAATCAGAGGATGAATTTATTGAACAAGATCAGATATTATGCCTCGGAACAACTAAAGGAGTTATTTCTGCGCCAGATTTAATGACAGAATGTTTGCAGAGTAACCCTAATAGTACGCAGAGCCTCAAATGTCAACAAAAGCTCCTTCCGAGCTTACTTCATAAGTATAAGCGCATAAATGCAGTAGAACACCTGTATAAATTCTTCATCGAGCCTCCCAGGCCAGGAAGACATTAATTCTGCATTAATTGTATTTGAGATCTTTTTATCAGATCTCACCTCCTCATCCTTCTATAAATACTCCAGAATAAGATGAGTGAGGGGTTGGATTAGTTGGTTGTCAATGTAATTGCTGAAGTGTTGTAGCTATTTCTGAGTGGAAAACTCTTGAATGTAAATAGTGGTTTCATAGGCTCTTGGAGCTCTGCTTGTAACAGATAGGTTAGATTGTGAAAAGAGATGGATTAAAACATTGGATTTGAAGATTGTAACCGGTTTGAAGCAATCAATACAAGCTGATTTATGGGATCCTGGTCTATGTTGATGGTGATGTTATTCTTACTGTGAACTTGTCATTTTATTTCTGTTTTCAATTTGTTTCATTTTCCACTATAAAGAACAGTTTAAACAGTGTTAGGACCTGCTGTATATCAGTAGCCTTCTCTGGCTGAGAAATCTTTATTTAAATGTTTTATTTCTGCTGTTTTATTTGAGAATGATTTAATTCAGTCTAAGTACAGAGATGCTGGCATTCCCTCATCTTTTCGTCACTGCTAAATGTTATTTTTAAATGTTACTTTCATGTATGTTGTGTAAGGAATGAATTGAGGAAATCAAAGGTTAGCCCTGAGTCCCTTTCATGTTTGCTCAACTATTTGTCTGTTTCCCTTAGGATGTGTCAAAAGCTGACTAGTTTCAAAGTACTTATCAGATCTTAGGCCATTCTGTGTTATCTTGGTGATTGTCTTGGAAGTAACTAAGTAAAGAAGAACTAGGAGAGGATCAGGGTGAGTCCCAGCCCACTAGCTTCTGCTCCAAAGGTTTCCTTCAAGTTTCCCTTTGTTGTTTAATCTGTGTTCTATCAGAAGTGTATCAAAGGCTGGCTAGTTTCAAAGTACTTACCAGATCCTAGTTTGCTTCTATGTTTTTCTTAAGTGCCTGGTCCAAGGCTGGCTAGTTTCAAAGTACTTACCAGATCCTGGGCTGCTCTTTGTTCTGCATCTGTTAATTCCCTTTCTTTTTGTATCACCCCATTCCATAAATCAAACTTTAAAAGAGATCCTTAGGCCTAGATGACTTGCCCCATAGATTACTCTTGAACCTGGATGTTTCAATTAAATTCTCTTATGACTCCATAGCCCAATGGATTGAAAAATTGCCATCATCTTTCTTTAGAATCAAAGCTTATTCTGTTTGCTTGCAACTTCTCACCTTTGAACCTATTTGCATATAGATCTTTCTGCCTCAGACAGCAACTATGTTCAACCATCCGAGAAAACCAAACAAAACCCTTGGCCTTCATAACTAGCCTAATATCATCACCCCAAACTTCAAAGACAATATCCATCTTTGTACATATTGGAGAGATCCCTCTCCGGATTCAGGAGGGCTAGATCCTAGAATCCCAAAGTTGGTTGAAATGATGTTAACTCTGTGATCGGACTTTGCCAATCTTGCTTGTTACAGAGACCTAACATTTCTGGCGACTCCACTGGGGACCAATTTAACCCAGAATCTCTATAAGACCTTGAGAGTCAAAAGCAGCCTCTTCAAGCACTACCAAGAAATGGTAATTAAGATGAAGCTCAATTGAATCAGTGACAAACTAGGTCAGCCCTAGGATTCTTTAGAGTTTTTATCTAACCTTGGAAAATCAGCTAGCTTAGCCATAAGGATACACTATCTTTGTTTCATAACCGTAGCTAAGTTTTGAGGCAGAGTTAGGATATTCTTCTGAACCACAAATAAAAGCAATTCAGAAAATACCAAAAACATTTCAGATTGGTAGTAAAACACTAGTTTTGATATCTTGTATACGTCTTTGATGTGTTTTACCTTATACTCTTAGACAGAGTCTGGAAAGGGCTAGGTAGCCTCTGGATCTCATCCTCTTTTAAGGGGTGACATATCTGGTGAATTTCCTCCCAGTCAATCTCTGGTTAGATTTTGTTGTGTTTTGAGATATCCTTGAAAAGGAATGTTTCACAAACACTGTGGTGGATAGTGTACTCCTTTGAAAACACTCTGAACCTTCCACCCGGCGACTCCACCATCCTGAACAGACCTTAAGACTCCACTGGGAAGAACCCTTATCATTATAAAATCATTCAAACTCAGTTAGAGGGCTATAGGATTTGAAAATTGTAAAACAGATTGGTTAAACTCCTAAAGATTGTCATATCTGGTTGAACTTTTCCTGTTTAGTTGGGTCTAAACATATAAACATTGTGGCTCCTAAAAAGATTCACACTAGAGCCCATCCTGACCCAGATCCTCCTAAAATAGTTGATAACCCAGAAAGAATTCTTAGGAAGTCTCCTAGGATACAATCTTCAACTATTTTCAGACCACCCCTAAGAGCTAATTCAGTCCCTGAAAACCTTTCAGCTCTTCATGAATCACAAATTGACTTATTAAACCCATTCAGAACTAGGTCATTTGGTGATTTAGATCAGTTAGATTCTGAGCCCACACTTTCATCTCCCGAAACAAGTGAAACTCTTGGGAATAGAGAATCAACACCTCCTGATTTACATTTCTTACATAATCTAGGTGTCTCTCATCCGAGATCAGCTCAGAGATCTACTGCTGTTCCATCCACTTCTGTTCATCTTTCATCCATTGTTCAAACCACTCCACTTCAACCCACACCTCCTCTTGTAAATCCACCCCCACCACATATCATGGCAGCATGGTATGCTCCCTTAGTCCTTCCTGTACCATTAGTCAATCTTCCACAAGATTATCAGTCCAAAATTCCATTATATGATGCTAATAACACCATAACAACATCTCAACATGTGGACAAGATGAATGACTACTTTGACAGAAATGAAATTGATAATGAATCTGTCAAAATCAGACTGTTTGCTCAAAGTTTGGGGGGAGAAGTGAGAAAATGGTTTAAAGGTTTAACCCCCCATAGTATTAACGACCTCCAAGCCTTCCATCAAACATTCTTAAACAAATGGGAAGTAAGGAAGAACCCTCTCCAAGTCCTTGCCGACTATAACAATCTCCATAGGAACCCTGGGGAAAGTGTACAAGCTTATTGTACCAGATTTAACAATGTATATAATGCACTTTCCCCTGAACTAAAACCTCCTCAGGGCTCAGCTTTGAACAAATTTCCTGAAGGGTTTGATCCGGACATGACCTATTCACTCAGAGAAAGAGTCTTTGCAACCCTCGAAGATATGCAAAGAGGTGCTCTTTCTGTGGAAGTTAACCTCATGGAGAAGAGAGCAAGGATGAAAGCTGAAAAGAGAGTATCTTTTAGAGAGGAATCTACCCCTTCCACTTCAAGCTCGAAGATGGAAAGAATGATGGAAGAAATGATGAACAAAATGAGCATTCTAGAGAGAGCGCAAGCAAGTCTAAATCAAAACGCTCCTCAAAACAGAAACCAAAACCAGAATCAGAATATTAGAAGAAATCAGCCTCCAAACAGACTTAGGGAAGATGATCAACAGATCATTCCTCCCTTTCATCAAAACTTTTTAAGTGAGGTTGAGGAAACAGATGAAACAACAGAGGATAACGATATAAACTTATTTGGGGTAGATGATGATGACTTTGAGGTTCATTATGATCATAAACAAGGTCTTTATACACCTTATGATGACAGAAGAAATGATAATGAGAATAGCTATCAGAACATGGAAAAAACTGTCATACAGCCTTCAAGAGAATATGAACTCAGAAGTAGATCTAATCAACAAACTCCCAACAATAAAACCTCTGACAGACCTTCTCAAAACAACACTGCAACCAAGTCTGAAACAATCAAACAAAAGGACAAAATAGTGGCTGTTAATTCTGGTAATGGTAAAAAGAAAGACACTCAAAATATCGAAAAACAGAGTGCAAACATTAGTAGTACTAGCACCTCAGTTAGTACTCCTGGTAAAACAACTGTTTCAACTGTAGATAAACCGAATCAGCAAACTGTCATTGCTGATAAAGCAGCAGCAAACAAGGCCGAAACCAATGTTTTAAAGAGTCAAAACCTTTTCAGCCTAGAACAGGAAATCTCAAAGATCAAAATCTCTGTTCCTTTGACTGAGTTAGCTGCCCAACATGTGTATAGGTCCAAAATTTTGAAGGCTTTGAACTTAGAAGATAATGAAGATACTCTCAATCTTAATGATGACCAACCAGAGCTTATTTTTGGTCCAAAGATTGAAGGAAAGTTCCAAGAAGGTCCCGTCCCTCCCTTTTATGTAAGCTTAAACATTCATGACAAAATTCTGCATAATGCTATGCATGACTCAGGCGCTTCCCATAATTTAATGCCAAAAGCTGTAATGGAAAGCCTGGGTCTTGAAATTACTAGACCTTACAAAGATCTGTACTCCTTTGACTCAAGCAGAGTTAAGTGTCTAGGATTGATTAAAGATCTCTGTGTTAATTTAGCCCAAATTCTAGCCAAATGTTTAGTCATGGATGTTGTTGTGGCTGATGTCCCCCCAAAGTATGGAATGCTTTTATCACGATCTTGGGGGGCTAAGTTACAGGGGACCATGCAAATGGACATGACCTATGCAACTACCCCTGTTTTCAATTAGACTAGGAAGCTTTATAGGGAATCCCATATGCAGTACACAGTAACAAGTCAAGATCGGCCTCAAAACTCTCCTCTCTATGCCATAAATACGAGCCTTGATTCTTTCATCATGTTCAATGATGAAACACTCACGGAACAAATTATTTCAACAGAATCAATGGATGAGATGAAAGAGGAGGAACACAACGCTAAATTTCCGAAACAGTCTATTGTGTCTGAACATCCTAGCAAACTAAAATCAGATCTTGAACTGCAAGTTATCGATCATTTGAACTTAAAACTTAACAGTCAGAAAAACAGTCCTCAACCCGATGAGAAACTTGAGGAATCAAATGATGCAAAGTCCATACACCAAACTGAAAATCTGCCTCTCTGGACTATGTATTTTGATGGGTCATGCACCAAAACAAATGCTGGTGCAGGTGTCTGGATCACTAACACTGAAAATAATCATACAGAATGTATCTCATGCAAATTAAACTTTCAGTGTTCTAACAACATAGCAGAGTATGAATCCCTTCTCTTAGGCTTGCATCTTTTGAAAAAATTAGGTGCCAAGAGAATCGATGTATATGGGGATTCTGAATTAATCATTAGGCAAGTTAATGGGGAGTATAATGCAAATCACCCCAGACTTAGGGCCTACAGGAATGATGTCATTGATCTTTTGAAAACATTCGAGGAGTCCACCTTATCTTTTGTCCCAAGAAAAAGAAACATTGCAGCCCACAATTTAGCCTTTGCTGCTAGAACCTGTCCAATACTGTATGATGACACCTCTCAGATAAAATTCAGACCAGCTATCCCAGATAACAAGAAATATTGGCAGGTATTTGATGGAGATAAACAAATAGAAGACTTCATGCAATTCAGAAATGAGTTTGAACTCCATAGTTCAGATTCAGACTATGATACAGACTGCAGTGAAGAAAATTTTCTTGGTGAAGAAGAACCATCTCCACAGCTGGTAGATATAAACCTTCAGACTATCACATCTACACATCAAATAGAACTAAGTGCAAAATCTGAAACAGAAGAAATGGAAACTCTGCATTCTAAAGATGATAGTCTGCCCAAGGGTTTGGCCCCTCTAGAAGAACTATTTGATTTTGATGATGTGGCCAACAAACCGAAACTGGAACCTGTAGAAACCGAAGTGGAGGAATGTAATATAGGCAGTGAGGAAAAACCGAGATTGATCAAACTGTCTAAAACTTTACCAGCTCACATTAAACTCAAATACTTAGAGTTGTTTAAAGAATTTTCTGATGTTTTTGCATGGAGTTACGAAGATCTTAAATCCTATGACACTGAAATAATACAGCACAAAATCCCTCTTAAAGAAAACCAAAAACCATTCAAACAGAAACTGCGCAGAATAAACCCTGTACAGCTGCCTTTGGTCAAGAAGGAAATCATGAAGATGTATGATGCTGGTATTATTGTCCCTATTAGATATTCTGAATGGGTATCTAATCTGGTGTCTGTTAGGAAGAAAACTGGAGAAATCAGGCTTTGTATAGACTTCAGAAATTTAAACAAAGCTTCATTAAAAGACAACTACCCTTTGCCCAAGATGGATCATATTTTACAAAGGGTGGTGGGGTCTAAAAGAATTTCTTTGCTAGATGGCTATTCAGGGTATAATCAAGTCCTAGTCCACCCTGATGATCAATTAAAGACAACTTTTACTACACCATGGGGCACTTTCATGTATGTGAAAATTCCTTTTGGTTTAATGAATGCTGGAGCAACCTTTCAGAGAGCCATGGACATAGCATTCTCGGAAGAATTAGGCTTCTTCATCATTATCTATCTTGATGATGTAACTGTGTTTTCAAAAACAGATGAGGAACACTTAGAACATTTGAGGAAAGTTTTCGAGAAGTGCAGAAGGTTTGGGATATCTTTGAACCCTAAGAAAACTTTATTTGGTCTCCAAGAAGGTAAGCTTCTTGGACATATCATTTCGGAAGAGATCATAAAGATAGATCCCATGAGGATTGAGGCTATATTGCAAATCTCGCATCTGTTTCCTGTTTCCGTCGGTTTCATCCCGCACCGCTTTCTGCGTAAAGCTGGTTTTCCCCGTCGGCCAGCGATTCCACATGCTGGCCGACAGGTGTCCTCCGCTTCGTTCCAAAACCGCCGTGCAAATCCCATCGCCCGCGCACTAATCCTCGTACCATAGCCCAGCAGCGGGATCCACCTCCACCGTTGGATTTGGGCCCTCCAATCTGATGGTTGCCGATCGCCCGATCCTCCCGGTCTTTAACGAACTCGCCCGCCTGTTAAATCTCCCCTGACACGTTTGAAAGCCGATCCCCACCGTCGATCTCCGCAGATCGACGGCTCTCATTCATTCTCCCGATTCCATGGTACAAGTTCACTTTTTCTCCGCTGACTTTCAGAAACGCTCTCGACCATTGATCGCGATACGATCAACGGCTCTGATCGCTCCATTTTCCTGCACGCCCTCCGATGCAGTCTATCCATATAACGCAGGATTTTATCATTTTTATTGTATTTTGCAGGTTTTAAGGTTCATTCATCGTGTTTTAATGAAAATCTGAAGAATGAGGGTGACGACTCCCGTCCTTCTGATTAATCCAGAGAATCGACCGCAGGGTGAAGAATAAAGATATCAACAAGGTTTCATGAGCCTTGGTTGCTACGAGTCCCTGTAAAGCCTGAAGAATGCCGTCGACATCGACGCAGAGAAGAGTATCAGATTTTGAAGGCAGAATGAACCAGAGCAGCAGTTTTATGGACAGATTGGCGGGGATTACGGCTAAGATGGTTATCAAAAGCCTAATCCCCGGCTTCGAACACAGATTAAAGCAAAACCTAAAAGTGTTCATCAGACGTTGCCTCCACTGCCATACTTTGAGGCAAATTGATTCCTCAACCACCGCAGTGCCACCTATCACCTCAGAATGCTCAATCAGAGGATGAATTTATTGAACAAGATCAAATATTATGCCTCGGAACAACCAAAGGAGTTATTTTTGCGCCAGATTTAATGACAGAATGTTTGCAGAGTAACCATAATAAGTATGCAGAGCCTCAAATGTCAACAAAAGCTCCTTTCGAGCTTACTTCATAAGCACAAGCGCATAAATGCAGAAGAACATCTGTATAAATTCTTCACCGAGCCTCCCAGGCCAGGAAGACATTAATTCTGCATTAATTGTATTTGAGATCTTTTCGTTAGATCTCACCTCCTCATCCTTCTATAAATACTCCAGAAGAAGATGAGTGAGGGGTTGGATTAGTTGGTTGTCAATGTAATTGCTGAAGTATTGTAGCTGTTTCTGAGTGGAAAACTCTTGACTGTAAATAGTGGTTTCATAGGCTCTTGAAGCTCTGCTTGTAACATATAGGTTAGGTTGTGAAGAGAGATGGATTAAAACATTGGATTTGAAGATTGTAACTGGTTTGAAGCAATCAATACAAGCTGATTTATGGGATCCTGGTCTATGCTGATGGTGATGTTATTCTCACTGTAACTTGTCATTTTATTTATGTTTTCAATTTGTTTCATTTTCCACTATAAAGAACAGTTTAAACAGTGTTAGAGTTTGTTGTACATCAGTGACCTTCTCTGGCTGAAAAATCTTTATCCCAATGTTTTCTTCTAATTGTGTTATTTAGAAATGATTTAATTCAGTCTAAGCACAGAGATGCTGGCGTTCCCTCATCTTTCCGTCACTGCTGAATGTTATTTTTAAATGTTACTTTCATGTATGTTGTGTAAGGAATGAATTGAGGAAATCAAAGGTTAGCCCTGAGTCCCTTTCTTGTTTGCTCAGCTATTTGTCTGTTTCCCTTAGGATGTGTCAAAAGCTGACTAGTTTCAAAGTACTTATCAGATCTTGGGCCATTCTGTGTTATCTTGGTGATTGTCTTGGAAGTAACTAAGTAAAGAAGAACTAGGAGAGGATCAGGGTGAGTCCCAGCCCACTAGTTTCTGCTCTAAAGGTTGCCTTCAAGTTTCCCTTTGTTTTTAATCTGTGTTCTATTAGAAGTGTATCAAAGGCTGGATAGTTTCAAAGTACTTACCGGATCCTAGTTTGCTTCTATGTTTTTCTTAAGTGCCTGGTCAAAGGCTGGCTAGTTTCAAAGTACTTACCAGATCCTGGGCTTCTCTTTGTTCTGCATCTGTTAATTCCCTTTCTTTTTGTATCACCCCATTCCATAAATCAAACTTCAAAGAGATCCTTAGGCCTAGATGACTTGCCCCATAGATTACTCTTGAACCTGAATGTTTCAATTAAATTCTCTTATGACTCCATAGCCCAATGGATTGAAAACTAGCCATCATCTGTCTTTATAATCAAAGCTTACTCTGCTTGCTTGCAACTTCTCACCTTTGAACCTATTTGCATATAGATCTTTCCGCCTCAGATAGCAACTATGTTCAACCATCCGAGAAAACCAAGCAAAACCCTTGGCCTTCATAGCTAGCCTAATATCATCACCCCAGACTTCAAAGACAATATCCATCTTTGTACATATTGGAGAGATCCCTCTCGGTTCGGGAGCTAGATCCTAGAATCCCAAAGTTGGTTGAAATGATGTTAACTACTGTGATCGGACTTTGCCAATCTTGCTTGTTACGGAGACCTAACACTCTTTACCACAAACTATCAAACTTTCCGTGCGTTCCTTTGTCTTCTCTCCTTGAGTCCCACTTCAGAAATTTATCTTCAATTTTGAAGTGAGAAGCTTTGGTTCTCTTTTCATACAACTTCTTTATATTTTCCTGAACTTTCACAGCTCTGTCATAGACCTCTTCCATTGTTTGCTCAAGATGAATTGTTTGGTTTATCCTTCTTACCATGCTGTCGTCTTTTGTCTGAATTTCTTGGACAAGTTGAATCAATGGTACTTCAAGGCTGGTAGGAAACACTGCTTCTGTTCCATAGACAAGTTGGTACGGTCACATGCCAATATATTTCTTTGTTATAAGCCTGTCAGCCCATAAAGCATGCACTAACTTGTTATGCCAGGACTTTTTGTTTTCTTCCAGCAACTTCTTGATGATGGTAACCAGGATCTTGTTTGATGATTCCGCTAACCCATTACCTTGTGGGTAATAGGAAGTTGAATGATCGAGTGCTATTTGATACCTGTGACAAAAATCAACCATATTCTTGGATCCAAAAGCGACAGCATTATCAGTGATTATTTTTCTTGGGCAACCAAACCGAGAGAGGATATGACCTTCTAGGAACTTAATGATGACTGAATCTATGGCATTCCTAGTAGGAGTGGCCTCTATCCACTTAGTGAAGTAGTCTGTGGTTGTCAAGATCCATTTGTGTTGTGCAGAAGAAGTAGGGTGTATTTCTCCTATGAAATCTAGGCCCCATTACATAAAGGGACCCTCAACAGTGATGGGTTGTAAAGGTAGGGGGAGGAACTTTCTTTTGCCTTCAAAAATCTGGCATTTGTGGCAGGCAATTATCATCTTATGGATGTCATTGAAGAGTGTAGGCCAATAATAGCCAGCTCTGAGTATTTTGTTAGCAGTGGCCTTCTAGTTCAGGTGGCCTCCACAGTCTCTTGCATGGAATTCCTATTTAATCCTCTCTGCTTTAGTTTCAGGCAAACATTTAAGCAATAGGCCATTTGTATTTTTCCATTATAAGCAGTTATTCAGTATGCAATAGCTTCTGGATTTTAGTTTTAGGAATCTGGCCTTGGTCTTTGAATATTCAGGAGGGGCATGGAGGTGTGTGAGCACATACAGAATGTCAGAATACCATGGAGAGTTCTGAAACTTCTCCTCGATAGTGGGATCAAGAAATCCTTCCTGCTCATCCAAGGCATCCACCATGTTTATGTCAAGGGCTTGTAAATTTGATTCAGCCATTAGTTGATCTAAGCCCTGACCTTTGATCAGTTTTGTGGGTTTTATCTCAAGGTCATATTCTAAGATTACAACAATCCATTTGCCCCTCTTCCCATCTGGGTCTTGGGACAAAATGTCTTTTACCACTGTGTTGGGCACGTAGGCTATGGTGTGGGAATGCAGTATGTACACCCTAAAGTATTTCAAGGCCTTAACCAGGGCATAGGCCTGTTTTTCCATTATGTTGTATTTCAAGGGTTCATCCCTCAGAGCTTTGCTGAAGAAAGAGATGGAATATTCCATTCCCTCTGGATTTTTCTGCAGTAGAACTGCAGCTACTGTATGCTCAGAGGAAAATGAAAATTTCAGGAAATCTTCTGAGAAATCAGGGCTGATTAGGATAGGAGCCCGGGTGAGTGCAAGTTTAACTGTTTCAAAAGATTTCTTAGCCTCAACAGTCCACTTAACCCCTACACCTTTCCTAAGCATGTTAGTCATATTCCTGAGGTGTTCAGCTAAGTTGGGAATGAACCTCCTTAGGAAGTTTATTTTCCCAATAAAGGACTGTAACTCTTTGATGTTTCTCGGGTGTGTCATTTGTAGTATTCCCTCAACTCTTTGTGGGTCTATCTTAATTCCCTTCTCAGATATAATGTGGCCGAGAAGCTTACCTTCTTGCAGCCCAAATACAGTCTTTTTAGGATTCAATGACAGACCGAACCTTCTACATTTCTCAAACACTTTCCTCAGATGTTTTAGGTGCTCTTCATCAGTCTTGGAGTAGACTGTTATATCATCCATGTAGATGACAATGAAGTGTCCTATTTCATCCGAAAAAGCTATGTCCATTTCTCATTGGAAGGTGGCACCAGCGTTCATCAGTCCAAAGGGCATTTTTACATACATAAAAGTGCCCCATGGAGTGGTAAACACTGTCTTGAGTTGGTCATCTAGGAGTACTAAAACTTGGTTGTAACCTGAAAAACCATCTAATAGGGAGATCCTTTTTGAGCCTACCACCCTCTGAAGAATGTGTTCCATTTTTGGCAAAGGGTAATTGTCTTTGAGTGAGGCTCTGTTGAGGTTCTTGAAATCTATGCACAATATGATCTCACCTGTTTTCTTTCTCACAGCTACAAGGTTTGAGACCCAATAAAAGAATGTCACAGGAACTATTATGCCTACCTCATACATCTTCTTTATTTCCTTTTCCACTGTAGGCAATTGTTTTGTGTTTATTCTACGAAGTTTTTGTCTAAAAGCTTTCTGATCCTCTTTCAAAGGTATTTTGTGCTTTATGATGTTTGTGTCATAGGCCTTTAATTCTTCATAGCTCCAAGCAAACACATTAATGAATTCTTTGAACAAGTCAATATATTTCTTTCTCATGTTTGCAGGCAGGGACTTAGCCAATTTGATCATCTTGGGCTTATCTTCATTGCCTATGCTGCATTCCTCAACATTAGAGTCTGAGTGCTCTATAGTGGGCTTTTTCGCTACATCATCGAATTCAAAAAGGTATTCTAAAGGTGCCAGACCTCGGGTATGTTCTTATCTTTGGCCTGCAACACCTCTACTTCTTCACTATCTGCGTTTTCACGTTCTTCGTTTGGATTTCCAATCTGTTCGTTTAAAGTGTTTATTTCTATGTTACAAGGTGGTTCTTCTTCATCTGAGGGCTCTTCACTTAGGCAGCTATCGTTAGATTTAGAGTCTGAATCGGAAAATTCAAACTCGTTCCTGCCTATCAGGAAATCCTCATTCTGTTTATTGCCCTCAAACACCTGCCAATATTTTTCAATGTCCAGCACTGCAGGTCTGAATTTGGTTTGAATGATGATTTGTTGGTCACTGGGAGGCTTGTGATACGAACTAGCCACGCAGGCTAATCCATTTTCAATTGTGTTCTGACTCCTAGGGACAAAAACCAGTTCATATTCTACAAAGGTTTTCAATAGATCCATAGCGTCATTCCTGTACGCTCTCAGCCTAGGGTGTTTAGTTGTATACTCACCATTCACTTGTTTTATGACCAACTCAGAGTGTCCATGCACAGTTATCCTATGAGATCCTAATTTTTTCAATAGATTCAAGCCTAGGATAAGAGCCTCATACTCTATGATATTATTTGTGCATTTGAAGTTCAAATTAAAGGCATTTCTCTCTGCATAGTCACTCCCTGTGTTATGTATCCACACTCCTGCTCCTACAGTCTTCCTAGTATAGGATCCATCAAAGTTCATTTCCCATAAAGGTTCGCTCTCGGGCTTAACATCGTTTTGTTCTTGGTGTGGTGCATGGGCTTGCGGAGTGTGACTAATCAGTTGACTGCATTCTATTTCTTGTTAATTTTGAGTTTCTGTTTCAGTGCACTGTCCAAATTTTTCTACATCGTTCTCCTACGAGTCTAGGGTAGGAATTATGTTAAAGTCCATGGGCTTTGTTTCCTTGTTTGTATCTCTATTTTTGAATTCTGACCCCTCTAAGGATTCATCATTACAAAGGATGAAGGAGTCAAGATCTATGTGTACAGAGTATAAAGGTGAATTTTCAGGCTTTTCGGGGCTGCTGACCAGGAATTTCATTTGTGCCTCTCTATACAGTCTTCTAGGTTGGCCAAAGACTAGGATTGTGGCATAGGCCTCGTCCATCTGCATTGTACCTTGCAGCTTGGCACCCCATGATCTCGATAATAACATGCCATACTTGGGTGGCACATCTGCCACTACAACATCCATGACCATACACTTTGCAGGGATCTGGGCAAGGTTTACACACAGGTCTTTGATTAGGCCAAGACACTTTACCCTGCTAAAATCAAATGAATATAAGTCTTTGTAGGGTCGGGTTATCTCTAGGCCTAACCTTTCCATAACTACTTTAGGCATCAAGTTGTGTGAGGCTCCAGAGTCATGCATTGCGTTGTGGAGGATCTTTTCATGGATATTGAGACTAATATAAAAAGGTGGCACTACCCCTTCTTGAAACTTTCCTTCTATATTTGGACCAAACAGAAGGGCTGGTTGATCATCACTCAAATTGATAGTGTCAGTGTTTTCCCCTAGATTTAATGCTTTCAAAATTTGGCCTTTATATACATCCTGAGTGGCCAGCTCAGAGAGTGGGACAGAGATTTTAATTTTTGCAATCTCACTCTCCAAATTGAAAGTGGGCTGACTCTTTGGAATGTTCAACTCTGTTTTGTTAGTCACTACCTTGGTGGTAGAATTAGTGTACTGATTCTCACTATGTACAGTGTTTGTGACAGTTTTATCAGGAGCACTAACTACAGTGCTAGTGCTACTAATTGGTTGAATTTATTTATCAGTGTTTTGGTTGTCTTTTTCTTTGCTTTTCCCAGAACTCTCAGCTGCTGATTTGTTACTTTCAGCAGTTACTTTAGAAGTTTTCTCAAGCCTTTTCTTGATAGAAATCTCAAAAGCCTTTGGTTTGGAAGTTTCTAGGCTCTTTTTGCTTCTAAGTTCATATTTTTCTCTGACTTGCATGATGGCATTTTCAAATCCTAACATGTAATCCTCAGATTCTAATCTTTCCTCATCCCAATAAGAGGGTGAGGGCTGATATTCCTCTGTGGAACAATTGTGGATTGAGTTTCCTATTTTAAACATGTTTATTGTGGTTCCCTCAGACTCTTCTACGATTCCCTCATCTTCATCAAGAAAGTTCTCTTGAAATGGGGGAATAACTTGCTGATCTGAGTCTCTTTGTCTGTTAGGTGTGGTATTATTTCTTCTAAAGCTCTGGTTTTGGTTATGATTTTGGCTTCTGTTTTGGTTACTGACTATGACAACCATTTTTTCCATGATTTGCTATAGCTTTTCCATGTTTTTAGATAGACAGTCATAATTGGGATTAGATTTGGAAGCTACAGTGTCATCTCTATATGTTACCCTCTTCTTAGCTCTCAATCTTGCTTTTTTCTCAATCAGGTTAGCCTCTACACTCATTGCTCCTTTTTGCATATCTTCCAGTGTGTCATAATCCCTCTCCCTAAGCTGGT
The DNA here is from genome assembly GCA_034641835.2 of Pinus albicaulis. NCBI lineage: Eukaryota > Viridiplantae > Streptophyta > Pinopsida > Pinales > Pinaceae > Pinus > Pinus albicaulis. The sequence goes on along the minus strand of CM076570.1, from coordinate 496,281,224 downwards.
AGGCCATATCAGCATCAAAGCCTTCCGGATATTTCACTAAAGCCATACCTTGGGGAGGTTTCATATGTGGAGGAAGATCATTATAAACACTGTTAAACCTTGTAGAGTAGTCATGGACACTCCCTCCTACGTTTCTTTTCAGGTTCTTGTATTCTTCTAATATTTGGAGAGGGTTGGCCTTAACTTCCCATTTGTTTATGAAAATCAGATATAAAGCAAGAAGGTCTTGGATACTATTAGGAGGTAGGCCTTTAAACCATTTCTTCACATCAACTCCTAAGCTCTGGGCAAAGATTCTCATTTTGCCTGTATCATCATCTATCTCCATGTAATCAAAAGAATCTTCCATTCTGTCCACATGGTGTTGAGCTGTGGTAGACTCTTTTGCAGTGAAGTGTGGGATATTTGATTGGTAATCATTGGGTAGGGGCACTAAAGGCTGGGGTAAAACCAGAGGTGCATACAAGGTTGCCATGATGATGTTTAGGTGAGGTAAAGGGTTAGCTTGAGTAGCTGGTATGTGGATGATAGGGATACTAGGACCAGCAAAAGTTTGTCGAGCAGATTTAGGGTGGCAGAGCCCCAAGTTTTGAATGAAGTGAAAATTAGGAGGAGTAGATGGAGGGGTCTGTCTATCCCTAATGCGTTTACCACTTTGGGGTGGTGAAACAGGTAGCTCAAGGTCTGGTTGGTCTAGGACACTGAATGACCTAGTTCTAGGTACACTGTTTTGAGAGTCTAGGTCAAAAAGTGGGTCTGATAGAGCTGTAAAGCTTTCTGGTGTAGAGTTAGCTCTATGGATGTGGCTGGTAGTTAGTCTTTTAGGTGTAGGAGATCTCTGGAGGATGCTATCAGGGTTGTCAACTATTTCAAGAGGGTTTGGGCTACGATAAGCTCTTGTGTGAATGGTTCTTGAAGCCAGAATGCTTTTTTCCAACAAAACAGCTTAACCCTACTTGTTACTTCTATTATGGCTGATGTTGTAATGGGCTCTAGTCTCCCAGTGGAGTCTTATGTGAACCAAGATAATCAGCAGGCCTACTGATCACCAGTGGAGTCTTTGATCTTTAAGGAACTATGGAGTCGCCAGGTGGAAGGTTTAGGATGCTTCTGGGGGGTACACTGTCCATCACAGTGCTTATGAGATATCCCTTTCCAAGGATATCCTAAAAACAAAACAAGCTCTAACCAGAGATTGACTGGGAAGGCTTTTACCAGATATTTCACCTCTGAAAGAGAGCGAGATCTGGAGGCTACCTGGCCCTTTCCAGACTCTGTCTAAGAGTGTGGGAAAAACACAACAAGAGGATATAGCAGTTAAGGGTATTCAAAGTTCCGTCCCCAGTGGAGTCACCATTATGTTGGTGATGAAAATGGGAGACAGACAAATGTTATCAGATATAGGCTCTCCGATTTCCTCAGCGGAGTTGCCATTATGTTGGGGTTCCCGTTTTTGGCCAGATTGGCAAGACCAAAAGATGAGACAACATCAGAACCAATTTCAGACCTCAGGATCTATCCCTCCTAGGTCTAGAGAGGGATCTCTCTATATGAGCAAAGGTTTTATGTCTTTGAAGCTCAACGTTAAGATATTATTCTAGGTTATCTTAATGTTCCATTTCACTTGATCGGGTGGTGAAAAGTACAATTAGAGTAGGTTTGATGAATAAGCTCTACTTTGAGCATCTTTTCCAGCTTGTCAGTTGTGTTTAAGTATCGAGTCAATTTTTAGTTGAGTGAGAGTCAGTTTGTGTCATCAAGTCATCAATTTTCAGTCATGCATTTCAGTTTTAGTTTTTGACTCCATTGCCCAATGGATGAAGGCACTGTCTGCTTTCCAAAGATCTGTAGTTCTTGGCACCTCCAAGGAGCTACCATCCCCATTGGAGCCAATGTTAGTGTCAGCCTTTGCAGCCTTCCTCCAGTGATCAAACATGCTCTTAAAAAGTGATTTTAAGGTGTCAAGGTCAAATTTTGTCATTTCAATGAGTCTTCAAGCAAAATTTGGTCACTAGGCATTAGGTCTAGGGTTTGTTTTCACTCTTTTCAAAGTTGTCCAAATGTCTGTCCATGTCACCATTCAGCTGAGTGTACCATCATTCAAAGGGTTTTCATCATCATGTCAGGTTCCAAAGAGTCATTTTACACCTTGTTCATGCTTCAGTTGTGCCTAGGTAAGGTCCATTTCCCTCTCCTAGGGTTTTGGAGGTAATTTCTCTTGGATGGTCAAATCATTAGAAAAACTTGTATCCTGATGTTCATACACCTTCCCCTATCATTAATGTACCTTATTAAAGACTTCCCATCACTGAGATCCCCCAAATTCCTCATTTTTCCACAAACCCTAGTTTCTTGCCACAACTTGGCAATTTTCTAGGTTAGGCCTGTGTTTTTCCCTTTTGGACCCCTTCCCCTGACTCAATCTCTGAGATTACACTTTCCCCTACTTCCTAACATCCCTCCCTACGTCCCAAAATTTCCCCAAAAATTTAAAATCCCCTTATCCCCTTCATTTCGCTTCATTTCGACAAATCCCTTGTTTCACACATCGGGATAGGTTTCACTCAAATGATGTTTCAGAGCAATAAAATCTGAATTTTGGAAAACTGAGAGAGGTTTTTGTACAAAAAATGCCAAGGAAGAAAAAACTCCTTCAGGTTTTACACAGGTTTAATGGTTTTGGAGAAATGTCAATAATACCGTTGCCTCGGGAGAATTGATGCACCTGCAGGAAGTAGTGTTGGGAGATTTGATTTTTGACAGGGTAAAGTAACTCCAAATTGAAAAATTCCAGTTAGGGTGGAAATTAGACTTCATAAGATTTCCAACAAGCTATCCCACGCCCAATTTGGACACAGGGAAGGCCTCCAAAAGCCTCCTGCAAAATGCGCTATTTATGGCGCGGCGCATTGAGCTAAAACACAAAAAAATTTGCCATTTCTCTCCAACATCAAATTTGCTTGGTTTTTCCATGTTTGAGTAAGTCAAAGTCACTCCTCTATTTCTCATAACTCGTGTTTGGTGTTGATTATGAGTTTTATTATGAAGATTTGAGTGAAAAACAGAGTTAAATGTGAAAGTGTCAAAGTCTGCAAAGGTAGAAAGAGAGTTTGCCAAATCAAAAATTGAAGTTCATGCCATACAAGATATGTCTGGAGTTCAAAAATTCATTTTCATGCCAAAAACATCAAGGAGCCAAGAGGAAACATTGAGAAATCAGTTGGAAAGAAAAACAGTGTTTGAAAAGCCAAATTGTGTGTTGGATCAGCGCGCGGCGCGTTGGGTTGGCGCGCAGCGCATTGGAGGACGCACGACGCGTAGAGCGAAATTTTTCAGTGTAAATTTACACTGGCGCGGCGCATTGGAGGACGCGCGGCGCGTTGGGCTGGCGCACAACGCGTAGAGATGAAACTCAAATTTTTTCCATTGCTTCCAGATTTTTGTATTGGTTTCATCAATTTTGCTTTGAGTAAGTTTGACTCACCTTGCAATTGCCCATAAACTTGTGAATGGTGTGGGTATATGATGGATTATAAGAGAGTGAATGTCAAAGACTTAAACCCTCTCATCTTGTAAAAAAATTTCTCCCTTAGGGTTTGAAAGAGGTGGTTAAAACTTGGAACGTTGGTGCTCAAACTCTCATTCTATTGTCATTTGTGTTCTTGTCATTATTATCATTGTTGTCACTGCTGGTACTGTCACATTGTTATACCACCGTCTCTCTTTCCCTTTTGTTTCCATGTGGTAAGCCTCAAACCCTACTGCTCACTATCCATTGACTAAACCAAATCTCCATAACATTCAAAAGATGCCTTGTGTCTTTGATTTCATTTATATATCCCCATTTCATTCACTCATTCCCATCACCTATAAATCCCCAAATCCCTGACTCCCCAAACAGTGACTGTCCTCACCACTAAATTTCACTTGGTAGTCTACTGTATCCCTTGTGATATTTCTCCGCAGCCTCTCATTTCATATGTGGCACACTTGGCATTGAGAAACAAACATATATTTATCATCATAGACTTGTCAAACACCTTGTTTTCTGCACCATGACGGACACATTCATCATACAACCAAGACAGTGATTTTACAATTGAAACTGCATGCACCAGGAGAGCACTGAAACGATGAAAAAGGCCTGATAGACTCCGTATCTTGGCCGAGGCTTCATTGGCTGAGCATGAGGCATGATGGGGGATCTTCGCTCCGAATTTCAGCAAATTTGGAGAATTTTTTGTCATTTTTGAAAATTTTGGTCTCAAAACAGGTTTTTCCGCCCAACGCGTAGCGCGTCACGACGCGCGCTTATGATTGGGACACTTTCTGGAGGAAAAATTTGTATTTTTGGATTTTTCATGGTAATTTATGCATGCTCAAAAATGGCCGAAGCATTTCATCAAGTTCTGGATGATCAAAAGGGCCAAAAACACCATGAAAATCACCTTTCTGCCACCTTTTGCACCAGCAGGAAGTACTTTTGGGAGAATGAAGTTTTGGAGGAGAAAATGAACTCAAAATTAAAAAATTCCACTTGGGTTGGATAGAATACATCTAGGGATTTCCAACAAGCTATCATGAGCTTGATTTTGACTCCTAGAAGTGCTGCAAAAGCAGGTCCAAAGGCGCGTGGCGCATAGAGCTTTGGCGCGCGGCGCATAGAGGAAATTAGCCTATTTTTCACCTTCCAGCTCAAGAATTCAGCTAGTTTGGACTAGTTTCACCTCTTGATGTAATTTTTGGTTTTTATTGATGTAATTTGATGTAAATGATGTAACTTTGGCACTTATTTACTTGTTCTAGATGATTCATTCACAAAAAAGTGAAAATCAAGTGAATGGATCAGTTTCCTAGCTTATAGAGGCAAGTTGTTTGGCTGCCTAGATTTTAGCTCCTTGTTTAGAATTGGTTCAAACTACTCCTAGAAGCATGAGCTCGACCCCTAGAGGCATGGGAAGGGGTTATACTTGTCTATTTATTGTATTTTCTGAGACACTTTCAGGGTTGGACTCTTGGGAAAACTTTGGCACACTATTGTACATATTTTTTGCATTTTGGCTAAGGAAAGATCAGAGGTTTTGCAGCACCTGTTGGGATTCTTGTGGCTTTCAGTTTTGATGGTGTGTTCTCTCAGTTATTTGTAAGTTCTTTAATTTTTAATGTATGCCATTCCCTTCTTTTGCTTCTGAAACTAAATGAATGAGTAAATGAGGTTGAATCCATTGTTTCCAGTGCTCTGCCTTTAAATTTGTTTAGTTTTATATGTTTTCGCCAGTTTGGAGAGGATCCTTGTTCTCCCTTGCCCTCTTCAGCTCCTTGTCATTCTGATCCATCCATACACATAATAAAAAAGCATCAAGACTACTTCCTACCTTGCCCCAACTCGAATTCTGCAAAGATCTGGCCTCATCCCCGAGCCCAAAATTGTTTTTCCCATTTTTTCAACAAAAACCCAAAAAATCAAAATCAAACTTTCCTATCTCTTTACTAGCCTAAAATCAGTATTCATTATAAGTCATCTTAGCCCCTTTGAAGACCTTTTGCCGAGATAGACCCGGAGAGAGCCCTCTCCTGTCCTCGTAGGGCTAGCTACGAGGCTGAGCGTGGTTTGATGTAGCCTTGAGTTTTACCTTATTTCAGCCTAAGGTAGATTTGAGCGCTAACATAGTGGCGACCATACTGGGGAGAAATTTTCTTATTACTGTCATTTGCTATAGACGGAGTCTGAAGTCACGCCAGGTAGCCTTCGAACTGCTCTTGCTCTGCGAGTGCATAGTAGATAAAAGTTGCTTCAGTCGATCTCCGGTTTAGCTTGTGAATGTGCTCCTTGATTTGTGAATTTCCCCAGTATATGTATCAAGATCAGATCTGATGGTTGATGGTGGACAATGATCAGACATAAGAAGGCTGAAATCATTCACCTGGTGATTCCAATTCAAAGTAGAGACTCCACTAGAGGACTGGCTTTTTCTCTGAGAAAATGGAAGGATATTACACAAAGTTCAGGTATCTAAAGTGGAATGGTATTCAGGATCTAATTTTCTTTCTTGTAAATTACTTCTTTGTTGTTCTTGAACCTGTCCTGAAGGTTATTTCGAATTTGTTGTATGATAAAGGTGATCAAAATCTTCACTCGAATTATTCAAAAAGTGTAAATACTGAGTTTCCCTTTGATCCTGGCCTCCTTACTTTTCCCACATCTTATGATGACTCTCTTCAGAGTGATGAGCCAGAAAATCAAGCTGATCCCGTAGCTCTTGTACATACCCCTACACCTTGTAAAATTCCAGATCGGTACAAACCTCTTGTTTTACCTTCTGTTCTTCATGCTTTCCCTAAAAATTATGACCTATATCTACCGAGATTTGATGGTGAAAGCGACAATGTCAACGCTGAGCAACATGTGCAGAATGTTGAGACTTTTCTGGATTTTTTCGAAGTTGATGAAGAGGATGTTAGTATTAGGCTTTTTGCTCTTTCTTTGCAAGGTCAAGTAAAGAGTTGGTTCAAAGCCCTGCCTGATGCGAGCATCACAGATTTCCAGCAGTTTGTCAAAGTTTTCCTTGACAGGTGGATGATTGGACAGAACCCTTTCTTGATTTTAGACGAGTATACCCAGCTGAAGAGACAGTCAGGAGAGACAGTACAACAGTTTTCTGCCAGATTTAATCAAGTATATTTTTCGATACCAGCTGGTATAAGACCTTCTCCTAGATCTGCTCTCTTGCACTACCCGGGTGCCTTTGATCCGGAAATGGAGTTTCAGCTGAGAGAAAAGAATATTGCAACACTTCACGAAATGCAGAACAAGGCAGTAAATGTAGAGGCTCATTTGTTGATCTTGAGGGCAAGGTTGAAGGAAGAAGAGATGAAAAACATAGATCCGGAGAAATCGACACCTTCAGAGGAAAAGCTTGATCTTTTTGTAAACGCAGTAGAAGAGATGGTGCGGAAAATGACTGCAAAAAATGAAAATGACATTCAAGAACAAGCGGCTGACCCAAAACATTTTGTTTCTGATCCAAGTAGTCATAGTGATTGTTTTATAGATCATTGTGAAGAAGAGAGAGCTATTGATATGATGTGTATGTTTGATGATGTGTTTTATACTGATGAATTGCCTCAGTTTGATCAGTATGATGATGATTATGTTCTCCAAACAGAAGCTAATCTTGCAGACAAATCAGTAGCTAGTTTGTGCAAGGAGGAAGTTCACTTTCAGCAGCTCGAGTACAGTGATCAACCGATACATATCAGCTATGACAATGACGAGGAAAGTGCAGCAGATTTTGAAGTAAGTGAAGGATCTTTGCCTTTTTGTTTTGATTCGTTTCAGTTCATCAGAGACAACTACCATGCAATCAGAAATCAAATGTCAACAAGTCTTGATCTGGACCATCTTGAGCGCAATGAAAACCTTGTTCAAGACTTCTCATATTCAGATTTTCAGCCCTCGAAAGCCATTGATTTTCAAGTTGCAGATGAGGACATGGAAGATGGTACATATGATCAAATGATACAAGGTGACTCCGTACCATTTTTTTTTGAATCATTTCAGTTTTTGAAGGGTAAATTGCATAGTAAATCTTCAAATGAGCATCCTATAAGAAATCAGCAATCTCTCAGTGTTAATGTTGAGGATGAGATAGATAACGAAATTCTTGAGCAGCCTGTAGCATCAAATTTGCAGCCACCAAATGAAATGGAAGGTCAGATTATAGATGAAGTCGTGGAAGCTGAAATACATGATTTAATGATGCAAGAGGATTCTGTACCCTTTTGTTTCGAAGCATTTCAGTTTATAAGGCAGAATCTTCGTAATATCTCTCAAGAAAAAGATGAACGGCCAGTAGGATGTCAGACAGTTTCAATGGATACAACGCAGCAGTCTTCTCAAGTTTTTAATGATCCTATTGCTCGTGTGTTGGATGATGTTTGCTGTAAAAGTTCTTCTCCATTAGCTAACCATGTGCCCGAAAAGAATGTTGATAATAATCTTGTTCAAAAGTCAATTTCATTGTGTTGTTCAACAGATTTTTCATATGAGGAGATTGATAAAGGAGACTTTTGTTCTGTCTGGAATCAGCAACGGAGTTTGGTTTTTCATGAATTTCAGGATCCTTTTGATAGCTTGCTGCAAACACCAAAGAAACACAACACAGATGTGAGGAAAGTCTTGATATCCAGCTATGAAGATTACTTGGACCAGAGTAGTGAGGTGTTAATGGAAATGAATAGGTATGTTTATGAAGATCCTTTCGCGGTATTCTTGCAGTCATCCAGTCAATTCATGCTTTGCAAGTTTATCAGTAGTCCACTTGGTTCAAAGTTTCCATGGGAGTTGCCTTTCAGTAGTTATTTCTTGTTGTTCATAAGCAAGCACTTGCGGAGAATTAAGATAGCAGCCAACATGCTTACATGGTTGCATTGGCTGTTCCATTTCACTTGATCGGGTGGTGAAAAGTACAATTAGAGTAGGTTTGATGAATAAGCTTTACTTTGAGCATCTTTTCCAGCTTGTCAGTTGCGTTTAAGTATCGAGTCAATTTTTTGTTGAGTGAGAGTCAGTTTGTGTCATCAAGTCATCAATTTTCAGTCATGCATTTCAGTTTGAGTTTTTGATTCCATTGCCCAATGGATAAGGCACTGGTCTGCTCTCCCAAAGATCTGCCGTTCTTGGCACCTCCAAGGAGCTACCATCCCCATTGGAGCCAATGTTAGTGTCAGCCTTTGTAGCCTTCCTTCAGTGATCAAACATGCTCTTACAAAGTGATTTTAAGGTGTCAAGGTCAAATTTTGTCATTTCAATGAGTCTTCAAGCAAAATTTGGTCACTAGGCATTAGGTCTAGGGTTTGTTTTCACTCTTTTCAAAGTTGTCCAAATGTTGGTCCATGTCACCATTCAGCTGAGTGTACCATCATTCAGAAGGTTTTCATCATCATGTCAGGTTCCAAAGAGTCATTTTACACCTCGTTCATGCTTCAGTTGTGCCTAGGTAAGGTCCATTTCCCTCTCCTAGGGTTTTGGAGGTAATTTCTCTTGGATGGTCAAATCATCGAAAAAACTTGTATCCCGATGTTCACACACCTTCCCCTATCCTTAATATACCTTATTAAACACTTCCCATCACTGAGATCCCCCAAATTCCTCATTTTTCCACAAACCCTAGTTTCTTGCCACAACTTGGCAATTTTCTAGGCTAGGCCTGTGTTTTGCCCTTTTGGAACCCTTCCCCTCACTCAATCTCTGAGATTCCACTTTCCCCTACTTCCTAACATCCCTCCCTACTTCCCAAAATTTCCCCAAGAATTTAGAAGCCCTTTATCCCCTTCATTTCGCTTCATTTTCCTCGGGCAAATCCTCGTTTTCAATACATTCGGATAGGTTTTTACCTAAATGATGTTTTAGCAATAAAAGATGAATTTTTAAAACCGAGAGAGGCTTTTGTACACAACATGCCAAGGAAGAAAAACCTCCTTCACTTTTTACATAGGTGTAATGGTTTTGGAGAAATGTCAAGAATACCGTTGCCTCAGGAGAATTGATGCACCTATGCACCCGTGTGGAAGTAGTCTTAGGAGATTCAGATAGTCTTACCCAAAGCTAGTCCAACAGCTTGAATATTCAGACTGAAAACATCTTCCTCAGCCTATATTACAACTTTACATAGAGACTATATCTGAAAAGAAACAACTTGCAATTCTCAGATATCTGATCAACAACAACCACAACAACAAGTTCCTTCGTGAATTTTATAGCTGAATGAGAGACAGAGGGGGTAGATGAAAACTAAATGTAGCATTAAAACTCAGAAGAGGAAGAGGGTCGAGGCCCCATTCATTTTGATTCTCCGGGTATCTCACCGTACTCTTCGTTGATGAAAGAGTGGCCTCGTGAGGCCGCAATTTACTCCTGTGCATGTCTGATGTACTCTGCCGGCAGCATTCTCCAAGAATACTTTGTGGTACTGTGAATTAAATAAAATTAGAACAATGATTCTTGGGCCCGGCCATACTGTATCAAATTCTTCGATATCGTTAGGACCTTTCTGCATGAAAATTTCTGGGGACACGGTGCCATGAAAACCGTATGGGGACTTCGTCCTTTCATGGGAGGAGACATTCTGCTGATATAGACACCCTGATGATATGATTTTCTATGCATTGGATCTTCTGAGTGATCCACGGGGTCTTCGATCTAGTACCATGTCTTAAATTACTGACTCCAGGCTTCAAAATCTTTGATTACCAATCTTAATTTCTCTGATCTTTCACTGATACTCTTTTGCTGCTCCATTCCTGTCTCTGTCTACGAAATCTGCGCTTTAATGGCACTAGGAAGCTTTTACAGAGTTTTACACTGCTCCTTTAATGAAAGTCATGTCATAACACCTTCCCAGGCCTTCCTTCATAATTTTGATCTCTGCACATGGTCTTCCCTGCGTTTTTTTCCACTGTAATAGTGAATGTGAATCCTGCCGGTCGTTTAACGCCATTACCCTACAAAACACACAAACCCATCAAGAAAACCATGCATGGGGAGGGTGGAAGCAATGGGAACAATGAGAATGGCAGCACAACCTGGTGAAATGGTGGAATAGTGCAAGATGATGGTGGAAAATGCAGCGAATAGTGGAGAAATGGATTGGTGAAAGTTGGCGGAGTACAACAAAATTTGAATGCGGACATTTGACATTTTGACCTTTGAATGAAATACAAAGGTGTCGGAAGAAAATGCGCCAAAAATATATGAACACACATGGAATCGTGACGTGGCGGGACTCGATCAATGGCGGGGCATGCATTTAATCCGGACCGTCTGATCTCAGGAGGAGATCAACGGTTGAGAACGCGTTGGAGGGTGACGGATGGTGGGCCAGGGGTCCCTTTGCCTTAGATTAAATCCCAAGCATCTTCGTGGCATGAGCACTGTTGGATGAACAGCTTCAGATCGGACGGTGTACACGCATATCACGCCGGGTCCACGGTCGAACGTTAATGCGCAGTGGGGGGCAGTTTCCAATACTGCGCAGAGCCACGCGTCATGCGGTGAATGGCATCGCTCCAAAATGAAAAATATAGCTCGTCCTCCAAAAGCAGTGCGATGGAAACCAACGGTTTTGAATAGTGCTTTGGCGTGGGGACCACCGGGGCGAGTGAAAAATGGACCGACGATCTGCGGATCAGATCGACGGTGGATATGCGATCGGAGGGGTGAATGGGGGGGGGGGGGCTATGGGCGCTATGGAGTTTGCAAAGACCGTCCGATCTGTACCGATCGACGATTGATAGTGCTCCTGATATCCAAATGCAATAAGCACTTTCCGAGCTAGCACTTGGTTCTAGCATCCAGGTCACATGAGAAACGGTTTATGGGGCTGAGCCGAAAGGGGCTAAACCTGAAATGTGTAGAATGTGGGTTTTTGGCTCATTTTTAATGAAATTTAAGGCCAAAAGGGATAATGGTAGAGGAGAGAAAGGGTTATTAAACCAAACAAGGGGTGCGTGTTGGGTTTAGAGGCGATTTTGGGATGATTTTAGAGGATTAGTGGGGAATTTAGAAGGGGAGAAAGAATGATGAAACAGAGGCCTAGGGGGAATGAAACAAGAGAGAAAGGAGGCATTTTGGGCATTCTTTTCTTAACATAGAGGCTTATTGACTTGGAAACAATAGTGAGGATTTTTCAAAGAGCAAAGGCACAAGGAGGCTTCAAGGATGATGTGTTTTCAAGGGAAATGCATACCTTGAAGACTCAAAATTTTTTTTAGCCCCCTCTTTGCTTGTCAAAAAATTCATAGGGGGCTAACATGTTGGGGTCCTGTGATTTGGTTGATTGGAAAACCAAATGACAAGGCAACATCAAAACCAGTCTTTAGAGCTCTAGGACTTGGCCTTCCTAGTCTCAAAGAGGGATCTCTCAATTCTTTACAAACATATGACTTGTTTGCATGTAAAAGGTTGATTTTAGGCTAGTTATTAAGCATGAGTTTGTTTGGTTGTTTGGTGGGACATGATGATCTAGGCAACATATATAGAAAAGGGAAATCTCTAAGTCATTTGGCAATGGAGTCAAATGGAAGTTTGTAACAAGTTTGTAGATGAATCAGGGATATCAAAGGGAAAATCTAACTTGGCCAGTGGATCAACAAAGTTTTTCAGGTGGAATGAAATGGACATCAAAGGTTTAAAATGAAAGGTAGAACTAAGGGAAATTAAGAATCCTTAATTATATGTACTTCTAAAAAAAGGGACTTAAAACATTATCTAAACATGAAGATGTATTCCATAGGCAGGGCTAACCATAAATTCTAGAAACCATACTTCAGCAAATAATAATTCCAAGACAAACTTTTCAAATGAAATCTAGGAGTCGAGGAAAACTCTATTTCGTCCAAATATTTCACTTTCAAGGAATTTAGAAAACATAAAAGATTCACAAATAACTGCATTCATAGAAGAGGGAACTCCTAGACATCTTTGATTAAGACATCTTAGCCTAAAATTTTTACTCTGCTGTAGTAAGAAATGATGAAATAGAATGGAAAACAGGAAAAACATTAACATATTAGAATACTTCACCAAAAGCCAAGCTCAGGGATCCAATGACAGAGCTTTATCCATCAACAAACAGATCAAAACATCCACAGGTTCTAGAACATCAAATTTATTTCAACTTCAGCAAAACTATGTATTACTTCAAAGAGTTATCAAATGCCCACCATACAATGAGTTTGAATGCAGTATTTATGCTGCAAATGAGGAGGTGGAACTGATCTAGGGTCCAAGTGTTATTAATTACAAAGTAAATGCATCCTTGACCTTGAAAACCATGCAAGGCATAAGGTAGGAACATGTGTGCAACTACTTCTCTATTTAATAACTTTGTCTTAACTTCTTAAGGAAAGATAGGTGAAAAGTTTGACTTTGAGGCCTATCTTTATCTTTACAATAGCTGTTTTGACAACTTAGAATATCTTCTGACTGTGTAATAACTGCCAATTTTCCCTTTGGGATAGAAAGTAGGCCACAGGTGGAAGTTAGATTTTTCGGATGAATAACTACCTATGTTGATTTATTCGAGGCTCTTTAGGCCTAACTTGCCTTAATTTAATCATTAAAAGTGTGTTTAAGGCCTGATGTGTTTAGCCTTCATAATCCATTATATTGTCTTTATCCTCTAAGTTATTTCTTTAACCTTTTAATCATCAATTAAGACCTTTAATCTTCATCTGTTCCTTTGATTTTGCTTACGTACAGGTGTTTTTCTGCGCTGGAGGGCTTGTGCATGAATAACCAATGCTTATGATACATTAGCCAAATATAGGATTAAACCCTCTTTTTGTCCCTTTCACCTTAATTTTGGCCTTTGAGGATCGTCACCCTTGGCCTGGAAATTATCCTTTTGCTGTGGGATGGCTTTTATGGCTTAAAACACCATTAAACCTGCATATAAAACATAAAACGTTATAAAATCCTGTGAATTAGGGTATAACTACTTTGTAGAGGTTTAAAGGAGGCAGAAGGAGTAGTGAGGAGGAAGGAGAATGTGTGGAAAGGTTTCATGGTGGAACAGTGAAGAAAACAGGGTTTAAAAATGGCTTTGGTGCGAAAATGGGCGAAAGTCATTTCGGAAAACCACCAATGATTTTCACGTTGAAGTTGGGCGGTTAGCGGTTTTGGGCATTTTCAACATGATACCACACAGATGGTGATGCGTGTCCGCAACGAAACCACATTTTTCGCGTGAAAATGAGGTGTTAAACCTCAGCGGGAGATTTCACGTGACTTATGATGTGAACCGTTGGATCTGGGGAGGCTAGATCAATGGTGGAAGAGGAGCGCGGCGGGGGAAGGTGCGCGGTGGAAGGGGATAGTGGAAGACAGGTGGCGAATGGAGAGTGGATACGCGGTGGAGTAGTGGGAGGTGGGCCCGGAGATGACATGGGCTATTTCGTCGGGTAGCAGGTTTGTGTGGGGAATGGGAAAAGGAGGGAGAAGTTGTATGAGGGCCGTTGGATTTTGAAGATCCACGGTTGAAAATGCCCCGATAAAACAGCAGAGCAGGGAAAAAAGAAAAAGGAAGAGGGGGCTATAAGGAAAGGAGCAGGAAAGGGTCCTGTGGGGAAAAGGAGGACCGGGTGTTTAAAATGGAAAGAGCCAAGGGCTTAGCTCATGGTCACGGCCCTAGGTCTTGTGAAGAAGAGGGGGTTGGGGCTCAAGCCCAAAGGGGCTTTAAAGCCCAATTTTATAAAAGGGCGGACAAAGGCTAAAACAAAGGTTTTTGGATTTTTAAAGGCTTCCGATAAGGGTAAAGAGGATTTTTAAACCATTATAAGGGTTTTTTAGGGAAAATGGAGGATAATGAAGAGGAAAAAGGGACTTTTTAGTAGGGAAAAAAATGACTGTTTGGATAAGTGAAAATGAGTGAAAATGGGCAGATATGTTGGAGGTGAAAAATGGGAGATATAGCCTGAAACAAGATTCCTTTTGAAACAACAGGGTGATCTTTTAGAAGGCGTAGATGAAGATTTTGGTGAACTGATAGACTTAGGATGATGAAGGCAGTGAGATTTCTAGAACTCACAATGTTTCTGCAATATTGTTTCTAGAAATTTGGGATTGTCAAATTTAGTCATCTTTGGATAAAGTAAAAATTGTGGATGACTAACACACCCTTTTTCCTGATACCCACAAATTGGTCATGACTTGCCATAAGTGCCAAATTTTTGATGGCAAGAGAAAACTCCTACATTTTCCTCTGCATCCCATTACTATTGAAGCTCCTTTTCCACAATGGGGTTTAGGCTTCATTGGAGAGATACAACCCACCTCATTTTCCCAACATAAGTGGATGCTACTACTACTGATTACTTTACCAAGTGGATAGAAGCCATCCCCTTTAGAAATGCCACTGACTCAGTAATTATCAAATTTATTGAGACTAATATTCTATCCAAATATGGTTGCCCCAGAAAGATCATCATAGATAATGCTGATGCCTTGACATCCAAAAGAATGGTTGAATTTTGTTATAAATATCACATGACATTAGGACATTCCACAGCTTATTACCCTCAAGGTAATGGGCTGGCTAAGTCTTCTAACAAAATCTTGGTCAATATTATCAAGAAGCTTCTGGAACAAAATAAAAAAGCATGGCATGGAAAGCTAGTACATGCACTATGGGCTGATAGAATAACCACCAAGAAATAAATTGGTATGTCTCCCTATCAAATAGTGTATGGAATGGATGCAGTCTTCCCAACATCCTTGTGAGTTCCAGTCATGAAACTCCTCCAAGAAGTACAATCAGAAGAAAATGACTTGCAGAGGAGGCTAAACCAAACCATTCATCTATAGAAGACAAGAGAGGAGGTTTACAAAAGGACACAAGAAGTACAAGAAAACATCAAGAAGATCTTTGAAAGAAGGACCAAAGCCAATAATTTCAAAATTGGAGACAGTTTTGAAATGGGATTCTAGTAAGGAATACAAAGGTAAACATGGTAAATTTGAGAATTTGTGGAAAGGGCCTTATATCATTTATTCAATTAGAGGTCATAATTCTTTATTTTTACAAGAGATGAATGGAGAAGAGCTACTTGGAGGTCCTGTCAATGGAAAGATGCTCAAACATTATTTTTATCAAGAGTCCTAGCTTCAAAGTTTTCATTCATTATACTTAACATTGCATGATAAGATATCATAAAAACAAAAATTCAGAAAAACAAAAAAAGGAAAAAAGGGAAGATTTGAAAAGAGGCACAATCCCATACCCAAAAAATAGTACTGCTGAAAGTGTGCAAGCCTAAATGCCACTATTTGTTTAAAAATGAAGATCTTGTTCACTCATATAGCCTAATCATGGTTGAACATGTTTTAAATTTATGTTGATAAGTTAGTGTAAAAATGATTGTCAACATTATTTAAGCTTGAATTACCAGAAAAGATAAATTAGGAGTGAAAGATACTGGTTCCACATGCTCAAAACAAAACCAAAGAGAAAGATGAAGATAGATAACAAATGATAGATCACAACCCTTATCTTTCTAGTTACTTTTTATGCAAAATAATGTTTGTGTGTAGCTTGTTCCAATGCCACAAACCATGGTAAGTCAGATTTCCTTATCTTTATTTGAACCATGCTTTCAATTTTATGTCAATAGTTCAGAGAATCAAGACTACCAGCTTAATATTTACTATTAAATAGTCTAGGTAGAGAATACAAGAGTTCACTAGCTTAATATGAACTCTTGGAAGTAATAAGGATAGAAGTAGATAGTTTATTTTTGTTTTCAAAATAAAAATGTCAATATTTTTCTAGTTCAGGTGCACTCAAGGAAGAAAAAATGTTAGGCCAAGCAGGTTGGGTAGGCAGAAAGGAAGTTGAAGAAATCATGTGTTGCCGATTATTGAGATCACCACTTCAAAGAAATATCAGAAAATAAAAAGAAGGGAAAATCTGCCCAATGGAAGAGGCATTGGTCCTCATAGATTTGATATCTGAAAGTTCTGGACACCTCCAGTAAGGGAGCTTCCCTCCCCAAGTGGAGCCACTGTTAGTCATCAATAATTTTTGATGTTCTGAAGATGACTAAGTAAAGGTCCTAGATTTATAAAAATAAGATTAGTGAAATATTGTGAGTTTTAGAAATCTCACTGTCTTCATTATCTTAAGACAAACTGTTTCACTAAATTTCTTCCTCTTTGCCTTCTAAATTTCACCTCCCTGCTCCAAAAAGACTTCATTTTCTGGGCCTACTCATCTCATTTTCACTACCCTACCCACACTCTCATTCACTCCATTTTCCCCTCTGAAAAACCCATTTTTCCCTTTCTTAAACCCTCATGAAGCACACCCCTATTCCTCATTTCCCTTTACATGTATTAAACAATGTAAAAGTCCACTTTTACATTGTTTAAAACCCAAAATTAAGTCTTTCAGGTGTTATATTTTTTATATATATAAAACTCTATTTTATATCATAAACTTTCCCTTTTGATATATAGGCTTAAGCCCCTTTTTTATTCTAGACCTAGTCCCTTTGCACCCATGAGACCCCGACCTCTACCTATCTATAAGCCCCTTCCTATATAAGATTCTCCCCTGCCTTTCATTTCGCAAACCCCCATAAACCTTAAAAAAGGGCTCCTTAACCCTTTAAATTATTAAAATACGGGCCTCGCCTCTCATTATGCCCAACACCCTTTTTAACTTATAAATTAACATATATTTTCGTTAATTTATTAAGGCCCCGGGCCCATCCTCCACTTAACCCCGCCATCCAATTAACTCACGCCACTTGTCTTCCACTCTGCCGATCCGATCACTTGCTTGCCGCCTCCAGAATGCGTGATAGCCATTCATCTCCCATCCTGAGATATGATGGTCCCTGATGCATGTCACGTATATAATTGCGTCGGGGTTAACATTTTCCGACCCACGTGAAATAAGTGGTTTTTCCCCGCCACGTGTCGCATCCTAGGCTCTATTGCATGCCTCCCACCAAAAACTGTTTACCGCCCTTTCTCCACGCGATAAACTGCACCCGGTTTTCAAAACCGCTTGCCCTCTGCGCCAAAATTTAAAACCTCCCACCTCCATTCAAACCCCTACCTAGTTCCACCTTCGGAACCTTGCCCCCCTGAACCATTTCTTCCTCTACAGACCCTCCGACAACCCAAAACCATAGAAAATGCAGTCATGCGCTCTCCTACAGGTTTTTAATTAATACATTGTGTTTTGTGCAGGTTTTTAATGGCGGAAATATATGAAATATATTCCACATGGCCAAATTCGGTTGAAAAGAAGGCCTAGATGACGATCCAGAAGCTTGAACAAATCAATGATGTCCAGAAGGCTTGTACCAATGTTTGCCATCGATGAAACATGATCATTGATGGATAAAAACACTCCTGCCATGAAGAAGATACTCCCCTACACACAAAAGACAAACACAGTCAAAGGAAACAGTGAAGAGAAGGAGTTTGAAAGATTAAAGGGCTAATCCTTAATCAAAAGCCAAAATAGAAAATTAGTCAGCTAAAAGCAGAAGTTAAAGGATATAGGTAGATATTTAACAGAGATTAAAGGATAAATGAAAAGATTAGAAGGATAAAAAAAATATTAAATGGAGAAACAAAGATAAAAAATATTAAAGGAAAAAACATAAATACAAACAGATACTCAGAGTATAAAGACAAAGTTTAAAGGCCTAATACAATGTTTAAAGACCAAGTAGAAGCAAATTAAGCCTAGAAATACATTTGAATGGTTAAGCCTCTGGCAGTTACTTCTTTCAAAGATATTTCTGCCACCTAGTGCTTTGTTTCCTTCAATAAAGCATTAAACAGTTATTGAACCCAGTCAGAGATATTTTCTATCTGCCAGGCAGTTATTGTAAAGTTATTTAAAAGGCCTTAAAGTCAAACATTTCATCTATATTCCCTCAACAGTTAAGGTAAGAGTTATTATGCAAAGATGTATCTTCAAATATTGTTGCCGTGAGCCTTTCATAGTCTTCAAGGCAGAGAATTCATTAACCCTGTAATAAATGACCCCAAACCCTAAGACTTAGCTTCACCTCCTCATTTGCAGATAAATACTGCATTTGAGCTCATTATCTTGTTGGAATTTGATGACTCTTTGAAGTAATACATAGCCTTTTGGAAGTTGAAAAGAAATTGATGTCTTGGAGATTATGAATGTCTTGATCTGTTTGTTGATGGAGGAAGGTCTGCTTGCAGGATCCCTGAGCTTGGTTTATGGTGAAGTGCTTCTTTTATAGTTATTGTTTTTCCTGTTTCATTATGTTTCCATATTTATATACTGTAGTATAACAAAGGATTTAGACTAAGAAATGTTTTCAAAGGCACCATAGCTTTGTTTGTTCTTCACTGTGATGGCGGCATACCCTGCCAAACCCACAATCTTCACTCTCTTGTGCATATAAACTGCACTTCCAATTTTGCCCCAAATAATTTTAAATCTAGGCAGACTCAATAATAATTGCGGAAGCTTATTTATTTAACCAATGGTTCTCAAACCATTGGAGTACCTCACCTTATGATTTAAATCGGACTATTCGAATTCAAATGAACTCAAATATAAACTTCCCTTTCAATCCAACATTCTTTATAAAACCTCAATATTAATTGAGACCATCTCATACTAAATTACCTTCCTTCTATTATATCACGGTGCGACCACACATGTCATTTGATTTGTATCAAAGCTCAACTTTGATACAACCCCAAGTGCTAACATATATTGGTTTCGCCTTTTATTAACACATTTGGGCTACGTTCATATTCCATTGTATTTCATATGAAACTCCGACCTTATTAAACTTAAACTCAATATTAATAATTTCGGCCCCACAACACATCAAAACATACCTTTCATCGTTAATCCACTTGCAACTAGGAGATGCGACCACTGTTCGATCCTTTGATCGACACATCCAACGAAAATCGCATTTGTTCGGCCCCCGTAGCTTAATGCTAATTTTTTTTGCGTAAATGGGTGGTATTTGATTAACCACCTTTGCCACGCGTCACATGCCGAATGCTATTGCATTTTTTCTTCAGATTCTGCTTACCGTTCTCAAGGAATGCGAGACTGCTAGTTTCTTGGTTCAAAACCACTCTCTCTTTTCATCACTTACTTCTGCTCCTTCAACGCTATATCCGACTTCGAGAATATAATTCCTTATCGAACAGGTCTCAAAAAAAGAACTCTGCACCTTATTTACCTTCGACCGCCTGTATTATATACGTATCAGTGCCATCATTCTCCATTCCGTCTCTGCGAAACGAGGGTTCGCTCTTCTACCTTTGATTCTGTCCTTATGGCTGAACACACACCTTCAACATTCAGACAGGGTTAAGAAAAAACCTCAATCCTTCGCGAACACATCACGCAACCACTTGTGAGATCAATCCCTTCAGTTTTGTTGAGGGTTATCTCAATGCATGTTTGATTCATTATTTAAAAGAGTCTTTAATCCTCTCGGTCAGTGTTTGTACTCAACATAGTGGTTACTGCTTGTAAAGGGTTCTTCCCTTCCACAGTAGATTTCATTCATCTATCAATACTTGGAAATTTCAATTATATTGCTATTCAAACACCCTTTTGCGTCATCGATCCTTGCAGTGATCAATTACTGGAAATCCTCTTTTGATATTCCTCAGAAATATGTAAACCATGATGCATTTTGCTTCAAAACATAATAATTAACATCGATTTCTGTCTATGGAGAGCATAATCACAATCACATGCAGAGTCTCATCTCAAAACCCCAATTACAGAGGTTAAACATACCATTACTCAATCAATCAACGCATATAATTCTGAAGTAGATACTTTTGTATATACCACTGAAATTACTTACAAAAATCTCTGTTTCTGGCCTGATCTTCAATTCGATGGCCCTTCTACCCTCACTACTCTTCCTCTGAACCCCCCATCCTATCTGCTCGTAGGCTTACATTTATACAAAATACTAAGGAATCAATTCAATTTCCCTAACAGCTCACCCAAGACTCTTGGAATTCTCAACATCCTAAATTTAGACTCAATCCCTAAAATAACTGAAACTGATCCTAATTCGACTGTCCCTTCACATTCCTAACTAATCACCTTCCTCTCATGTTATCTAATGGTTCGAGAACATTTACAATTCCTCACTATTTTATTCAAAATAATAATAATTACATGAGAATTTAGAAACATAAGACCCCCCTATGTCTAATAAAAATACAAAGTATTTCTTGAGCCTAATGCCCCTGCATTAGACTCCCAAGGTTAAAATTGATCATGATCTCCTGATCATGTGCCTTTGGTATCTGCCTTCTGGATCCCATACTTTGTTTTTCTGCTGTCCAACAGCGACATTACTCTCCAACTGCACTTCGCCAGGTCTCCATATCTTGTTCTGCATCTTTCCTCCAACTATGCTTTCACAATCTCTTCTTGTCTTTACTTTTCTAAAATTCTTCTACTTTCTTGTTGTTGTTTGCTGCTTCTGAGACACCTTCATCATCAGTATTTTGATGCTTTCAATCTCCATGTCTAGCTTATCTTCTGCCTGGAAATTTCTTTTCCTTTTGTTGCTGCCTTCAATTTCTGTTGCTGACAATACTGCTGCTGTTACTGTCTTCAAGAATTCTGCTACTGCCCTTGTGGCTATCTCCTCAATTGTTGCTAACATTGTTTTTTGTCTTACAGATGTCACCTCTCCGATTTTTGCTGCCTCCCAAACTTCTTGAATATCTCTTAAGATATCTCCCTTTGCAACATTTTTATTTTGTTCATCACCTGCAAATTTACTTTCAAAAAATAAATTATCATTTAATTTTCTTCCTGCAGTAACATACTCATTTATCTCTGTTTGTTTACTAGTAAGAAAAATTAATTTTAACAAACTAGTATCTGCTCCTTTCACAACTTCAGACATCTTTACTCCAGTGCCTGCAATTTCTTCCTCTTGTTCAAATTTCCTCAACAAACATTTCAGCCATCTCATTTTTACTTGTTTCACATCATTAGTATGCTGCAATTCAGTTTTAGCATATCCCTCTTCTTCCTTGACAATCTTCAGTAATTGTCTTTCATCTCCTTGATTGATTCTGGTAATCAAATCAATATCTTCAAGCACTGTATCTTCATCCTCTATTAGAATAGAATTATGATTCTCCATCATTGTAGAAATGGTAAAATATGAAGTCGACGCACTAGTACTAGCCCCTGATGTAGTGGTGTTTGGTGGGGTGTCGTAGTTGCGATTCTGTGTTTGGAAAAAAAATTCTTACCCAGTCATGTAGATTTCATGGTTGTTTTTCCTGGAATCATCTGGGTTTTGCTGGTGAATGCTTACCGTCGCTTGGTGGGGGAAAGGCTTTTGCATGACATTGGGTTGCTGGGAAGATCCTCCTTGTCCTCAGTTACTCTGTAGCTTTTTTAGCTCAGGGAGATCATGATAGTGGTGAGTATAGTGCTCGTACTCTCCACATACTGAAGAAGAATGGTTTGTTCGCAGAGGTGGCCTTTTTCCTTGCCATTGGGCATTGCTAGGCCCCTGGTTCTAGTTCCGGTTGGAGTTTCCTCCAGCCTGGGATCGCGGTGGGCGCTGTTGGTTGCTGCCCCCTGTCCAGGGTTCCCTTTTGGCTTGTTTTTTGATTTTTTCTTTACCATGTTAGGAGGTTAGTTCTCCTGGTTATTTTGGTGTGGTTGGTTTTGGGATGACTGCACAAAGTTCACCTACATGTTGGTTTGCGTGGGTGGGTCATGTGCTGGGGACTGAGCATAACGTTGTCCTATGTTTGCCCCTGGCCGTTGGAGGGGGGGTTCTTTCGTCACTATTTCATTCTGCGTACTGGGTCCCCTCAGCCGGAGGATAAGGTCCTCCTTGGTGATACACTTGTGCCCTATTAGTCAAATTTTGCTGAGGCATATGATGACTTTGAAATCCGGGTTGAGACATGTTTTGGGTAGAACTATATGCGTAACCGGGGTTTTGACTACTGCTGCCTAGGTAACCTTGGGTCATTGATCTAATTAGTCCATCTGCAGAGTTTGACGCGCCTGGAAATTGTTGATAAGTTTGCATGCATGGGACATTAGGTAGGATGTTGTAAATGTATCCTGAATGCGTATAAATCAGTTCAAGCTTCTAGGATTTGCTGATTGCATCCTATTTGGATTTGGGGTTTTACTGCGCCACATCCTTCGAAATCTCTGTCGTCAGAGTTTTCAAGAATAAATCTAAGAGGACCCGATCGTCGAGTTTAGCTTTACATAAACTGTGATGCCACCTCCATTCATGGAGATGGTCTGAGATATGGATGGCGGGGGTTTGTCTAAAATGATTCAGTAACTCCATTCTTGAATCATGGTGAATGGGTAACTAAAAATATGTGAGAGGAACGTGGTAGCAAGAGCGCTAAAGGTTCCATGTGAAGCAGGAGGTTGTTCCACGTACCACTTTGCGGCTACTCCCATAAGAGTGCGTTGAAATAACCTCAATCGAATAATGTCGTTGATGATACTATTTGATGAGCACCACAGGTGAAAGGTCATTGCATGATTACCTGGGTCTTCTGCTTGCTTGCCTTCGAATTTTGGTATATCTGAAGGGAGCTTCGTGGACATGGGTGGCCATGATGGATCATGTGCAATGGGGTCATTTGTTAGCTTGGTTAAATCAAGTAGATTCAGCGAACTAAGAAAGGTGACTGGGAGGTTGACGCCATTGCGATGTGTGAAGACACAAAGTTATGGTTAGAACTAGGGTTAGTCTGTGACGTACCCTGATGTGTGTTCAATTGGCTTCCTGAATGGGACGCACTCGTGTGCCCCCTAGGGGTCGAGGGGGGATTGGTGTGTGGTGTGGTGTTGGGAGACCGGCTAGGGTTCCCAACTATGGTTTCTACAATAAAGGATGAACCAATGATGGTGGCAGTGTTCTGTCTTTGACGCTTGAACGATGAAAGACCTGGAACCCCTCCCTGTAATGGGGGGAGGTCCAAAAGATGCTTGGATGGAAGAGGTTCCGTTGGGACCATTTGGGTGTCAACCAGGTTAGGTTTTAGAAAAATTTGAGAGGATAGAGTCAATTTTCAAAGAAGAATTATGGTCACATACATAAAACAAAGCGAAAAATAAAAATAAAAAAATTTCCCTTTAAATTAATCTATGTGGTCACTCAAGCAAAAAAATTGCTTTTTGTTTGTTTGTGCATGATACTCAAAATCCTAGAAGACCTATGCATCCTCACACACTCAAAAGTAGCTAGGCCTTGATAATATTTCTTGCGAGTGTTGGCACAATGTCACGTAAGAGCTGGCGACACCCCCAGTCAGCTGAAGAGAATCCACCAAGGTAAGGGTAGAGGGTTTGGCGCTTGCCTGCACCGTTACCTATAGGGTAAAGGATGCCCTAGTTTTTGGCCACTAATAACCATCGTCCCATGTGAGTGTTCGAGTCTTGGGCTTCTTGGTAGTCAACTAAAAATACCAAGTATTAGCCAGGTCAGGTAGCCCCAACTGATACCACACGCACTGTGCCTAAGCCTAACCCCCTCTGAATCGGGCCTCTGCCGCACTCGAGTTTTCTTTGCCGTGGGATGATAGGTGGGTTTGAAGCTCCCTAAATACACAACTTTTATGTTTCAATATGAATTATGATCAAGGAAGCTTATTGGATGCCTACCCCCTTGATCCTAACTTAAACTATAAATTCTTTTGTGGCCCCTGTGGGGAGAATTTAGTGAGTTTGGTTAAGTTAGTTTTTAGGTGTCTTCCTTTACTTAGTGGGTGAGTGTGTGTGAGAATAAGGTGAACAAGCTCATAGTGTGAACATATGGATATCGGTTATCCTTTACAAAAAATCCTCTAGTTAAACAATGTTATATTGTTCCCGGCTCAAATGGAAAACATGTGTAGATAATGGGCCACTTTCAAATTTTCCTAGTTAATCTATGTGACTAACTAAAGGGAGACAACGAATTGTGAATATATAACATTCATATGCTTACCTAGGTCCCACAATTCCTAATGCAAAAATTGATCTAAACTAAACAGCTTCTACACTAGAAAGAATAAAACTAGCTATGCATGCATGGTATTGGGCCACTTGGACTAGTTATCTAAGTGTGAATACCAAAATTTGAAAAACATAAATTGTTTGGAATGAAATGGTTAATTTTCCCCCTATTTAAACTATGTAAATATTTTTGCAAAAAATAACTTGAAGAAAAACAAACTCTAAGCCTACAGAAGGAAGCTAAAAGTGAGTTCTCAAAAGCTGTGGGGTATCAACACAAGTGATGGAAGATACATTAGGGGCTGCCTAGCACCTTACAAGAAGAAAAATGCAGAATATTGGGAGAAAAATCTCATTCTATAAATTGCGCACAAAAATCCCTGACATGTGTGCTTTCCTGCACACAGGTCAGCCCTGAACGGGTGCCCTGCACGTCTGTGAGGAAAAAACACATGCAAAGTCCTGCAAGTAAAAAATATTAGGAGATGATCTTCTTCAGCCTGTCACTCAAAGTGAATCTAGGGACTGCAAGATGGATTAGAGGACCATCAGCTCCACTCTCCAGCGTAGACAAAGGTCTCCTGCAAGAGATGGCACAACCACATAAACTTGTAAAACGTTAGTGGAGTCTCCAATCCTGTTGTGGTGGATTTGACGATTGGGTGTACGAAATCACACCAGTTTAAGGGGTGTGGTCTACCCCTATAAACTATTGGTAACAGGAAGAAAGTGGTGGAGCTCAAAAGCATACAATCTAGAAGAAAAAAGTATGCAAATGTATGCTCAAATTAAAATAAAACTAAAACAAAAATATACAAAAGCTATTGAAGAGAGTCAAAACGATAATAATGAAAATTATGGCTCTAGGCCTCTTCTTATTAAATGTTTGATATGGAGAAGAAATTTTACCCACTTTCCAAAGGGCCCCTAGACAATGGTTCTAGGTCTCGAAGAAAAGATGTTGTTTTCAAAGCTTTGCCTCTGGTGCAATCTCCCTCTCTCTCCGCTGTGATGGAATAAGATTTTTGGGTGGCCAACAATCGAGTTGTTAGAAAATTATATATTATGGAGCAATGCAACACATAAAATATGCGGAAAATACAACCACACAAAACAAATAAAACCAAAGAGACACAGATATACGTGGTTCACCTAGTTTGGGCTATGTCCACCCCGAACAACCAGTCCTTCCTTTCTATTATCCAATAAAATGAAAAGACAAAACCTACAACAGATCCGCTATAATATCCTCTATTCTCTCTCACAATATCCCTCTCTGTTTCTCGCTCCGAGAATACAAACACAATACACATCCACAATACAATACCCTCATAAAAGCGAGGGGTTTCCTTCTAGGGAAAAAAACCATAATCTAAACATAACTTCTACCGTCAAATCATCTGCCTATGAACGGCCCAGATTGACTAGAAATTACTATACTTTTACAAGGAAATTTTACATCTATTTTTAGCTTCGGGGGCACTGCCCCCGAAACCCCCCACCAAGGGGGGGGGGAGCTCCGAAAAGTGCTGCCGCCCCCCCTGGACCCCCCACGACAGCGATTAATTACGGGCGGCGTTGCTGCCCCTTTTAAGGTACAGGGGTCTAATGCTGTGATACAAAGTAAACAAGATAATCAGGCTCCACACCCAACAATCTCCCACTTGGAGACTGATTGTAGCAACTCCACCGTTGCTTCATTTGCTGGACAATGACTCCTCTTTGGACCTGGCTATTCCTCATCTTCATCGTCATCCTTGAAGACCAATTGAAACTGAGCACATTCTCAGTTTCTCCCTGGTTACAACTTTTGTTAGCATATCTGCAGGATTCTGGCTAGTGTGTATCTTTTCCATCTTCAACTCTCCATCTTCCAATACTGACCGTATGAAATGGTACTTGAGATGTATGTGTTTAGTCCTGGAATGAAATGCTGAGTTCTTTGCAAGATGAATAGCACTTTGGCTATCACTGTATAGTGTGCCCATATCATGCTTCTTACCCAATTCATCCACAAACCTTTGTAACCAAATCATTTCTTTACTAGCCTCTGTAGCAGCAACATACTCTGCTTCTGTTGTTGAAAGTGCAACAACACTTTGGATTTTTGAAACCCAACTGACAGTTGTTCCACCTACGGTAAATACATATCCTGTAGTGCTCCTCCTGTTATCTCTGTCACCTGCCATATCTGCATCAACATATCCCTGTAGAGCAATGTTTGAACCATCAAAGCATAATGCTTGATTTGTGGTACCTCTCAAATATCTGAGAATCCATTTTACTGCCATCCAATGTTCTTTTCCTAGATTATTCATGTACCTGCTTACAACTCCCATTGCATGTGCAATATCAGGCCTTGTGCAGACCATTGCATACATTAAGCTTCCAACTGCTGATGCATATGGAACTTTAGACATATAATCCATGTCTTCTTGGGTCTTTGGGCACATTTCCTTACTAAGTTTGAAATGGCTAGCAAAAGGTGTACTAACTGGTTTTGCATTCTGCATATTAAATCTTTTCAACACCTTTTCTATGTACTCATTCTGAGACAGTGTTAATTTGCGATTTTTTCTGTCTCTAGTTATCCTCATACCAAGGATTTGTTTTGCAGCTCCCAAATCCTTCATTGCAAATGAATTTTCCAATTTTCTTTTGAGCACATTTATTTCCTGCATGTTAGACCCTGCAACAAGCATGTCATCTACATACAATAACAATATAATATAGCTGCCATCATTTTGCCTTTTTAGATAAACACAATGATCAGAGTGACATCTAGTATAAACTTGTTCAGACATAAACTTGTCAAATTTTAGATACCACTGCCTTGGAGCCTGTTTTAAGCCATACAAGCTCTTCTTTAACCTGCACACCAATTTTTCTTTCCCTTTTACCTCATATCCTTCTGGTTGTTGCATGTATATCTCTTCCTCCAAATATCCATGGAGAAATGTTGTCTTTACATCTAACTGTTCAAGATGTAAATCTTCCGCTGCTACAAGACTTAAAATAGTTCTGATTGAATTCATTTTAACAACAGGAGAAAATATTTCATCAAAATCAATACCTTTCTTCTGTGCAAACCCCTTCACCACAAGTCTAGCTTTGTACCTATGTTTTCCTCCATCTTCTTCCTTCAGCATGTAAACCCATTTATTCTGCAATGCAGTTTTACCTGCAGGCAACCTGACTAAGTCCCAAGTCTGGTTATGCATTAAGGATTCCATCTCTTCTTCCATGGCTAGCTCCCACTTCTTCCTGCTTTCAACCTGCATTACTTCTTCATAACATTCAGGTTCACCAGAATCAGTCAACAATAAATAATATAATGAAGGAGAGTATTGTTCAGGGGGTCTACTTATCCTGGTAGATCTTATAACACCACTTTTAGGTGTTTGAGGTGCCTGTTGCTGTTGTGGTGGTCACTGCTGCTGTGGTTGTTGATTATTATTATTTTCAGGCACCTTTACTTTTTCAGTTATCTCATCAAGAACTGTGTATTCCTTGCTTTCTTTTTCATGTTTCTTTTCCTGCAACTGATTCTTATACAAGACCTTTTCATTGAATATTACATCTCTGCTCCTAATGATTTTGTGATTTTCATAATCATATAAGCGATAACCAAAATCATTAACACCATATCCAATAAGGTACATTTCTTTGATTTTTCCTCAAGCTTTGTTCTATTTTCTTTATTAATATGGACAAAGGCCTCACAACCAAAAGGCTTTAAAAAAGAGTAGTTTACCTTTTTACCTGTCCATGCTTCCTCTGGAATACCACCATCCAAGGAACTTGAAGGCCCTCTGTTTATTAGATAAACAATAGTATCTACAGCATCTACCCAAAATTGTGAAGGCAATCCTGCATTCAATCTCATGCACCTTGCACGCTCCATGATTGTTCTGTTCATCCTTTCTGACACACCATTTTCTTGTGGTGTTCTTGGAACTGTCTTCTCTCTACGAATTCCATGCTCTGAACAGTACCTATCAAACTCTTTGCTGCAATATTCACCTCCATTGTCTGATCTGAAACACTTCAACTTCTTTCCTGTCTCAATCTCAACCAAAGCTTTCCATTTCTTGAAAGTATCAAATACATCAGATTTATTCTGAATACAATAAATCCATGTTTTTCTAGTTGCATCATCAATAAAAGTAACATAATAACGAGAGCCACCGAGAGATGATGCCTGAGCAGGTCCCCATACATCTGTATGCACAAGCTCTAATTTTTCGCTCTTCTTTTCTTTCCCAACTCTGAGAAATCTGACTCTCTTCTATTTTCCATAAATGCAATTCTCACAGAAATCCAAATCAACATTCTTCAAACTTGGCAACAAATTTCTTGAGTGAAGAATCTTCATTCCCTTCTCACTCATGTGTCTGAGCCTATGATGCCATAATTCTACATCTACTCCTTTGGAAGTTAAAGCATTAACAGAGTTAGAAATACCATTGCATAAATACAATGTACCAACCTTTTCACCTTTTTCTATTACCAGCGCTCCTTTGGTGACCTTCCAAGTTTTATCTGTGAAAGTTGTCACACAACCTTCACTGCCTAACTGCCATATTGAAATCAGATTTTTCTTCAGATCTGGAACATGCCTTACCTCCTTTAGTAGCCATTGGTTTCCATTCTGTTGTTTTTCAAGAACTTTACCCATTCCAACAATTTTATAGGGTTTATCATCACCCAAATGAACTTGTCCAAAATCTCCTTGAACATAGTCATGAAAATATTTCTTATCAGGTGTGGCATGGAATGAAGCCCCTGAATCTACAACCCAAGAATCAGTAACATTTTCGAAAGAAAGAATCAAAGCATCTTGTAACACATCACTTGTCACATTTTCTTCATTGTTGTTTTCTTTTTGTGCATCTCCTTCTTTTCCCTTCCAAGATCTACAATATTTCTTTAGGTGTCCTCTCTTTCCGCATTTCCAGCACACTATATCCAATCTGGACTTGGATCTGCCTTTCCTTGAATTACTACGATAACCCGAGCTATTTCCTCTTTCCATTCTTCTTCCCCTAGACTCTGCACTCAAAGCATTACCCGATGTCTCACCAGAGCTTTTCCGTCGCATTTCCTCGCTAAGGATAGCATCGACAACATCATCAAACTTTAAAGTACTAGATCCAGAGACAGAGTTACTAATGGCCATAACTAAACCATTCTAGGTTTCTGGCAATGAGAACAGAAATAAAAGAGCCCTAACTTCATCATCAAAGTTTACCCCTACAGAACTTAACTGACTGGTAACTGTATTAAAATCATTTAAATGGTCTCCAACAGATCCACCTTCCAACATCTTCATATTAAATAACCGTTTCATAAGAAATACCTTGTTTGAGGCTAAGGGTTTTTCATATAGTTTCGCCAACATCTGAATCAAACCCTCTGTTGTTGTTTCCTTCGAAATATCGAAGGAAAATGATGCCGCAAGGCACAACCGTACTATTTCGAATGCCTTTCTATCAAGAATGTTCCATTCCGCGTCTATCATGGCCGCCGGCTTCTTTGTTTTTTCGCTCCATGGTAGGTACAGATCTTTCTGATACAGATAATCTTCCATCTGCATCTTCCACAACGGGAAGTTTTGGCCGTTAAATTTCTCGACCCTAAATTTACCATTTTCCACCATTGCTCCCACTCGAACCAAGAACCCTTCTTTCTTGCGAGTTTATCAGCCAAATAGACCTTTGTCTCTGATACTAGTTGTTAGAAAATTATATATTATGGAGCAATGCAACACATAAAATATGCGGAAAATACAAGCACACAAAACACATAAAACCAAAGAGACACAGATATATGTGGTTCACCCAGTTTGGGCTACGTCCACCCCGAACAGCCAGTCCTTCCTTTCTATTATCCAGCAAAATGAAGAGACAAAACCTACAGCTGATCTACTGTAATATCCTCTGTTCTCTCTCACAATCTCCCTCTCTGTTTCTCGCTCTGAGAATACACACACAATACACAGCCGCAATACAATACCCTCATAAAAGCGAGGGGTTTCCTTCTAGGGCAAAAAACCTAATCTAAAAATAACTTCTACCGTCAGATCATCCGCCTATGAACGGCCCAGATTGACTAGAAATTACTATACTTTTACAAGGCAATTTTACATCTGTTTTTAGCTTCGGGGGAGCCCCCGAAACCCCCCACTAGGGGGGGGGCCTCCAAAAAGCGTTGCCGCACCCCCCCCCTGGACCCCCCACGACAACGATTAATTACGAGCGGCGTTGCCGCCCCTTTTAAGGTACAGGGGTCCAATGCTATGATACAAAGTAAACAAGATAATCAGGCTCCACACCCAACACGAGTCCCCTCTATCTCCAGCGCTGGGTCAGACACTGTTGGTATTTCTTAGGAAATTCTGGCTAGCATAACAATTTGATCACCCATTCTTCATCTCTTGGTGGCTTTATATAGGGGATTCAAATCCTCCTTCCCTCCCTTGGTACATAGTGGATGGTGACCCAAGGGAGCGGTATGATTCTATTGTGTGCTCCAAATATTCCTTTGTGTGCTCACATAGTTCCTAAGGAGGCGCTGGGGGCTGTCCTTAGGCGGCTTGATGTAAGGAGTAAATGTCCTTTGCTTTGTGTGGTCCTGGAAAGCAACATTTTTCCACTTTCAGGAATGTGTGCTTATCGGGAAAAAAGGCAGGAAAAAGGTGCTCTTCTCGAACGATAAAGCAAAAAATTAGCATTTTAAGACTAGTTCAAATTTGATTTTCTTAAAACTTTAGACATTGTATATACTTTCTTGATTCCATAATGTCTTCCTGCCCTGTAAATCCTTTGGCTTGAAATTAATTAATGTCATCTTTTGCTGTACAATTTTCCAGTGTTAACAGTATTAGCCCAAAATATTGAGTGCAGTAACAGTTACTTTATCCCGCCCAAGAATACCATTGATACTTGTGTAGTTTTGGCTCATGGTATTGGCTAAGGCTCAAACTATATAAGGAGGTGAAGATCATAATACAAAGTGTGCATGTGTAGGTGAATTGAATGAATATTTCAATTTGAAGTATATCTACATGGAATGGGCTATAATCAATAGATAGATATGATATTATGATGCACTCATGAATACAATTATGAATCAAGATATCTAGACCTGAAATGACTATGTATTTGCATGATTTGTTTATGAGTTATTTATATATAAGGTCTGGTGCATGTTTTTTGTAGTGAAGGGTATGATCTGAGTAAGTTTGCAATTTTTAAGTGTTGTGCAGTCCTGAATTATTTACAGATCTATAAGCAGGTTTGACTCAAGGTAGGAACGTATACACAACTCTTTTCCCATCATAAAACCACAACCTTCTACCTCTGTTTCATCTCCTTAAACCACTTCTATCTTGCACTAGTCCAAGGAAAGCTACCTATCTCCACAAATGCTTCATTATTCAGGTTTAGTGCTTATTAGGTGTTTAATTAATTATTTTTAATAGATTTCGTGCCTTTAATAATGTCTTGTAACTTATGTTTACTTCCTATAAGTATTTTATAAGGTCAAGGTATTAATCGTAATGTAGCTCGATCTAGTGCAGGAACCTTCCTGCACCTCCGCTGACAAACACATGTCCCGAGATCTCCGTAGCCATTCGTTCACACCATGAGGGAAAGTTTCCATGTCACTCAGATTAGTTGCAAATATCTAGAGATCAAACTGAAGTGGGGGATTGTGAAATATTGTGTTGAAGATACAGTGCATGTTCAATGTCTTGTTCGTATCTTGATATAGCCGAAAGGCTTAATTTTGTAAAGTCGTTTGGTAGGTAGTTTGATCGAGAGGTCTGATTTGGAAAACTGCTGTGTAGATTTGTTATGGCCATGAGCTGAGGAATGTATATAATGTAATTCATAGGTAGGAATAGGTTAGTGATAGCATTTGATAGCAATTTTGGTGATAAGCTTGTAATTTTTTTGTCACCCAAGTTCTAGGATGGAATCAGATTTATTATGTTATTTTTTGAATTGAATTAATAGAAGGAGGTTGCACCATGTTTCATTCATCCTGCATTTAAATTTCTATTTGATGAATTTATTAGTTGTTAAAGAGTCTCATTTCTTAACAAGGAAAAAAGCTGGTTGGCTAGGGCCCAGCCAACCCAACTCATTTACCCCTTTCATTTTCGTTGCTTGAAAGGTGTGTTAAATTATTTAATTGCAGAAGTGTGGTTGCAGTTAAAATATTTTTCTTGCACACGAATTTCAACTTCTCTTAAGGTGTGAACATATCCATTTGTGTGAAAGTTTATTTCATTTCATTTATTTCTGCAATTTCCTTTTCAAGATTTCTTTCGCCTGGATCGAGCAGGAAGTCAGATCCTGCACTAGTGCACGTTGGTTTTTGTACTGCATTTTTACATAGTTCATTTAACAACAAGAATTTCGTTCTTTTCCTTTACGCAGTTTAATCTATTTATACAAACAGTGTTTACATTGAAAGGAAGTGTCTCTGATATTTAAAGTTAAATTCCTAAAACTATTAAAGATGACTTCATAAAATGCACGAAAACGTTGTTGCATAGTCTTGATTTATTTCTGCACTTTACAGTTTCTAGGAAAAGGATTGAAAGCGATTTAAGTTATTATAGTGAACTTTATTTTCTAAATTAGGATCTGATTTCATGTAAAGTACCTTTGAAAAAAGTTGATTTTCTTTAAGTTTTCAAAGCCTGTTCTTATTTCAGTTGTTTATTTACATTTTGCAAGGTTTAGTTAATTAAAATATTTTCCTTTCGTGTGCAAGTGATTTTCAAAGTTTTCTCACATTTTCAATTTATTTTATAGTTAACACGCTTCTTTATTTTCTTGAAATCGATAACTTTGTGTAGGAAGTTTTGTTCTGGTACAAGAACCAGTGTCTTGCTATAGGAACAGAGCGCTCTAAACCTTTTGGCTTTGAGCCCCTACATGAAGAAATAAGTCTTTAGTAAAATTACGAAGTATGATTTTCACACAGAGTTCTGTGCCTACACTAGTGCAAGCAGATTGCAGTATTGCAGGAACGACCCGTGTGAGAAGGAAAATCATTGGAAGGCAGGTTGTCTCAAGGCCCCAGTTTTTGAAACTGCCAATTACCTCTACTGGAGATAAACATAGGCTTTCATTCAATAGTTAAGATTTATCAAAATTAGTGTGAATGTTCCTTTATTTAATTATTACGCAGATGCATTCTTTTACATTTTATCACTAGAACTGCTTTAGTGTTAATTGCCTTTGAATTTTTTATTTGATTCTACAAGATTTCGATTAAGAAGTAGGAATATAAAATAGGAAAATTTCATACCACTTTTGGCATTGCCTATGCTTTGTCTCTAAGTTTACGAACCCTCGGGTTGACAATTAAGTGCTGAGGAGTTTGCTTAAGCGCAATTCTTGCACCCAACATTTTGTCACCATTTTCGGGGAGGCAATTTGAATTGGTAAGAATTTTCTATTTTTTTCTACAATAGTGGTAAGTCTGCTATTATTTTGTCTGCAGTGTGCTTCTATTGTTTAGTGTGTTTTATTGATTGAAGGAGTTTATAAGTGATGAGTTTTTCTTTTGAGTTTGCAACATTTTATTGAAGTTTTTGTTTTGTCATTTTTTGAAATGAATGATTAAGAGAGGTAAGGGTCTGAAGCCCACTAAGGGCCGAGGAAATACTGGTAAATCTGAAATTAATTCTCACATTGGGCCTTCTCCTGCAAGAAGGAAGTCCAAACAAACCCAGAATCATCATGCAAGAATAGTCTACTTGGACTCTGGCAGCAGCAGTCCAGGTGTGACTCAGCCCATAAAGGTAAATAAGGAGACTATTAGAACCCATAGTCAGCCTTCTCAGCATGTTGAGAGTAGTTTGTGTGAAGGAAAAACAATGGCAGATCATAAAGACGATGCAGAAGGGAGTGGCGAAAACTAGGTAAATGAGGAACAATCCACTTTTGGATTTCCAATTGTGGATCCTAATATCATTGTGCAAATGAAGAATATTCCACCATAAGCTCTTCCTCATTTTTACGGCAAAGTGCATGAAGACCCAGAATATTTTCTATTTGAGTTTGATATTTTGTGTAGGAGTTATGATTATTCACCTGAAGCCCAAAAGTTAAAGTTGTTTCCAGCCATTCTCAAGGACACAACATTAGGCTGGTTCATGGGAATAGGAGGAGACACTATAGCTTCCTAGGAGCAGATGAAGAGAGTGTTCTTATTGAAATATCAGGAATATTGTAAAACCAGAGACATTCAAGATGAAATCTTTACTGTTGTGCAAAATGATGTTGAAACTCTAGAGGACTACTTAGGAATATTCCTGTATATCTTACAAAGGTCAAAGCACAAATTTGATTTAAGTACCATTAGAACCTTGTTCTTACTTAGACTTACTGATGATGCTAGGAATAATTTGAATTTTTTAGGACAAGGGGATATTTCTCAAAAACCTTTTGATAAAATATGTGACTTGTGCAGGAAATTCTCGAGGAATCAATATAGATCTAGTAAAGGAATTCAGAATAGAAATAAGAAAACTGAATCTACCGATGCTATGATTATTGGACTGGAAAATAAAATGGACAACATGAAAATTGAGATAATGAATACTGTTAGCAAGCAAATAAACTCTTTAAAATTTCAACAAAAAATTGTAGAAGAACAAGATTCATTGTCCATTTTCTGTCCTAAATGTAGGAAAAAACATCCTTTGAGAGAGTTTCCTCTTGATATAAAAGAAACTAATAAATGTGTGATTTGTGTAGAGAATCATGCCATGGAGAAATGTCTCTCCATACCTAGGCTGAAAGCTGTAATTGAAGGAGGGAAACCTAAATTTGAACTATTGTATTCTATGGGAGAGCAAAGAAACTGGCCTCAGGTAAGTGTAGGTATGGTTCCTGAACTTCTACCACATTTTTTTGGTTATAATGCACATTCATATTCCTATCCTAACACTAGTCACTCTCAGCATTGGTAGCATGGGAACCAATATCAATATGGACAACCCTCTCAATCTTGGCAACGTAGATGGAGAGGGCCAAAATATTCACACCGTTCCTATCTGTCTCCTATGCAGTCATACCCACCTACATATCTACCGTACCCAATGTCTCAACCATCATTACCTTAGCTGGGTCAGCCTACACCACCATTTCCTTTTCCTCCACCGTTTCGACCTCCTTTGTTGCCTGCTCAACCTCTACCCAATCCTAATAACAAAGCAGTACAAATGATGCATTCCATGAACCCGCTTTCATCATTTGGATACCAGTCTTTGCCAATTGGAGTCGATGATCTCCAATTGAGATCGGGGAAGAAGGTAACCTCAGAAAAGAAGAAGCAACCCATGGTGATTATCGAGGAGAAAGGGGAGGAGGAAAATCCTAACCATTCTACGAGAGGTGTCACCATTCAGCCTATCCCCGTACCTTCCGAGTCTTTGCCATCCTCTTCCAACCAGCCTCCCTTTCCAGAGAGGCTAGTTGTGGAGAGGAATGACCCTATTCATGAGTCTAGCTTGGCTTCTGAGCTTATGAACCTTTTCATAAAGGTACCTTTGCTCCAAACTATCAAAGAGATCCCCATTTGTACCAATATCATTAGGGAAATCTGCCTGAAGAAGCCAGAGAGGCGAATATTGGAGCCTCAAACTATTCAATTTTTTGGTAGAGTAGTAGAGTTGTTGACGAGATGTGTGTCCATGGAGAAATATACTGATCCTAGAAACCCTGTTGTCTCTGTTCAGATAGGTGATGCCCTTTTCTCTAATGTAATTATAGATCTGGAGGCAACCATTAATTTCATTACCAAGAACACCATGGATAAACTTGGTTTGTCTCATCTTCATCCTACTCCCACTGTGCTTGAATTGGCAAACAAATCTGAAATCAAGACAGAAGGGGTGTTGGATGATGTGATTGTTTCATTAGATTCTTGGGAATATCTCATAGATTTCATTGGGCTTTAACCAAAGAATCTGGTGGGAGGGCATCCCTTGATCTTGGGATGACCATGGCTTGCTACAACCGACGCCTATATTGGATGTCGTTCTGGTGACATGTATATTTCCCATGGAGATTCTAGGAAAAAGGTCACCTTGTATCCACCTGCTAGATCCATTTAGGACATTCGAGAAACTTTTTTGTTAGATTACAACATTGACAAGGAGACTCAACCCATTTCCTTGATTCATCACTATGTTGAGTCCTCGCAAGAAGGTAAGATTCAAGACTTCCTGAACAATCTAGACACTATGCCTTATTTTGAGCTATTGAGCCAAATCTTTAGTTTATATTTTCAGGAGAGTCACAACTCTCATCCTTCTTCACCACTGTCTCTAACCACACCTCTGAGTTCTATTGAGCCTGATACCACTCTTGTTGAGATTAGTTTGAGAAAATCCTTACATATCAGTTCAGATCCGGACTCATCCTAGCAAGAACAACTTGTGAAATTATTACAGAACCATCTTGATGCCTTTGCATGGGGCTATGAAGATATGAAAGGCATCCCTCCTGAAACCTGTACACATCATATCTGTATTTAGGATGGAGCCTGCCCTGTCCGAAAACCCCAAAAGCGTATGAATTTGTAATATCCCAAAAGGGAGATTGCAGTAATACTTCACACAATATAAGAACTTACAACAAGATAAACAATAAATCTAAGTACAAATCAGAATATGCAGAAGGATCCAAGCCATTTTATTATATTGGATATGATTCAGTTACACAAGTATAGAATATAGGTAGATCTAGCCAAAAAGATGAGCTAGGATCACCCTGAAAACATGCATACAAAAGGTACAACGTAACTGGAGAGGCTCTGTAGAAAATACTGCGCTGTCCCTTCAGCAGAATATAAACATAGAGCTGTAGGCTAAAAATGGAAATGCAAATCTAATCGAAACCAGATCTTTGATGATGCCAAGATTCAAGATCTGGCCAATGTGATGGATTCCCAAGATAACCCAGAAAGGATTTTCCAGATCTGCAACTTTGGAAAATCACCTCCCTGGGATTTGATCCTTGATCTGCTGGGAAATACAAATCTGAAGCTAGATCTGAAGAATAGATGGCTGAAATTTGTGCTCAGATTAGATCTATGCTTGAAGGGCTGATCCCTTCATTAGATCTATGAGCTAAAAGCTATAGATCTATCTTCTCAATCCTCCAATGATGAATTCATCTACTGCAACACAACTGCCAACAGAAACTGCGCCATGAGGGAAAGAGAGGTCTTCTGCCTACTGAAAAATGCTACAATAAACTTTAGTATGATGGTAATACTGATGGCAATGTGAGGGGTTGATCCCTCATAGGATTTCTAGCTGAAATACTAGCAAATTCCTTCCTCCTTTCAGATCTGCAATATGGACAACGATATTCCTAAAGAGAATACTACTGCTAGGAGGTCAATAAATTTTTTCCTTGTGCCATATCTGCAATGTGGCTTTTGGAGTGCTGATCTATAAGCCCAAGTGATGGGAATAATCCCTCACCTTGTTCTTCAGCTGAAGTACTGAAGACAACTTCCACCTTACAAACTGATCTTCAAAAATCTGCAGATTTCTGAATATGAATGTTCTACAGATAGTAGAAAAAGGAAATGGCACTTAAAGCCTGATGTATAATGAAGTAAAATCCTCTTTCTAGAGATACTCTAAGAAAGAGGTGGGATTCCCACCCGGGAACACCCTGTGCTAAACAACACCTGCAATCTCTGCTAAACAACCCAAGAATGCAGTGGAATGTCACTTGACAATTCCAAATCTAAACGATCATACATAAAATAATCCAAGATGCCTTTCACCTTTGCCTTCATCTCCTTTATAATGTTTGAGGCTTCCCAAGCCTTGGCCCTAATTTCAACTGCGCAGTCTCATGTGGACAAGATCCTCCAAGTGGGACTGCGTTGTTTGACCAAATCAACCAAACAGTCTAGGTGCAATGTACACCTCCTCCATCATGTGTGCTTCATTTGCACATGATCCTCCATCACTTGATCATAAATGCTCAATTATCCTTTGTTTGACATCTTCAAGATATTAGTTTACTGAATCAACCCTCCATGATCTTTCTCATTAAATGATACATGATCTCCAATCTCATTCACATTAGTAGTTGGTCAACTACATATTTTTGCAGATGCAAGCTAAATTAATCCACATTCACATACACAAGGTGGATATTTATTCTTATTGAGGATTATGGGTCCCTCCATCCTTTTATTTACTTAATTCATTAAGAAAGTCAAGGACTCTAATATTCCAAATATGATGTGAAAATTTGGGAATATTACAGAATCCGGCTCTAAGAGATGTTGTAAAGGAAGAATTACAGAAACTCTTGGATGCTGATTTTTTATATCCCATTTCCGATAGCCAGTGGGTATCTCCATTGGTGTTAGTCCCAAAGAAATATGGAAGATGGCACATTTGTATTGACTACAGAGAATTAAACAAAGCCACTCTCAAAGAGTACTTCCCCACTCCTTTCATCGATCAGGTGCTTGATACCCTTGCAAGTAAGAAGTACTTCTCTTTTCTAGATGGATTTAGTGGTTATAACCAGATACAAATTGCACCCGAGGATCATGAAAAAACCACTTTTACCATGTCCATGGGGTACATTCGCTTACCGAGTGCTTCCCTTTGGGCTATGTAATGCCTCGACTACCTTTCAAAGGGAAGTCTTGGCTGTTTTTGCTGACCTTTAGTGTGCAGAAATTTATATGGATGACTTTTATGTGTTTGGTGATTCATTTCAGGAGGCCCTCAAAAATATAGAAAAAGTGCTTCTTCGTTGCCAAGAAGCCCATATTTCCTTGAGTGATAAGAAATACAGATTAATGTGCAAGGCATGGGTGGTGCTTGGCCATATTGTTTCTGACAAAGGTATCCAGGTTGACCCCGCTAAGGTAGAAATTATTTTGAGTCTTCCTGCACCCAAAACTCAAGGGGAAGTGAGCAGTTTTCTAGGACATGCGGGCTACTATAGGAGATTCATTGAGAAATTTTCCAAGATAGCTACCCCCTTTTTCGACTTTTAGCTAAGGATAGTGAGTTTTTTTGGTCCACAACTTGCCAGCAGTCCTTTGAGACATTGAAGGAAAAAATAGTGCAGGCACCAGTTTTGAGAGGACCAAACTGGTCCCTGCTATTTCATATTTCCTCTGCTGCCTCAGATACTACTATTGGCGTAGATTTAGGAAAATAGGAGGACAAACAATCCTATGCCATCTATTTTATTAGTAAAAACTTGTCACTTGCCAAATGAAATTACACAGTTACTGAGAAAGAGTTTTTAGCTATAATTTTTTCAATTAATAAATTCAGGCACTACATTATAGGACATGAAGTATTTGTGCATACTGGTCATTCTGCAATAATATATTTGATGAATAAACCATTAACTAGTGGTAAAGTGACTAGGTGGTTGTTATTATTACAAGAATTCATTATTACTATTGTTGATAAACCAGGGAAATTCAATGTAGTAGCAGACTATATTTCGAGATTAAATAATCCTGGTGAAGTAATTCCTGTTGATGATGATTTTCCTGACGAACATATTTAAGTTGTGTTAACAGATTCCCCATGGTTCACTGACATAGCTAACTATTTAGTCACTGGAAAAACACCACCTCACTTATCTGCCTAAGAAAAGCGGAATATTATTTAGAAAAGTGCTGCATATTCCCGTGTTCAAGGAGACATCTCTTACATTGGACTAGATCTCATTATCCGTAGATGTGTAAGTGAGGAAGAAGTGTTCGATATTCTAAAATCTACCCATGATGAACCTTGTGGAGGTCACTTCACCAATAAGAAGACTGCATATAAAATATTACGCGGTGGCTATTTTTGGCCATCCTTGTTCAAGGATGCCAAACAATATGTCAAGCTGTGTGATAGCTGTCAGTGAGTAGGCCAACCTAATCAAACCAATGACATGCCTTTATGTCCTCAAGTTATGATTGAGCCTTTTGAAAAATGGGCCATTGATTTCGTAGGACCAATAAATCCAACATCATTAAATAAAAAGCTTATTTTGGTTTGTACAGATGTTGTTACAAAATGGGTAGAAACTAAAGATGTTTCTTTTGCCATAGAAAAAGTTATTGTTGATTTTATTTTTACTAAAATATTTACTATATTTGGTGTGCCTGGAGAAATTGTTTCTAACAATGGTC
Source organism: Pinus albicaulis (assembly GCA_034641835.2). Lineage (NCBI taxonomy): Eukaryota > Viridiplantae > Streptophyta > Pinopsida > Pinales > Pinaceae > Pinus > Pinus albicaulis. The sequence goes on along the minus strand of CM076570.1, from coordinate 496,240,464 downwards.
CGCAGTTTATTTCTAATCTGGTACAGGATGTGATGGATCAGTACAAGATCCGGCACAGTAAATATACACCATATCACCCATAAGAAAATGGTCAGGTGGAGTCCACAAATAAGGTGATCAAGTCCATCCTCACAAAGACAGTCAATATGCATTGAAAGGATTGGGCTAAAAGATTGTCGAAATCCTTGTGGGCATACCAAACCACTTAGAGGAACAACACATGACACACACCATATGAGTTGGTATACGGGAAACAAGTCCTGTTCCCAATAGAATTCCAGATTAAGACCTTCAGGACTAGCGTCCAATTGGGGCTTGATCTCTCTGAAGCACAACAAAAACGTCTCCTACAGTTGAACAAGTTAGATGAATTCTGAAGGGATGCTGTTCAGCAGAACATATTAATCCAACAACAACATAAGAGGTGGCATGACAAGCCCATTCAGAAGAAGCAGTTCCAACCAGGTGATTGGGTTCTCCTTTATGATTCTAGATTCAAATATTTCAAAGGGAAATTCCATATACTCTGGATGGGGCCTTATGAGGTGGTTATAGTATTCGAGAATGAAGTGGTAGAGATCAAAACTATTGATGGATGGAATTCAGTATTATTGGTAAATGGGCATATATTAAAGGTATATTCTCAGCCCCTTGCCAAGAAATATTTTACACAAGAAGTCCAACAACAATTTGGGAAGGAAATGGTAGGTGGTAACACCAACTTGCTGAAGACATGGTATTTTATTTTCCTAAAAAAAAATAAAAATGAAATGAAAAAAAATGACAAAAAAAATCCTGTAATTATGAAAATGAGTTGTCTGACATGATTGCAGAAAGATCAGCTTGAAAACCAGCTTGCTGGTAGGGAGATCAAAATTTAAATAAAAAGGGAAAGTTTCTTGATCTTTAAATATGCTAGCTATCACCAAGAAGAAGCAGGTTCAATGAACCAAGCCCTTACTCAAGTTTGGGATAACTAGCATGGAGATTTTACTCCAGTAACGCTTAATTCCCGCTGCATTTACTTTTCCAGCACCAGTGCAGGCTGATTTTACAAGTAGAATTTTTCCCTTCTTCTATTTCCTGTTTTGTAATTTTCCATTATTTTCTTTTCTCATACCCATAATGATTACCTTCCCTCTTTCTTCTAAGATTTATCCCATCCGATTTCATGAAATCCCTCTTTCACCCTGAATTTTTTTTCCCAATCCCATTTTCATTTATCCCTCTTGGTGGTACTGTTCTTGGAATCCCTGTCATAATGTTCCTTCCCATTCTAAAAAAAGATAATCCCTTTCCCACTTCTTTTCTACCTCATGGATACATTGCAGGATCCGATGCAGTTAGATCAGAAAGGCATGCTCATGAAACACCAAAGAAATGGCGAATAAAAACCTCTTGTACATTCAGGATTTTTTTTTTTATTCTAGCGAAAAAACTGAGTTCTATCATAATTTTTGGGTTCCTCCTTTCTTCAATGTCCTTAGTACATGTTTGTGCATAATCGGTGCAAGCAGATCAGTGCAAGCACGTTGCAGTGCAAGTAGGATCGGTGCAAGCACACACATGACTGTAAATACACAGTGCAAGAAACTGCTTAACACAATACAAGAGCGCTTAATGTGAAATGATTATTGAAAATTATTTTTCCTGCAACAAAAGGATTACGATGATAGATCATAGCATATATTATTTCCATTTTGATTATTACTTTGAGTTATCATTTATTAGTTAGGAAGAAATTATTAAAGTGCAAGATGTTTGGGTTCATAAATCTAATATTTTTAATGAATGGCAAAGTACATCTTAACTGGATCATGGAGATAATGTGGAATAGTACAAACCGTCTATAACCCTATGATTACTTCCAAAAAGACTTTCCATTACTCATTCATCATAACCATTACCTGATAACCTGATCATCTGACCATTACACCGCCATAAAAGCCTCCACTTCCTCCAATTATTCTCGCTCACCTATGAGAGAATGGTACGTGTTAGCGTCCATTTTAAAGGGGTGTTTGTAACGATTAACGATGATTGGATGGATAGAATTATTAGGGTGGTGGATGGCTGGGTCTCCGCCACAAAATTCTCAATAGATCTTTGTCTCTTTACAGTGTGAAATCATTCTAAGACTATGATAGGGAATTTAGGAGAATTCGAGTATGATGGCACCTGTGAGAAGTGAACCAACATCCTTGAAGGAAATTGAATAGACCGCAGAGTATAGGAACAATCTTACACTATTGGAGGAATCAGGATTCCTCCCATTCTTGCAGAATTTTGATGGATATGATATGGCCGTGGGCCTACAGTGTGCGAAAATGTTCGAGGATGGTCGAGTTAAGGTCGTCTCCCTAGATTTCGAAGTTACGTAGGAGTCCATAGCGCAACCCATGGGATTGTACAACATAGGGGAATAGTGGTTTAAGAGGGAAAGGATTGAAAATAAGCGTTGGTGCCAGTTCGTGGTTGATAGAAAAATGAAGGTTGATTGGAAGAAGGGAATTCCACATTGCGCCCTGCTTGGTAAGTGGCGAGACCTTCTCTACATTTTATAGAAGTTTCTGACTGGTGAGGGACGGTATTCCCTTACATTTGTGTATCGATTTCAATTGTTGCTGCATTTTGAGTTTGGGAAGCACATTAATTTCCTGTATTATTTGCTCCAGATTTTGGAGAAGATGGAAAAAGGAGTGCAGAACGAGAATGTAAGGCAGGCCTAGTATAGACTTTACCACCATGGTCTTATTGCGATTTTTGTCAAGAAGGAATTGGAGGCTAAGGATATAGCCTGGGAAACATTTTTAAAGGAATTTCACACAAGAAAATCTGTTGGGAAAAGTGAAGGAAAGTCTATTGGGATGAGTGCAAGCAAGAAATGGAAGGCAGAAACCCCGACCCCTGCCAAGAAATAGAACAAAATTCGATGAGTAAAGGTAGAGGAGAAGGTTGACGAAGGAACCCTGTCCTTGGAAAAAAGGAAGGTGATCAGGGCCTCGAAAAAGAAAAAGGATTATTCTTAGTTGAGCTCCCTAATTCTTATAGATGAGTCACCTCAATATTCCCCCAAAGATCATAATATCTCAGTCCTTGTGGATGCAGCATCCCACACTGTGGTAAGTGAAGAGCATGAAGAAAGAGAAGATGACATCCTTTTGTCGGACTTCGTTCAAAAATTGGGGCAAAATAAAGCAACCCTGAATACAAGTAAGGACCCGCCAAGGGGTCCAGAAGATGATGTGGCATAGTATGAAGACCCCCTCGACAATTTTTATGAGCAGGAGCCTGAAGCCCCTACTGATGATTTGGATGAACAGGGTAAAGGCCCTGATGAATTGGATGAACAGTGTGTCAAAAAACCTAATGAGTTGGAGAAACAGGGTACTGAAGACCCTAAGAATTTAAAGGCGCAAGGTACTGAAGCCCCTGAGAATATAAAGGCGTAGGGTACTGAAACCAAGGAAAATTTTAGGGGCGAATTTTAGCCCAAGGGAGAAATTTAAGGGGTTTTAGGTTTTGGAGGGGCGAATTTTTTATATAAAAACTTTTTGTATAGTTTTGTATAATTAGCCCCAAAATTATTTTAAAAATAATTAATTATTATTTTTTTAGCCCAAAAAAATAATGGCGGATAAAACATGAAACGATGGATTCGCCTGTCGATTTACTCATTTGGATCGTTTTGTGTTGCATTCGCCCTCAATTTACTAAGTTGCAGGGTTTTGGAAGGGCATTCGCCCCCGATTTACTAAGTTGCAGGGTTTTGAAAGGGAATTCACCCCAGATTTACTACGTTGTAGGGTTTTGGAAGGGTGCTGTGCTGTGATACTGACCTGGTTACCAAGCTACCAAGCTTGACCTTATGTGTACTGAGTTGTAGGTTTTTGGAAGGGGATTCACCCCCAATTTACGCTCATGCTGTGCTGTGATACTGACCTAGTTACCAAGCTACCAAGCTTGACCACAACATAAGGGTCGGTCTTCTTGTGATATCGACAGGTTAGATCTTCAAGTTATGATATGGAAGTGTTTTATCTTGAGGAAAGTGTAAGGACCAAAAAACACCAGCAGATGGTCACCGAATCATTAAATCTTGTGTATCTTTCTTACAAAGCTATGGTGGAGCATATCCACTCAGAAGCTCTGAATAGGTTCAAGAAGGAACTTGAAGAGGCTGTTAAAAATAGGTAAGGGTTTTCATTTGCTCTTCGGCAGTACATAGAGAATTGCATGGCAGAATTTGATGAGGGTTTTTCAAATGAAAAAATTGAACAAGAATCTTGGGACCCATCCAATTCTTGGGAGAAACTTAAGCAAGATATTGATGCTTATGCGACATATATGTGTGCTAATCAATTGTCTGAGATTAGAAGTAAATCTGAGGCACAACTTACTAAAGCACTCGCTGAAGCAGTGGCATATTTTCTTGAGTCTGCATCTCCAGACACTTGGCCAAGAATAAGAAAAATTCTGAAAAATGAGACAGAGATAGCAGTATTAAATTTTAAATCTGCAATTGCTGGATTTTATATTGATGATGAAACTTCTAGTGAGATGGTTGAAAGTCTTAAAGATTATGGAAGAAGTGTTGTGGAGAAGAAGGCCACGTACGAAGCTGGGCAAGTTCTTATTCGAATGAAAGACAGTTTTTCAATTGTCTTCAGCCATGATGGAAAATGGAAAGTATGTTTCTTTGGTTGTGGAGGAAGCTAGGGTGAAGGGTTCAAAATATTTGGAAAATGATACTTTTCTGAGTATGAGTGAGGCAATCCTCTCGAGGGCTTCAACCGCAAAGGATCATCCTGAAATTCGAGCAAGCCAAATGCATGTCACCACAAATGGATATGTCAAAGGACTTTCGACAATTAGCTCCCAAGAAAGTGATGAACAGGCTTGTAAGTCTCTCATTTATGTTGGTTCCCTCATTCCATTCCTATCAATTGAAGATTTTATGCTTATTCATAGTCTATAAAATAATGAACTTTCCAACTCGAAATCTTCCAAAAATGCATCTCAAATACTTCACGGCCTCACAACCACTGATTCAAAGATAGAAAACTTTTATTTGATTCCTTCTAACTAGATAGTAAATAAACCCATAGGACTCTGGGAAAATCTTGTTCTGATATCTAATGGTTATCCCATCTCCGTTCTCTTAAGAAATAACCTAGCCTCTTCCTCTTCCAACTCCCTCGATCCATCAATTTTCTCTAATAATAGTTCTTTAATTGATACATCTCAGGTGGCTGGAAATGACCTCACCTCGAAAACATTATTTTACCAAAATTTCATTTCCTGAAGGCTCTCCACTTCCTCTCATCCCCTTAAAATATTTTTTCAACACCTTCTTACAAGGATGTCCTTAATATGATGCCCATTCCTACTTTTTATGGGACATGCCATATTGAACACTTATCCATTGAACAACCATCCCCCATTCCAAAAAATTACCATCAGAAAGAAAAATATTAACAAAAAATCTATGGCTAGAGAGGGAAACCCTCTTGAATTTATTCAGGGTGGATTAAGCTTGCCTCCCCCTACTGATAAGGAAATTGTCTCCAAGGCCCTTAGAGAAAATCCACCCTATAAGGATGTTCCCAAATTATTATCTTGTTTCTCAACATTAGGGGGGTTGGGGGAGTCTCCAAATTCCTTTCCCTCAAAATATTGATATAAATCCACATACCCTCTATTATATTTCTACAAGAAACTATGGTCCTGAGGGCGAAGGCTAGAGAGGCATTTTGGAATTTGTGTCCAGGGTGCTAATTTTCTTCTATGGATTCCACTAGTCTATATGGAGGTCTCCTCTCCTTATGGAATCCAAAGTATGCCTCTTTTCAAGCCTCCTCTTTTGTTGGCATTATTTTAGAAGGATTTGTAAGGGGCTCCCCCCTTCCAATCACGTTAGTAAATTGTGATGGAACCTATGGGGAGAGGCAAGAATTTTGGGATAAGTTTCAATCCAGTGGACTGATAGGGGACCATTCCCTCCTTTAGCATGTGATTTTAACTTTACTATCTCACTAGGGGAGTCTTGGGGGTCTCGCGCCCACTCAAATCCTCTGGCTTCATATTTTTCAAATTTGCTGTAGAACCACAACCTCCAGGATATAACTCCATTTCCATTAGCTCCCACATGGAGAAATGGTTGAATGGGTGTGGAAGGTATTGCCAAGCGTCTTGATAGATTCTTAATGGCTGGTCAGCTGGCAAAAATTGTGGGGAGATACAGATCCTGGATATGTCAAGATAAAATATTAGATCATTTGTCACTTCTCTTGGAATTGGATTTTGAAAATCACAGTAACATATACCCTTTCAAATTTAACCACACATGGATGGAAGATGATTCCTTGAGATCTCTAGTGAAGGACTGTTGGCAAAAAAACATGGTTTTAAATAGTTAATTCATCATGGGCTCCCTTTTCAAAAAAATGGGGGAGCTCAAAAAGGGGGTTGTGATTTGGAAAAAGAAAAGAAGGTGGAGCTTAAAGGGGATTTGTTGGCTTCAGAATTTGAATATGATCATTTCTCCCATATATTTTCAAAATCTCTCTTTCTAGCAAAAATAGCCTAGAAATGAGTCTCTTGGAAACCAGAAAAATGTAGATCTTGAAGATGGAAGAAAGATACATTGCTTGTACAACACATAATTGCTTCTACAAATTAATCGTCACATGCGGAATAAAAACAAAGCGATAGAACATCAAATCACACACATAGAACGCAGCATGTATGGGGAAAGCTTATAGCTGAAAACCCCCAGCTATATGTATCATATAATGGATGAGAATCATGTAGTTTTACACAATACAATACTCCTCACAAGTACTCAGTACTGTCTCCAAAAACTACACACAAAACTAGCTCAGTTTGAACCGATCACGGGTTCAAAACTCCTCCTCAAGTCTGCCTACCTCTACTGCGCAATCCAAAGTGTGAATGTGGCTGAACCAAGTTCGAATTCACCTTGATTGAACAACGCAATCATCACTGGCACTCTCATCCCACTGATTGTGCAAATCTCATGCACAACTTATGTACAACTGCTGTCGATCTCACCCTTTCATCTACCTCTTCCACTTGTCTTCACTGAACTGTCCATGCACTGAGTTAAAATGATGTGTTCTTTAGTTGAATAATGAGTTAATATCAATGAATTAAATAATATTTAAGTCACCCAACTCATCTCTAGTGTAATCGTTAGTTAAACTGATCACAACTAGTTCAACTAGTTAATCGGAACACAATCTCCATCAACTCCTCAATCAACTCCACCAAAACTCTGCCACATGAGTCTAACTGAAGTCAATTACGCATTAGCTCAACCAAACACATGGGAATAGCATAAATCCTCATGTCAGCTGCATGCCCCACCTCCGGGGGTCAAACTGAAGTGCTACAAGAGAGTAAACTGAAGTTTAGAGTCCAAATATTATTAAGGGTAAATAATATTTGACTGTTCTATTTTTAGCTCGGCAGTCTAAAAATAGAAACCACCTGAAAGTATAAAAATAGAGGTCCATCTATTTTTACCAACTCGACCAATCATCCAAGAATAACATACTGCAACCCCTGGACCATGCTCCATATGTCTAAAAATAGACATAGTCTAAAAATAGACTTTGCGCCAAAAATAGCCTGCAGGCCCACCTAGTGAAGGCGACTTCTTTTCACTAGGCTCCATCATCTTGCTACATTTTCAACACTCCCTCTCAGCAAGATATGGATTGTCTGCAACCCCTATCCTGCCTCTATGGAACTTGAATTTGCTCCTGGTGAGCGCCTTCGTCAGAATGTCAGCATCCTGATCCTCCGTCGGAATGTAGGACAACAACATGATCCTCCGCTGAACACAGTCTCTGATGTGATGGTACCTGATGTCAATGTGTTTGGACCTATCATGAAAAACTGGATTAACCGAGAGCTTGATGCAGCTCTGTTTATCACAGTAAATCACTGTAGGCTCCAAATGCAACCCGAACAAGCCGACCAGGATCTTCCTCATCCAAATCGCCTCACATGCAGCCAAGCTTGCTGCCATGTACTTGGCCTCTGTTGAACTGAGTGCTACGGATCTCTGCTTCCTGCTGTACCAGGAAAATGCTGTCGACCCAATGCTAAAGATCCCTCCAGATGTACTCTTCCGGTCCGTTGGGCTCCCTGCCCAATCTGCATCTGTGAAGCCACAAAGCTTCACTCCATCCTCCTGTCTGTACCAAAGTCCATATCCCGCTGTGCCACTGATATAACGCAACACATGCTTGCCAGCCTTCCAAAAGAGCTTGGTAGGCCTAACCATAGCTTGCGAAAGCTGGTTAACTGCATAGCATATGTCGGGTCGAGTATTGACCAGATACATCAACGACCCCACCAACTGTCGAAAGACAGTGGCATCCACTACCTCCTCCGAAGTAGCATCTCCCTTCCTCCATCCACCAGGAAGAGGGGTATCAACAGGCTTGCAGCCTTGCATGTTGAACCTTTCCAGAATCTCCCGGGCATACTTGCCCTGAGAAACAAACAGTCCTCCACTGCGCTGCCAAATCTCCAATCCCAGGAAATAATGAAGGATGCCCAGGTCCTTCATCTCAAACTCTCGTGCAAGATCCTCCTCGCATGAAAGTATCAACTGCTCGTCGCCAGTCAAAATCAGATCATCTACATACAGTACGATGATCAACAGCTTCCCCTCCACCACAATCTGGTACAGGTTTGGATCCGCCTCACTCTTGGAGAATCCAAGCCCTGTGAAGTAGCTGTCTATCCGAGTGTACCAAGCACGAGGTGCTTGCTTCAGCCCGTACAGTGCTCTCTTGAGTCGGCACACATGCGACTCACTGCTGAAGATCTCGAAACCTTCAGGATGCTCTATGTACACCTCCTCCTCAATGACTCCTTTGAGGAATGCAGTCTTCACATCCATCTGATGGATGTGCCACCCCATCTGCGCTGAGAGAGCAAGGATCGTCCGTATGGAGGAATACCTTGCGACAGGTGCAAAGGTCTCCTCATAGTCGACTCCCTCTATCTGTGAGAAGCCTCAGGCGACAAATCTCGCCTTGTACTTCTCCACACTCCCGTCAGCCGCCTGCTTCACTTTGTAGATCCATCGCGAACCTACCACTGATTTCTCCTTCGGTCTTGGGACAATCTCCCATGCACTGTTTCTGATGATCGAATCATATTCTTCGATCATGGCATCAACCCATGCGGGTTCCTCCACCGCTTCCTCGAAAGAGGAAGGCTCCGTCACGACACATTTGCTCACAAGAGCCATGTATCCAGTGTACCGATCCGGTGACTGTCTCTGTCTGCGCTGAGCTGTAGGTGGTCCTACAACTCTCTCTGCATCTTGAGCCAGTCGCTCAGCTTCTGTAGTGCGCTTGCACCCTCTGATGGTTGGCGCTGCATGAGTGGTCTCTTCCACTCCCAGAACCTCCTCTTGTGGCTGATCCACATCCGGAGACTCCTCCTTGGGAGCTAACAGCTCCTCCTCTGCATGCAAGTGTGGCTCCCTCTCAAGCGAACACTGCATGGCTTTCTCCTCCAGAAATTTTATATCCCGTCGAACAACAGTCTTGCGACTGTCTAGCACATACACCCGATAGTTGTGGGGCGTATCAGTGTACCCCACAAATATTCCTTCCTCTGCGGTCGGATCCAGCTTCCTTCTTGCATCCTTCGTCACATGCATGTAGACAGGAGAACCAAAGATTCTCAAATGAGAAACATCAGGCCTCTTGCCAGAATAAGCCTCCTCTGGTGTACTCATGCCAAGAACCTTGTGAGGACAACGGTTCTGCACATACACTGCTGTATTGCATACCTCAGCCCACAAGTGAAGGGGTAGGCCCCGATCATGCAACATCGCCCGTGCAGCACCCACGATCGTTCTGTTCTTCCGCTCAGCCACCCCGTTCTGCTGTGGGTTATGGGGTGCGATGAGCTCTCTCCGAATCCCTTCTGCGCCGCAGAACTCCTTGAATTCAGCCGAGATGAATTCACCACCGTTATCACTCCTTAGAGCAATCACCTTCTTCCCCGACTCCTTCTCGACCAGTGCTTTAAACTCACAGAACTTCGCGAATGTCTCGCTCTTCTTCTGCATGAAGAAGATCCAGCACTTTCGAGAGAAATCATCAACAAAGATCAAGTAATACTTGTGCTTTGTTGTCGAAGCAACTGAGAAAGGACCACACACGTCTGTGTGAACTCTCTCAAGGATCGTCGTGGCGCGACTATCCTTCTCGTGAAAGGTGGCTTTCACATACTTCCCTAAGGTACACCCCTTGCACTGATCTGACTGCGCAAGAGTGCCCTTTGGAAGTCCCGTAGAAATCTGCTGCAGTATCTTCAAGGCTCCATGGTGAAGGTGGCCCAATCTCCGGTGCCACAGTTCGCCCTCATCATCCCGGCTCACCACTTCTCCCGCCTTGCATGCCATTGCTGCGCAGCCATCTACTTGCAACTGATACAGTTTCTTGACTCGAACCCCTATCATCCGGGTCTCTCCAGTAGCCTTACTGCGCAGGAAGGCTTTTCCTTCGCTGAAGACCACATCATACCCCTTATCTTCTAGCATCGCCACAGAAACCAGTTTCTTCTTCAATTCGGGCACATGCATGACATCCTTTAACATGAAGGGTTTACCAGACTCCCTCTTAAAGGAAATGGTACCGATACCAGTTGCACTGTATCTACCATCATCGCCCATCTCGATGTGCATGCCCAGATCTTTGTCTTCCAGATCTGAAAACAACTCCCGATCTCCAGTCATGTGGAATGATGCGCCACTGTCCAAGAACCACACCGATCCCATCACACTTGAAACCAAGCATGCGATCAGTGAAAAGTCAAGCTCGAACTGCGAGGCCAAAGCCTCTCCAGATGCAGATCCGCCAGCCTTCTTGTTTTTCTTCTTTTGCGGACAGTTCGTGGCATAATGTCCGTGCTGGTGACAGTGGAAGCACTTCACCTTGGACATGTCTTGCTTCTGCTTGCCCTTAGCACCGGATTGAGAAGACTTCTTCTTCCCCTTCTTTGCTTTGGCAGCCAAAGCGCAGTTTTCTTCATCAGCTCCCTTTGATGAAGCTCCATCTCTGGTATTCCGCCGGATCTCCTCTTGCACGAGATCAGACCACAGTCTTTCCCATCCCGGCAACTTTTCCCGACCATTGACACTATCTTGATATGCATGCCAACTCTTTGGCAAACCAAGAAGCGCCAAACTCACCAGATCCTCATCCTCCACCGTCACACCAACACTTCCCAGCTCATCCCGACATTGGGTGAACCTCGTGAGGTACTTGGGGATGCTTTCTCCTCTCTCCATCTTGATGTTTCTCAGTCTATCTTTGAGCGCCAGTTTCCTTTGGTCGCTCTTGCTCTGGTACAGATCTGTCAGCGCTTTCCACATTAAATATGGAGTAGCTTTACCATGCAGGGTGGATACAATATGATCCTTAACGCCCTCCAACAAGATCCTTTGACATTTCGCCTGTTTCTTTTGCCATGCTTCCACAACAACAACATCAGTAGAAGTAGGCTTTGGAACATCTTTCTCCACGAATTCCAACAGCCCATTATCATCCAATACAGCCTCCATGCGGTCCTTCCATGCAACATAATTCGAACTGCCTTCAAGAGCATATTCGAGTCGCAAACCGTTGAAGGACATTTTCGCCGCGGCACCAAGAACACAAATCTGCAAATTCGAATTTCACCAAGAGCTGATAAACTTTGATCGCTTCCGATCTACACTTGAGAGCTAATTATTTCCAAATCAGAGATTGACTACACGGGCATTCACCAGATCTTTCACCTTACAAGGAAGGATGAATATTCCGGAGGCTACCTGGCCCGCATGTAGACTCTGTCCGAGGAAATAATAAACAATCACCGTAATAGATCTCGACGATTAATTTCGCTCTGATACCATGTAGAAATTTGCTGAATAATGAAGTTTATTCGCTGCAATTAACCTGATCATACATCAATTCGAATTGCTTGTACAACACATAATTGCTTCTACAAATTAATCGTCACATGCGGAATAAAAACAAAGCGACAGAACATCAAATCACACACATAGAACGCAGTATGTATGGGGAAAGCTTATAGCTGAAAACCCCCAGCTATATGTATCATATAATGGATGAGAATCATGTATTTTTACACAATAGAATACTCCTCACAAGTACACAGTACTGTCTCCAAAAACTACACACAAAACTAGCTCAGTTTGAACCGATCGCGGGTTCAAAACTCCTCCTCTAGTCTTCCTGCCTCTACTGCGCAATCCAAAGTGTGAATGTAGCTGAACCAAGTTCGAATTCACCTTGATTGAACAGTGCAATCATCACTGGCACTCTCATCCCACTGATTGTGCAAATCTCATGCACAAGTTATGTACAACTGCTGTCGATCTCACCCTTTCATCTACCTCTTCCACTTGTCTTCACTGAACTGTCCATGCACTGAGTTAAAATGATGTGTTCTTTAGTTGAATAATGAGTTAATATCAGTGAATTAAATAATATTTAATTCACCCAACTCATCTCTAGTGTGATCTTCAGTTAAACTGATCACAACTAGTTCAACTAGTTAACCGGAACACCATCTCCATCAACTCCTCAATCAACTCCACCAAAACTCTGCCACATGAGTCTAACTGAAGTCAATTACGCATTAGCTCAACCAAACACATGGGAATAGTGTAAATCCTCATGTCAGCTGCATGCCCCACCTCCGGGGGTCAAACTGAAGTGCTCCAAGAGAGTAAACTGAAGTTTAGAGTCTAAATATTATTAAGGGTAAATAATATTTGACTATTCTATTTTTAGCTCGGCAATCTAAAAATAGAAACCACCTGAAAGTCTAAAAATAGAGGTCCATCTATTTTTACCAACTCGACCAATCATCCAAGAATAACATACTGCAACCCCTGGACCATGCTCCATATGTCTAAAAATAGACATAGTCTAAAAATAGACTTTGCGCCAAAAATAGCCTACGGGCCCACCTAGTGAAGGCGACTTCTTTTCACTAAGAGCTCTGTCCATCTTCTTTGCATTTTTCAACAAACCCCACATGGATGGAAGATGATTCCTTTAGATGTAGTGAAGAATTTGTTGGCAAGAAAACATGGTTTAAATAGTTCATTCATCATGGGCTCCCTTTTTCAAAAAATGGGGGAGCTCGAAAAGAGGTTGTGATTTGGGATAAGAAGAAAAAGAGGTGGAGCTTAAGGGGATTTGTTGGCTTGAGAATTTGTTGAATATGATCGTTTCTCACTATGCTGCGTCTCTTTCTGAAAAAACTCCTTTAGAAATGGGTCTCCCGGAAACTTGAGAAAAATGCGGATCTTGAAGATGGAAGAAAAATACTTGGAGACTCGAAGTAGAACTGGCGGGATTAAGTTGGGGGACAAAAACATGAAATTTTTTCATAATTATGAAAATCACAAAAGGAATATAAATTCTATACGGTAGATTGAGATGAATGATAGTAAGGCTTGTCACTAGTCAACAAGATTTAAAGGTCATTGCAGTGTCATGCTTCTCTTCCTTTTTTATTATTCACAGGATCTTCCCCAACATTTCTGTCTCTCAACTTCAAATTATCCAAAATTATTCATTATTGAGAGGTTGATCTAATAGGTAGTCCTATCTCCTACGAAACGAAATAAAAAGGGTTATGAAGCTTTTTTCCAAAGACAAAAGTCTAGGCCACGATAGTTTAGCGATCAAACTCTTCCTTTCTTTTTGACCTTATGGGGCCTAGTCTTTGTAAGGAATTGTATGTGATCTATAAGATGGAGAAGTTCTTCAAATACATAAATGCAACATTCATAGCTCTAATTCCAAAAAGCTCCAAATCAAAGTCTTCTTGAAGAGAGTATTCAGAGAGGCCATATAAGCTGAAAAGAACTATATGGGATAGTCTGAAATTTATAACGGAAGAAACAAAATATCGATTCTGATCTGGGAAATTCCTACTAAATACGAGAAAATGTTTGCAATGCAAAACTGACAAAAAACTAAATCAAATTTACATAGCTTGAAAGTTTAATGAACAAAAATAGGAATGAAAAAAATCAGATTTATTTGGAGCTATCGAATTTACTGTAGAGGCCCACTGTTGCATTCTTTGGGAGCTTAAAACATGTTAGCTATAGGAATGAAACGATCAAGATTACGCTCGAGAGGTTGCCATTTAAGCTGCTTTGGGAGCTTAAAACATGTTAGTATAGGAATGAAATACCCTCTACAAATACATTTTTTATAAAGTTTTTATAAATAATATATTTTGGATCCAATAATAAGCGCTTTTTGATATAAATATATTTGGAATCGGTGCTGAAAAAGGATTTAGATTTTTCAATTCTATGTTTCTAGACTTCAAGATTTAAGACTTCTAAATGAGCTTTTACATCCTTGATCTGATACATTTAGAATCACCCGGTATTTGAAAGTTTTTTATATTATAGATTTAGCTAGTGTCATAAGAGCCCAGAAGTCACGATTAGTTACGCTTTAGTATTTGCCCATACCGTGCCTATTCGGCAATGTACAAAGCTGTTAGCATTGAATTTTTCATTCCCTTTATTTGCCCATACCAATGTCTATTCGGAAATATACAAAAATGTTAGCATTGAACTTTTCATTCCCCTCCACCACACACATTCCCTTGTCTTTGCTCCATCAAAGCCCATCTCCGGCTCTGAAGGATGTGGGGAAATTGTGCTCTTCTGCGATAATTTAATTATTTTTAGTCTGTTTCGGGAGGTATTCCCTAAAGAAAGAATGATCTTAGAGGTATTCCTATGAAAATCTGATAATCTAAGTGAGAGATTGTGCTCTTCTCAGAGCTCATATTCTGTTGCGGGAGGTGTTCCCCAAAGAAGAGGTGGTCTTGGTGGTTGAAGAAAAATGTGATTTTTTTCATTATTGAAATTCACCTTGTTCCTTAGGAACGAGATGCCCCCATACTCTGAAGAGAGGGGGTTGTGAGAAGTTTGTATTAATTCACCCAAAAAAATACTTGATTATAGTTCACATCTTCTTTGATGCCCGGAAATCTGGAAGACTAATTTCCATATATTACGGAAGCGTGGGACCGTTATTAACAAATAGTCTACCTACTCTTATTACTCTCTACATAATACACGACCATTTGGACCCACATAATATTGTGACTTATAAAGAATATAGTGACCATATTTTTTGTATCGGGAATTCAGCTTTATAATTCGAGAGGTAGTCTACTACGGGGGCATTATAACACAACCTTGAATTACAATTGAGCCAATCCATGCCATTTAAACAACATGTGTTTGGTGCATACGATATAGCATTTGTATTAATACATTTAATACGTATCTATTGTTTTATTTACGAGCTGTACTAAGAAAGCTGCATTATTTATCTGAGAGAATCATACATTGGAGTAAATTGTGGACGATTGGTACTAGATTGGTCCAACTAGTACTTACCTTCTGTTAGTTTTGACGGTGGAATCAGCTTTATAAGCAGCAATCAGGATATAATCTATAGAATAGGAGTATGGTGGAGCGCTCACCTTTAGATCATGAGGTGGCAAACGGGAGGATTTAGGGAAAAAAGTGCTAGTGAATTTTATTGTATTTGGAATAATTTTGAACATCATTGTAAGTTTTTTGGACTTGGTTTATTCAGTAGAGATATGCTTGTGCGGATTCAATTTCCATAGTCATATGTTCTTTATCTTCTTAAGGTTTTGTGTAATCTATATTCTCAAGATTTAGAAGGCGGTAGCTTGTTGTTTGTGATTTGAATCCATAAGGCTGGTAGCAATGTTCATTGCATTTATGCATTTTGTTTTTGTGATTTGGAATCCATAAGTGTAAAATTATGTAGATGTTCTATGCTTGATGCAACTTTACTTTTCACCACAACAATCACATAAACAATCAAGTAAAATGCTGATAGAACATACCAGTGGATCTATAGAAGACAAACCAGAAACAGAAAAAATGTGGTGGTGCGTTACGACAGTCAACAGGATGCTTCAACCAGCAAAGTCTCCTTGGTCAGCCAACTCAGCATGTGTCACAACAACCCTCAAAACAGCCACACGGTCAACTCAAAGTCAACCCCAGAAAAGTCAACGTTGCCCCAACGACAGCAATGGCAGCAACAACGGCAACAACACTGGCAGCAACGGCAACAACGGCAACAACACCGGCAACAACGGCAGCAACGGCAACAACACCAGTAGCAACGGCAACAACGGAAACAACACCGGCAGCAACGGCAACAACACCGGCAACAACGGCAACACCGGAAACAACGGCAACAACACCGGTAGCAACGGCAACAACGGCAACAACACCGGCAGCAACGGCAACAACACCGGCAACAACAACAGCAACGGAAAAAACACCGGTAGCAACGGCAACAACGGAAACAACACCAGCAGCAACGGCAACAACGGTAGCAACGGCAACAACACCTCTTCGTCCTTCTTTTCCCACGTGTGAACCGAAATTGTCCTCCAAGGAGCTCGTACTAGATCAGAAGAGAAGAAGGTGTGATGAGATGATATGAGTGAAATGCTCTCCAAATTTGACTGTATTTATATCCATCATTGAGGTGTGTGACACATCTGCTGGGGGTGTAAAACCTTAAGGTCGACCTGCACATATTTTGAAAGTATTAAAAATAAATTCAAAATAAATGTTCTGCTCATCGGATCAAGATGATCTTTAGATCGATCTTGCACCTCTTCGAAAGAGGAACCCAATAAAAATATTGGTGTCTTCATCTGAGCATCACAACATGGAGTTTGGACCTAGTTGTGCAATTTTAACACTCCCTCTCAATTAGGGAGAACTCCATCCACTTGTGCAATCAAACATCGTGCGTCATCCCGCCATAACTTGCTTTGCTGGCCTCTTTATTTCAGAACAGAAGTGGGTCAGTCACAAAGACATCATCCCCCAGCTGACAAATCCAGCCCAGAGGTTCAAAACCTCTATTAGACTCACAAAAAGTCTCCAACCAACCCGAAGTTGGTTCATCTAATCCGAAGTTAGGCGAAGGTCCGAAACCTCACTATCAGACTCACAAAGAGTCTCCAACCAACCCGAAGTTGGTTCATCTGACCCGAAGTCAGGTGGAGGTCCAAAACCTCACTATCAGACTTACAAAGAGTCTCCAACCAACCCGAAGTTGGTTCATCTGACCCGAAGTCAGGCAGAGGTCCGAAACCTCACTACCAGACTCACAAAGAGTCTCCAACCAACCCGAAGTTGGTTCATCTGACCTGAAGTCAGGCGGAGGTCCGAAACCTCACTATCAGACTCACAAAGAGTCTCCAACCAACCCGAAGTTGGTTCATCTGACCCGAAGTCAGGCGGAGGTCCGAAACCTCACTATACTTGATCTCAGATCAAGTGGTTGGACCATGCCATCCTAGATAGAGAGTACGGCAATCTCTGATGCATCCATCAATATTTTCTACTAGTCTCTAGCTTTTCCCACCTCATTGGCCAAATGAGAGGTACTTCCAATGAGCCCTGAACTCAATGGGTAGGATGCATATGGGGCATAGATAATGAGAGGTGAACCAAATCAATAATCACAATGGTGGGGTCCAAGCACACCAACAAGGTTCGGCAATCCTAGCCTTGTGGTTGCTCATAGCTCTGAAAAGCTGTCCCCAAAGCCCCCCAGAGCTCCCAGAGCTCATCGTCCAATGGGACCCACATCATAGGGTCATTCCACGATACCAAGACTCTCACGGAAGGTTAGGAACTTGACCTTCCCCAGGGGCTTAGTGAGAATATTCGCGACCTGCTCATCAGTTCCTATGATCGAGCCTTATGGCGCCTCGCTGTACCATATCTCGGATAAAGTGGTACCAGCCATCAACATGCTTGGATCGATCGTGGAACACGAGATTCTATGACAAACGAATCCCTCTCTAGTTATCACGAAGGATAACGGTGGCATCTAGCACATGCTCGAACAACTCACTGAAGAGCTTTCGCAACCAAGTGACTTCACAACAGGCCATACATGTTACAATGTATTCGGCCTCAGTGGTGCTCAAGGCTACCGACTTCGGTTTCCTGCCTGAAGCAGATCTACGTGTGAAGTAGCATCCAGATGTGCTCTTGCAATCCACCACACTGCCAGCCCAATCGGCATCAATATATCCATGGAGTGTCATACTCCCGGCAGTGTATCTCGGCCCATGGTCTATCGTGCCTCAGAGATATCTCAAGAGTTTCATGGCACCAACCCAGTGAATGTTATGATCAACCATGTGTTGACTCAAAGTGTTCATTGCACAACATATGTCCGGACAGGTGTTCACTAAGAACATCAGGGCCCCTACGAGTTGACGATACTCAGTAGGATTTGTCAATACGGGCCCAGCAGCGCTGCCACTCAACTTCTTGAAGTTGAGCTCCATCGGTGTCGACACAGACTTGTAGTCCACCATACTAAATCTTTCCAGAAGCTTCACAATGTGTTTTCCTTGAGAAAGGAAAATCTCGCCAGGTCTCTGCCAGACCTCCAGGCCTAGGAAGTAGTGCATCAGTCCTAGGTCTTTCATCTCAAACTTAGCAGCGAGCTCCCTCTTGCACTGATGAATGACAGGGTCAGCACCTGTCAGGAAGAGGTCGTCCACATACAACACCAGAATGAGAGGCTTCTCTCTATGAACCTTGAAGTAAAGGTTCGGATCAACATTACTACAAGTGAAGCCCAGCTTCATCAAGTAGCTATCTATCCTCTCGTACCAAGCTCTGGGTGCTTCCTTCAACCCATAGAGGGCTTTCTTCAACCTGCAGACATGGGTATCCTGATCTTGGACTTCGAACCCCAGAGGTTGCTCCACATACACCTCTTCCTTTATCGCACCATGCAAAAGTGCGGTCTTCACATCCATCTGATGAAGACTCCATCCTTGCGTAGTAGCAAGGGCTATGATAGATTGGATGGTGGTCACAGGTGCAAATATGTCATCATAGTCTATGCCTTCTTTTTGAGAGGAGCCATGGGCAACGAATCTTGCCTTGAACTTTTCAGCACTTTCATCAGATCCATGCTTGATCTTGTAGAGCCATTTTTAGGTGACAACTGCTTTGACCTCTGGTCTAGGAACCACATCCCAGACATCATTCTTCATTATGGACTCATACTCTTCGTGCATAGCATCCTTCCAGACTTGATGCTTTACGGCTTCCTCAAAAAGATCCAGGCTCGGATTGTACAATAGTACTCATAGCTGCTAGATACCCTTGGTATCTACTCGGCTTCTTGCTTTCACGGAATGTCCCCCTTTGGGGCCATATGTCCCTCAGCATCCTCGAGAGTGTCCATGAGCCATGATGGTCTCTTTCCCAGTGAAGGAGGTGGATCAATCGGGTCCATTGGTCCTTCAACATCAGGCATCGTCTCATCCTTCGGTTCCTCTTGATTTCCAGGCCTTGCTTCATGATCTTCCTCGGATCTCAGAAGATTGACTACTTTCCTCAGGGAATTATCTTCATCAAAGGTGATATCGTGGCATATCTCCACTACCCTTTGACCAAGCACATAGAATCTATAGGCCTTCGAAGTTTCGCTATAGCCCACAAACATTGTGGTCTCCCTCTTGATGCTAGCTCCTCTGCAAAAGTTCTTGAACTCATTCGTCTCATATTCAGTGCCATTATCGGTCTGTCGAATAACATCTCATGTCATAGCTCCCAGTGGAGTTCCTCCAACCTAGTAGAGTGTATCAATTCTAGACCCAAACATGATAGCTTCCTTGAAGCTCTTCTTCCACATGTGCACCTTTCCATCAGTGAATGCCACATTGAAACCTTTGTCTTCCATGGCTGATATAGACACGAGGTTCTTCTTCAAATTAGGTACATAGAGTACATCCTGCAAGTGGAGGACTTGACCTTGAGACAAGTGGAGGGTCACAATCCCTGTCCCTTTCATGGGATATGTGGCATTATCTCCAAGGATAATTTCCAGATTAGTATCATTCTCAACCAAATCAAAGAGTGCTTCCTTGAACCCAGTGATGTACCTTGAGGCATCACTATCTATCAACGAGACATCCATAGTGTTGGGTGGAGATGCAACGGAGAGGGAAAATACAAAAATGTATTCATTTATTTTATCAACAACATTTGATTCCTCATACCTGGAATTTCTTAACCTTTTGAAAGGTTGTTCATTTCTGTCGGAGGGAGCCTTTCTCTTTCCCTGGAACCTGTTGTTCCTTTGATTATCATCCCTCCGGTTGTTGTTGTTGTCATCATCATTAGGAGAATCCTTCTTGAAAGGGCATTCTCTATCATAGTGACCTGGCCTATGACAAGTGAAACACTTGCCCTTCTTTCCTTGGGTCCCTGCTTTTCCTTTGTACTTTGGACCACCAAAGTTCTTCTTTCTAGAATGAGCATCATATGCACCATTTCCTTCATTTCCATACTCCTTCATTCTTGATGCATCTTGATAGTACTTTGTCGAAGTCAGGTATCACATTATTATTTAGAATGGTAGTGTTGAACACATGCCATTCGGATGAGAGCCCTCCAAGTGCGGTGAGTACCATCTCTCGATCAACTATTGTCTCCCCAATAGCCAGCATATTGTTCCTAATCTCGGTCAGCTTCAGAAAGTATGATTGGACAGACTCATCCCTGCCCTTCTTTAGATTCTTCAATTGATTCTTGAAGAATAGTACTTGATTTGCATTGTTGGCCTTGAACATGAGGACCAATTTATCATACATCTCTTTGGATGTGCCCAACTCAGAGATGTAGGCCACCAGACTTTTATGAATGGATTCCTTGATCATCAGCTTTGCTTTTATCTCCCCCTTCTTGTACTTTGTTTTGGCAGCAACAGTAGCAGTGGATGGAGGTTCTTGGATTTTACCCTGATCATAGTCCATGACATCTTGGTCTTCTAACTGAAGATCCAATATCATCTTCCAAGCATGGAAGTCATCCTTCCCAGTCAACTTGTCATCCTCCTTGAAGCCATAGTTTGTGGAACCCATTTTCTTCTTCGGTGATTGCTATAAAGTAGGGCTTGTCTTCACCTCAGCTCCGATACCATGTAAAATTATGTAGATGTTCTATGCTTGATGAAAATTTACTTTTCACCACAACAATCACATAAACAATCAAGTAAAATGCTGATAGAACATACTAGTGGATCTATAGAAGACAAACCAGAAACAGAAAAAATGTGGTGGTGCGTTACGACAGTCAACAGGATGCTTCAACCAGCAAAGTCTCCTTGGTCAGCCAACCTAGCATGTGTCACAACAACCCTCAAAACAGCCACACGGTCAACTCAAAGTCAACCCATAAAAGTCAACGTTTCCCCAACGACAGCAATGGCAGCAACACCGGCAACAACGGCAACAACACCGGTAGCAACGGAAACAACGGCAACAACACCGACAACAATGGCAGCAACGGAAACAACACCGGTAGCAACGGAAACAACAGCAACAACACCAGCAGCAACGGCAACAACACCAGCAACAACGGCAACACCGGCAACAACGGCAACAACACCGGTAGCAACAGCAACAACGGCAACAACACCGGCAGCAACGAAAACAACACCGGCAACAACGGAAAAAACAGCATCAACGAAAACAACACTGATAGCAACGGAAACAATGACAACAACACTAGCAGCAACGGCAACAACGGCAGCAACGGCAACAACACCTCTTCGTCCTTCTTTTCCCACGTGTGAACCGAAATTTTCCTCCAAGGAGCTCGTACTAGATCAGAAGAGAAGAAGGTGTGATGAGATGATATGAGTGAAATGCTCTCCAACTTTGACTGTATTTATATCCATCATTGAGGTGTGTGACACATCTGCTGGGGGTGTAAAACCTTAAGGCCGACCTGCACATATTTTTAAATTATTAAAAATAAATTCAAAATAAATGCTCTGCTCATCGGATCAAGATGATCTTTAGATCGATCTTGCACCTCTTCGAAAGAGGAACCCAATAAAAATATTGGTGTCTTCATCTGAGCATCACAACATGGAGTTTGGACCTAGTTGTCCAATTTTAACAATAAGCCGGTAGCAATGTTTATTGCATTTTTTATTTACATTAGTTCTTTTTTATTGCTCTTGCTCTTCAGTGACTTGTGTCTTGAGATCTATAGTTGATATTTTGATTATTCATTTATTTGTTTGATTCATAAAAGAATAAATGAATGGTTATTTTTTATGTATATTTCTGCCCAAAACTCTTAATTAGTTAGCATTAGTTAATTAATTCTTTAGTGTTGTATTTGTTGATAATTCTTGATGTTTAATTATTTAAAACGAGTCTAGTTTAATCTGTCTCTCTTTGTAAAAGTTGAAGGCTTACATATTCGTAGCTTTCATCTTTTACTTTTATACTATCAAGAACTATCAGTGTTTCTTAAGTTTATAATTGCATTCTTAGCTTAGAATCGGTGATTGGATTGTATATGGAACACTTAGCATAATATTCATTCATCTTTACATATTTATCATCAGTTACATTGTTTTATGGTGCTTGTTATTTTGTACTATATTATGTATAATATGTTCTAGAATATTATACTGACTTTGACTCTAGAATAGACACATTAACATGAACTTAGGGAATTAGGCTTTTCACAAGAAACTTACGAAGTAAACCTTTTCCTTCTATCTTATCCCAAAAATTTGAAGAAAATGAAATCACTTTCTGAATGAAGTATAGTAATAGATTATTTTATCTTTCTAGGACTTGAATTCCAATCTCATCAATTGTAGACTACATATCCTCAAACATACTACCTTTAGGTTGTGACTTCTGACTGCCTTTGCCTCTGCCAGAATTCAAAATGATCCAATTTCAAGTACAATGTTGAAGAATTTCTCCAATCTTGCTAATTGTCAAGTATTCCATATGTAATTAAGTATTTTTTCTATATTTAGTTTGCAAGCGTGGGATTTTGTTGGGCACTAAAAGGGCGAGGATATTATACTCATTTTATCAAATAGACAAATCACCTCTTAATTAGTATTCTCTCTATTTTTCAGGTGTTCATCAATGTCCCATGGTATTTCAGTGCATTGTACTCCATGTTGAGCCCTTTCTTGACACAGCGTACCAAGAGCAAATTTGAAATTGCTCTTTAAATGTGATCTCCACTAATTCCTACCTTGAAGATAGTCCATCACACAATTCTTTCAACACACTGACTATCACAAGGCTAGCCAATCCACAACTTGGATGACCTTTCCAATCAATCTTCATCAATCAACATAGATTCATTGTCATAAATAATCCTTACCTCTAGCTACTATCCCGCTCCTTCAAGATTGCCAACTCATAGGGTCTTCAACTAGTTGCCCCAAATCATTGATATGTTTCTCCAAATCACAGAACTAGGGTTTTTAGTTCTGCTTTCATACAGTCCAATAATCTAACTATTCTAAAGGATCTTCCCTATATCTCTGATATTTTAGAACAAGGACTTGCAATTTTTTCCTTCAACAATACTTTTGTTGTTACAAGCTATATTGTTCATAGGGTCTTCTAGAAATGTCCTTACATAGTGACAAGATTCAAGACTACTACTTTGTCACACAAGTTAAGGCATCATCAATAGCTCATACAATACTAAATAACTTCCACATTCAGTGTGCTTAGGGAATTCACACATCTTCCCATACAACAAAGTTTGAATTCTAGAGATCATTGTCCTTAGGGCTTCATAATAGTTGCCTTCTAATAGTGACCTAATTCTTCAAACATCACTCTACTTGGGCCTTTCAACAGTCCACAAGTGCTGTTTAAAAACCATTCATTAACAAACAAACCAATCTATTAGAGAAAAATACCTTGTTTCTAAACCTCCCCTTATCCTTCTTGTTCTTGGTTTTGTGTTCTTTCTTCAGAAACCAAACCTCTGATTAGGGCATGTTGTAACCACTATTACAGTCTTGCCAACTCGACCTCCATTGCTCAAGAGACTGTGGTTGCCCTTCTTCTATCAAGTCTTTCCATACGTTGGGTTATAAGACACCTTCTAGACTATCGTTGCATCCTTTTGGTCCTCAAAAGGATACCTACAGCAGTTCAGTTTCCCACAAATATTTGCAAAGATATTCCTCCATGGATGCAACACATAATTACTTGTGATGTTTCACACTTTGGATGATCTTCAAACTCCTACTCCAGCTCTTTTAGGAACAACATTCCAACCTAGCAGACTTCCTCTACGAACCAAGCACCCTTGCAACCTTCTTAACAGTCTCTATCTACCTTCAGCCCTCTCTGAAAGCCTTGCTCTACCCAGGTATTTATGCAGCCTGCTAACCTGCATTCAAACCAAGCACAAGAACCCTACAATAACCCTGTTGCAACTTGGTCCTACAATAGATTATCTCTAGACTTTCGGACCTAAATTTATTCAAGGAACATAGATAAGGATGGCCTAACAACTTGGCCTTGTGATACTTTTCATCATTTCATATCAGAAATACAAACTTGACTTATTGGTCCAACTATTAGGCTCTCAATTCAGATGCTTTTCCTCTAACCTGTGCCAAACCAATATCAAAAAAGACAAATACAAAAACCTCATTCTTACTTTTGTTCTTGTTTAGTTCTGCTCATCTGAGGTATGTGAGGTTCTCTTGAGGAGAGATCTAATCTAGTTGGATGTATAATATTATACTCTTCTTAGTAGTTTGTCTTTTCAAGCTTAACCCACAGATCGTTGTTATGGCCTAGCTCAGAGAAAGTAATATGAGTAGTCATGCATATGCATTGTCTTAGAGACATTACATGTCAAAGTTTTCCCTTTGCAGCAAGCAAAAGGTCTCCAACTCTAGATCATTGTATAGATGTAGTGTTTTGCCATCAATTATTGCTTTCTGGATTTTGCACCTTCGAAGAGTCGTCATACATAAATGGTCTTATTGGATAAGCAAGCTACCTATGGTCTTAAATTGTAGCACCACAATTTTCACCTCAAAACTCGGATTGCACACCTTACATATCTTTTGATTATCCTTAATCCCTTCAAAACATAACTCTTTGGAATGTTTTAATCCCAATTTGTAAATTTGTATTTTGAAAAATATATTTAGATCTTTGATGTCCAATGGTACTTCCCTGGGTAATGGTATGTTGTTGCATTGTAGGGATTCCTTGTAAATACATATCACCTGCACATCGGTTGGGAAAATACGCTAAAGCTGTATATCGACCTGGATGCTTGGACGTGGCATGTAACGATTCAGCTTTGATACCTGCAGCAGTAAAGGTAGCCAAAGAAGCTGATGCAACTATTCTGGTTGTGGGGTTAGATCTAATTCGAGAGGCAGAATCACATGATAGACAGATTCTATTGTTACCTGGATATCAAATGGAACTTGTAACTTCAGTGGCCAGTGCTTCCAAAGGGCCAGTTATAATGGTCATCATGTCTAGAGGTGGAGTGTCCATTCAGAGGAGGATTTTGATATAAAAATTTCTTGAACATGTCCCATGATCCATTGTCACATCGGTTTCGAACCTCTTCTCATGTTAGTGACCCATTTTTTTCAACCAGCATCACCATATAGAAATTTGGATCAACGGGATTGGGTAAAACATGTCCTTTTAGGCCAAGGTTTGGTTCGGGTCTAATTCAAAAAACCACATCACTTGTACCCAAATTGATTGCAAGGTCTCTAGGATGATTCAAAGCTAAACCTGCCAATCTATTTGGATTGTCTCCAAACCACTAGATAACCAAACAATTTTTGTCAAACATGAATTTGTCTACAAAATATGACCTTAAATTACCAGCAATAGCATATGATGGAGCCAATGGTCCAAGTTTCTTTTCCAAGTTTGGAGCAGTGGCCTCTAAGGCTTCCTTAGACCAATTTATTTCTCTTAGATCCATCAAATTCATCCCTGCTCCATCGGTTTCATCAATATTGGCATAGCCACCAATAAAAAGGGATGTCATGAAAGAAATTACAAGAGAAATTATTTCAGTGTTATCATAGATATCCTTGTTTTTCTGATATAATTTCCGTATCTGAGGTCCTGTGTATCTTTCATGTGCACAAGACCCAGTAAGAAAATCTAATTCAAGTATTGCGCCAAAAACCTTCTCAATTTCTCTGCACTATGATGTTGTACTATTGTCCATACAAATAGATGATTCATTTGTGGAGAAATCAACCTGAAGCTAGAAAACCAAAGGATCTTTTGGATTCACTCCTTTTAGAATGGATTCCAGGGAACCATTTCTCCAATAAACACTCCCGGGATAAATCTGGAATCTCTAGTGCAGGTTCTGAAAATGCTCAAAACACTCGAGAGTTTCAGATATCAAAGCAGAAAGGTGAGCAAAGGCCACAAACAACAAAAATAATGCACTGATATTTTTATGCAGCTAACGATTGTTGAGATGAATTTACAAACCTTGGCTTCCTTGATGGCCAAACATTATGTACCTGAAAATGGAACTCAAACATACAAAATGATCATCCCATGTGGTGACAAGGGACAAGTAAAGAGGAACATCAACAGCCAAATAGCAAAGCCTTGAAGCATAAAACACACTGCCACAGCATGATCTATCCTGCATGTCACCTCAGGCATGTCATCAATCACTCTGTCTTGGAAATTTTGATATTTGATGGAGTTAGTTTAGCATCAACCAATCACTCTAGGATCAATTCACTGGAAGGAAATATGACTGGGATCAATGATTCTGTTTAAAAATGGTATTAGAACTAGAAAAATAATTACTGGAACTGTACATATTTTCTGCATGTGCAGATTAGGGAAAACCGGTTTTTGGTAAGGCAGATCAATGGATATCTCAGCTTTCCAGGAGGTACAAAAGTCTCCTTTCTGTATATGAAAGAAGATGGGCAGCTTCTTTTGAAGAATTGTAAATCAGTAGAATCTTGGGGCAAAGGTCTGCTAAAATATAAAAAAAAATTCTATCCCCAAAACAAGGCTATATTGCAATTGAACCTCATGTTTTTGCAGTAGATTTTTTGTTAGATTTGACTGCTGCTTATCATGGAGCAGGAAAATGAACGGCACAGAGCCACTTCTTCCATTTAAAATTCAGATTAATAAGTTGTTGAGAGAGAAAAACACATCACATACTGGCAATCATGTTGGTTGTGAAATAACTAGGCATAAGATAAGTATAAGCAACCACTTGCGGGAATTAATCTTTTCGAATATCACATAAATTAAAAAAAATCATTTATTTTTCAAAAGGTAGCAACAGTTTTGCTGCCAAAAAAGGCACCCTTTGAGCATGAGACCTTGAACATGTTTCTCATACAAAAAAAACATGCACAACAGCAAAAAACTATAAAAATGCACATGCATGTGCTGCACAATTATGTTACCTTGTTGTTACATTCATAAGATCGAGCCAGGTTACACTCGAGGAAGAAATTATATATGGTTCTCAATCCACCCAAGGGAAAGAGTAGATTTTAATATGCTTGGCTCAATACACCATAGTCTATGTAATGGGAAATATGAACTACTTTGTGGATTCTGTAATCATTACTTTGTGATGAATAATAGGAATCAGCATTCCCGGATACCCAGATTCATGCTAACATTTGAACTTTGTCCAGGCCCTGCCTGTCCACCCAAGAAATAATATATAATACTCACATCCACCTTGTCAAAAGATAAGATTCTGCCTACTAACTGAACCTGGTTCAATACACATTAGACACTAAAAATAATGACTACCATTAATAGCCTGAGGACCCAATATATGATCACTTTTCAAGGGATTTTCGAAGTTAGCTTTCTTGATTATCTTAAATCCAAACTCTCTGCCAACATTGAGGTGCTACAAAACACACTACATGGCTCTTACAGCTGCATCTACCACCAAAACTTCATAGATGCATGCACAACTGCAAACTGGAGCTAGATTATTCCCATGTCTTGTATTTATCTAGCAGCCTACCCATTTTTAAGGCTCTCTTCCAGCCATGACTCACAGATGAAGAACACTGTACACACCATCAAAGACCTCCATGGGTACCATCCACATGCTTTTGAACATAACGTCTCAGACAGTAAAAGCTATCACAGTCCATGTTGCCTTGATGCAGGTGTGCAGAGTCCGAAGGAAATTTCTGACCTTTTCTGCAATAAAATCTTCAATATTACTTTACAAATCCCAAGAGCAGGTACAAGACCGCTACCAAGCAACAGGGACCCTGAACTGTACGAATGGTGTAAGTGGAGGAAACAAGACAGTCTGTTAGATCCAGGCAAGAGAACCACGATCATTTGCAGTTTGAGGACGCCCTCTTGTGGGTGTTGGGTGCCGTTGCACATTTAGCTCCTGTAAACATGCAAAAATAGTAAACAATGATCAAATTAACTATAGTCAAAATGACAAAAACGCTAAATGTGCAAACAACACCAATATATGGATAGATTATATACATAACCAAAATGACAAAGAAATACCTGCATCCATGTGTCTTCGAGGTGACGTTTAGGTGATGTTTCTGGCGATGTGATCGCAGGAGGAAGTGGATGAATCAGTTTCGGGACTACTACAAGGTCCGTGCCAAGAACTAAGATTGCACCTGCATTATTTGCAGTACCTATAAAAAAAAGAAAATAATTGCCGTCAGAGAGCTAGTTAAATTAATCTCCACACTAAAGTCCATATAGCAAATATATAATTACCACAATAATTGGTGGCAGAGAAAAGAGTTATCAAATGGCCTTGGGCAAAACGCTCAAAGCCATCCATGACACATTCATGTGCTCATACAATGATCTGCAGATCATTATGGTTGCAAAACTCCATCACTCGATTAGGATGAAAAGTGGAAGACACCATCAGCGCAATCAGTTGGCTAGCTTTCCATCAAAAACTCAAGAACCTAAACTTCACTCATCTGCTAGAAAGGAAGAAAAACAAATGTCCAGAAATTCATGTCCTCATATAAACAGGTTCATGATTATGCCACGTGACCCACGGTTATAAAATACAAAAATTGAAGACTCAAGTGATTGAGAATGCTTAGAAGAAATATATTTTGTAAGTCTCAGAAATGAAACTGCATGATTCTTCTGCAACAGAAATTTATAGAGCCATAATGAAGGTTTCTTCGAAAATATCCTTGCTGAGAGCTTTGTAAATATATGGAACAAGCAACGAACTTTTGAAATGGATTTCTCCAAAGTTCTAGGTGCCCAGGTCTCTCAGAATCACTTCTATTGGAATCCAAGGAATGTAAGCTGACGTTTAATTCAAAAGGTTATCATTAAGAAGTGAAAATTACAGTTGATATACCTGAGCTATGTTGCATGAAGTATCTGAAGCCGGTCATCATTTTGAGAACCAAGTGCCAGTGTCCATTATTCTTGTTGAGCTTCTGTGGCAGAATCTGTGCTAAAAATGCATATCTTTACTATCTTCTTGATCCTTTCCAAATTTTCTTTCACCTGAGCAGCTATCATATCCTCGACTGGCCACTTTAAATTTATTGCTGCTTTGAAACAGATCTCTAACTTATGGTATTCTTCAGGTTAATGAGAAGATTAAGGGCGTCCAAATATCTCTCTTTCCTCTATCACTCCTATGTCATTTTATTTTCACTCTCGGAGGAGAAGGGTCAATAGCGTCATAAACTGTTTGATGGGCTTTGTTACACACCCAAGTGGGTAACCCCTAGGAGAAAATTTTTGTCCTATGGATGGATCACTGATTGAACAAAATTATAGATCATTTTTGGTTGTATTCTTGTTCCCATGCTTCACCTTGGTGGTTTTTACTTACCCCTAGTCTAGTGTGATCTTCCCTGAGGCCTTTCTTCCTGATCTATTTTGTCAAACAAAATAATGTACATCAAAAATTGCTCAAGTTTGCAGATTTTGTGTCAATTCCCGCATTCAAATTTAGCTCTTTTGCCTCTGTTTTGTTTCCAATATACTTCCAAATTTGATGAGTTTTAGTTTTGGATATAAATTTTATGGGTGTTGGATTTGAGATTGAGTTCATCCTCAAGATATATGCGATTGGGATTTTTCTTTGTTTTTGAATTCTCACATTCCAGTTGTCTGTTGTTCAGGCGGGAGAAACAATTCTGTGGGACCTCATAGTTGGTGGGTGGGATGTTTCCTATTGGTCAGAGTTTGTGTTGAGTGCACAGGGAAGCTATTCAACTCTAATTGACAAGAACATAAAGTTGTCTTCATTTGATGAGTCAATTTGCAATTCCTTCAAGGCATCAAAGGAAGGGAAGGTAGTTCTGATAATAGACAACTCCTCTTCAAACAAGAAGAAGGCTCAAAACTCGACCTATATGCCAACTACTTCTTATGATCGTTCCTAGGAACATGAATCGTAATTTTTGTAGGTTTAAAATTTATCACAAGTTTTCTCTATTGTGGTCGAATTTGTGGAGGTTATCTCAAAATTTATTTAAGGTACCATGGATCTAAATTTCTTATGAACTTTTAACACTAACAAACTTTGGTGCAAATTGTTGATCAATTCTCACTTGGTTAGGGTTATAGATGTTAATGAAAATTTTGTGTGCATGCATGAGAGTTGGGTGCAAATGCACAATGTTGTGTAGCATTAGTGTGATAAATATGGGATAGTGCAAAGCATAGTTTTGAAGATTAGTCTAATTTGACTCATACCTAATCAACTTAGTCAAGTTGATTGTTGGTTGAACGGTTAATTGTTGGTTCAATGGACATAAGATCTTGCAGGCACAAATACCAAAGGGAAAAATGGAGCCCATCATGGGGTACTCTTTGTAATTCTCCACCACTGCTACCTTCCATGCTTCCTCAAACTCCTCTCCAACCTCAATATCAGTGCTAGTTGTAGCATGAGCAACAACACTACGCTTAGTAGAACTAGAAGAATGTGTTTTCCAAACTGCACGAGAACTACTTCCCTCATGAGTCACCATGTGCCATGCTTGGTCTCGGTGGTTCTCTTCTTTCTACTCCTAGTTCAACTACCATATATTCATTGGAACCAACACCACGAACTCCACTAGACAACGATTCACCATTTTGTAGTAGTGATTCGCCATTTGTACTGGTGATTCGCCATGATTTTACAAGATAATATAATCTCGTGAGAAATTCGCCAAAAAATTATATATACATATTATATTATTAATAAAATCGCCTTCCATTTTTCCTATGTATCATGGGGATTCGCCCATTTATTATATATATAAATTTAGGGGGGGTTCTTAAAATTATCCTTTGCATCCTCCCCATTCCTCCGATCACTGATTGTGATTACCCCATCTCATAAGCATATTACAATGCTTTAATATATGTTGTGTCCCTTCCTGCTGATTTATCCCGATTGAGATTATAATATGGACCCCACTTCCCTTCGCTCCCTCCATTCAAAATCGGTTTTCCCTTTCACTAGGGCATAATTTCATTTCATTTTTATTTTCAAAGAATTTTATCAAAGTCATTTTTCTTCAGCAAAATAATAAAAACAGTGAGAGACAGTCAAAGGGCTGAGAGTTACAATGAAACAGATATTTCTACATCAGCATAAAAATAGGGATTTGCTCCTCAAATTGCCTATTTTTCATTCAATAGCATAACTGTGAATCTACCCAAGAAGTCAAATGTAATGTTGTTCCTTCTTTAGGGCAGATTGTTGGTTCTCTTTTCTATCTTCAGATTTCAGTTCTGAGTTGTTAAATAGTTCCCTCTTTTTGTGGATCTATGTTCCCACATTTCAGCCTATTTAATGTAATTGTAAATCATTTGTAAATCAGTCTATAACTCAGAAGTAGGGGAATAGTGTGGAAAAGAACACTATGCGCTCCATTGTACAGTTTTGATAGGGAATTAATAAGAGATGCAGCTCTGATTTGTGGGATCCATGTGGTATGAGATTTAGCATTTGTTCTCTCCTTTGTTTCATATGTAAATTTTTATGTGTACCATCCATTCATAAACATCTTTGTTTGAATGCTTTCAAGATAGAAAGGTAGAATCCATTTTTATGCTCTACCATGGGAAATCATTCATACTATATGTTTTTCTTCTGTTTGAAAAGGATCCATCTCCCATGCCCTTTTCAGCTCCTCACCAATCTTTCCATTCCATCATTATTTAAAGTTAATTTCTAAAATTTCCTGCCTACCTTGCCCCATGAAATACCCTGTGTTCTGATTTAATTCCCCAGTTTCAAAATTGTCCCACTTTTGTTCCATACATCCCTGAAACTCATTCATTTCATTAAATTTTTTCCCATTATTATACCTAGCCTAAAATCAGTCCATTATTGTACTTTGTTGAATATCTTTTCACGAAGAGAGCCCTCTCCTGACCTTGTAGGGCTAGCTACAAGGCTGAGCGTGGTTTAGATGTTACCCTGTTTTGCCATTTTTCAGCCTGTGGTCCAAATCGGGAGCTAACACACTATACCGTGGCCAACAGTGCGTTGGGTGCAGCTAAGTTTGGAAAACAAGTAGCTTAAACACACTTCTAAGGCAAAATGTTCATTCACATGACTGATAAGATGGAGTAAAGTCTATTGAAGATGATAAACAAATAAAAAAACACCAGGAATGACGGATTCTAGTCCCCGGCGGAGTCGCCAATTTGTTATACGGAATTCTAATCTATAAATAAACTAGATTCCTTGAGTGTTGTGTTCCTTCACTCAGAACAACAGAAGAAAGACAACTATTCTTTTCTCTAAGACAAATAGATAGACAGAAAGGAAAGAAACCTACTTGTGATCCTTTTGCTCTCTTTCTCCTTCTTTTGATGTTGTCGTCGCTCTCAATCCAACTAAAGCCGCTAGATCGATACCTGCAATCAAAGACAAAGAACAACAAACAACATACAAATATACAAGTATCTAATTATCTTAACCAAATATAACCGATTAGATCTGACAATACATACAAAATTGAGAATGCAATTCACAAGATATAAGCATACATATGAGGAAATAAACAAATATATTTATTAAGAAAGTAGGAGGAGAATATTACAACCAATAGATTGATTCATCGTCAACCTGCTCCAACTTCATTCTGTCCTCATCACACCAAGCATCATCTGAGCAACATAACAATACTTCCAACTCTCATCAATTGAGAATCCAACATTATAACATTACACAAATGTCTCTCTAGAAATTAGATGAGCGCACAATTTATAGGGAAATTGTAGGTTGTTTCTCAATAAATGGAATTGAATGGCTTTCTAATAATAGGTGATACATGTTTCTAGGTTCAATGATGATGGATGAACACTTGTATTCGAATTATGACACCTATGAGCTCTTCTAGAAGGCACTGTACATGTGGAGATTCCCGTAACAATGATGATTTCTCTCCCAGGAGACCAGCGCACCTTTAAGTGTCGGGAAGTGCTCTACAGATCACCCTTGCATGGGAGTAGGTGCTTTGTAAAGCAGTTAGGCCCATTCAAGGGTGCGCTGATGAGTCAATATGTCATTTCAACTATACTTCAAACATTGGAAATCTCATGAATCGAAGCCATCAATGGAATGACTTCTCTTAGAGCATATAGCAACTGAATGAGGGGATGATAGACCCTGTTAGTATTGAATTAGGGGATGATAGACCCTATTCATATTGGCCTTGGGGGATGATTCCCAAATTGACCTGTACATAGAACCCACGTATATATTTTAAAATATGAAAAAATATATAATATCATATTTTTTGGGTGGGGTTTAGGTCGGGTTTCATTGAAATCCCACCTACAGGAGCTCGTGACCTAACTGAATCAACTGATTTTGGGTTGTATATATATACACCTCATGGGAATGCCTAAATATGGAAGCAGAGATAGGATATTGACACTATAGTCGATTGGTCCCTAATTAAGTCTGAGTTTCCTTGTGCCTCTTGCACTCCGAGTCATAGGAAACCCTTGTTTCCTCATAGAGATGTTCATCTTCCATTATATGACATCCATGTGTATATGCTTCAGAGATGATTTTTGAGGGTTGGGTCGGACGGATCCAGGGGAAGGTTTTGCTTAGATCCGTGGTCGAATCAAGTTGTATTCGTCCATATTCTTTTGTTGATATCAATAACGAAGTTATGTCTTGTTCCTGAATGTTATGGTCTTATGTTATAATTCATGTTATGATCTTATAATTTATGATTTACATTTTTTTTTAATGATCTAAGATTCATATCATGAACATACTTTGAACTACTTGTTGTATACATGCCTCTCTGAACCTTTTTGCAGGTCTAGCATCCTTGGAGGAAGCAGAGGGTTTAGACCCTACGGGAACGACAACAAACGTAGGACCTACGAGTATCTTCTCCTAACCTGAATTTATTAGTTTATGTATTAGGACTATGTGATTCTTGGCTTCATGTTGATTGATGCCCTTCGATCTGTTAGGGTTCTCAACCCTGACCCTAGGGAGTTTTCGCACACAACACCTTTTCAAAGATAACCATAATGTAGGAAATCACACTCTCATTAGTTTACCTAGTGCCCATCTTCTGATTTTTTGGTGCATATGCTTCCTCATCTTTTTAGATTCACAAACGTTTTTCATCATCCAATAGTTGCAAAATATGTTTTGCTTGATTATCATTTGTTATCAAATAAAATATTTCAATAGTTGTTTGTTCTGCTAGGCACTCAATAAGTCAGTCTTGTAGATAAGGGTGGCCTCAACAATAAATAGATTAATACCTTGATAATTTAACTCATGTATGGAATTACTTCAATGCATTCCTGACAAGACTTTTCACTTTTCTTGCCCTTAATCAAGCCACAACACTGAATCCTTCAACTCTGATACCACTTGTAAAATACCCCCAAATTTTCATATTTTTTTAATTAACATTTACAATTCACATTTGTTCAAAGGAAACATAATTAAACTTTGATTTAATTAGTCATACTTACCGACAAATTTATAACTGTGTCTAGACATACATGTTCAATCTCTACATATGAATGGTTGACCTTTCAAAATGAGTATGATACCCCAATTATTAATATTGATTGGTGTATCATTGCATATGTTTCATATGTAGAATAAAATACATGTTATGGTATGTAGGGTATGTTGTAACCCTTATGTTCAAAAAAATCAATCGAACTCTCGCGGAGGTGTATGATTATGTGCCACTTGGCAATGTGACAAAGTTTGAAAGCATGGGATTAGATCTATGGTTCTAGATATTTGGGGTTTTTATTGATGGTCTGATGGAGAGGTGGTGGTTACATAGTAGCTACACTCTCATTCGTGTGCCTTCAACAACCCATTTTCTCCTTGGAGGTGCTGTGAATGGATTTACAAATTGGGAGGCAACGAAACTTTGGCTTGGATCATTCTTTCTGACCCCATTCACTTGTTTCAATATGTAAATCATAGTTAATTCTTTTTTGTAGTGAATTTTATTACTTTGACTTTGAATAAATTATATATGACCTTCTCTATTTCATGAATATATTGAGATCGATGCCAAGATTTTTAAGGTTGCCAGTCACATCATTTTTTTTCCAAGACTCCTTTTGAAAATTACAGGGAGGGATTTTTTTGGACTTGTCTTAAGAAATTATTTTTGCAACAGGTGACTACTCTTGTCTGTTAATTTCATTCTTTTTAGGGTTTTAATCTTTATTATTCAGGAATAAACCTTAATAGTTTTAGAGTGGCAGGTATGCCATTTCCATGAGGAATGAAGCTACAACTTTAGGTAAATCCCTCTTTGGATATGAATTGAATTCTTTCCAATCCGAGGGACTATATGTTGGCCCTAAATTTTTACTTGCTTGCTTCAGGAGAGGTCAACCCATCTACGACCTTCAACAATTCGCTAAAACTTTACCCAGGTTCCTCTCTAACAATCCTACCCTCATTTCCTACAAGTGTTGACAACTAGGGTTTCATAGTTTTTCTTCCATTGAGTGTTTACATTACATTTTTTGAATACACTGGGTTGTCAGGTATTGAGTTAATACACTTCCTTATATTCAATTAGTAAGGCTCACAAACCATATTTTGCTGGAAGTTATATGAAGTATCCCATTTTACTGGAGAGAGTTACTTATAAATAGTTACCATTGTAATAACAACTTCCTTTACTTCTTTATCAAGTTAATTTACTATTTTATTGAGTTACAACCCTTATTCTGAGTGAAGGGTTTCTATTTTTATGTCGGTAATTTTTCAAATACACTTCCAGGGTATCTATTCACCTGAAACTATGAGTTTGAGGTCTATTGGGTTTTTTTTTAGCTTACGATTCACTCTCCTCCTTTTCCAAGTGCCAAAGGCATCCTCCTTAGGAAATTTTAAGTTACTCTTCCCTTTCTATTTTGACCCTTCCTAGGGTTTATACAGTCACTTTTAACGACTTCCATTAAAATGGTCTACAACCATGACCCTATCGGGAGTTGAATATTTTTAGATATGCAATTACATATTTTGTTGCAATCAGTCACCTATAACTATTTTTTTGTACACGGGTTGTTGTAGTAGACTTGATATTGCATGCTAACTAAAAAAAAAATTGTAGAGAGCTTAGTTTTCTTTATATTTATGGTCTAGTCTTGAATGATTTTTCCATAGTAGAGATATTATTTTACTGTGTTTAATTAAGAGATGAATTTATTATTTATATCAATTTCAAGGATAAGCCCCACATTTCACACTTCATCGAGTGTGTATTGCTCCCAATAATTCAATTCTAGGCTTGTGTACATAAAAATTCTTTATCTTGGATTACTGCTTTGCAATTTTTTATAAAATTCTTATCTTAAATCCAATTTTAATAAGTAGCGGTGTACTTTTACTATTGATCGATATTATTTAGTAAGTGACGACAAGGTCGATATTAAGATATTTTCCATTTTGTTGTGACAGTTTCATTCTAATGAGATTAACTCTCATTTTTCGTACGATTTAAAATTAG
Organism: Pinus albicaulis; assembly: GCA_034641835.2. Lineage (NCBI taxonomy): Eukaryota > Viridiplantae > Streptophyta > Pinopsida > Pinales > Pinaceae > Pinus > Pinus albicaulis. The sequence continues at coordinate 496,203,466 of CM076570.1, read as the reverse complement.
GAAGTCCGGTGTGGAACTTCGATTCTCGTTACTGAACGTATTTATCAATGCGATTTTACTTATATGAAATTCTTATTGAACATAATGTGTCTTCTTGAATATTACTTGATTGAGATAAGGATTGACTCTGAGTTGTCGACTTGGTGGACTTGACTTGATTCTCTTATAGAGTTATACCCAGATCCCACTAATGTTGGCTTTCTTCCTTTCTTTCGGTTGTAAACAATTTTCAATTCGGTAAATTCCTTACAACATTGCACGATAATTTATGGTTATAAAGATGTACATAAACATGGATAGCTTCCTCGATAGTACTTTTTCTAATAGGTGAGATTTAACCCATTTATGTAGGAGTTGCATGCATACTACTTACCACTCTATACTTCCAGAGTGCCAAAGTTCTAGAGAACACATGCAAACTCTTTGTATTTTCCTTCACTAGTTTCAACCCTTCCCTACAGATTCCTATAAAGGAATTTAGCTTCACCATTCTTTAATCACCAATTGATACCATAGATATAAAAATTTCCTCGTAGGAAATTTGTATTCTTTATTATCTTTTCAAAGAGCTTTTCTAGTCTTCCTAGCAACTTGCTACTATAAACTGTTAGTTTTCTTTTACAAACAATTGATACACCATTGTCACTTGTAATAACATCTTCTATTATGAAGTAAAAATCAATACAGAAACCCATTTACAGACAAAAATCTCTTATACTTTAATCATTTACAACAACAATTCTATCCTGGGATAAAATGTAAGCATTGTAGAGTACTTATCTATTAAGGTTCAAGCTGCCATGGAACCCATAGGGAAGAAAGATCACTTCTCCCAACCAATGAGAATGAAAATTACATTGATATCTCCCCTCTAGCCAGTTTATCACTCCCATAACAATTTTCTGCATAGAGACCTAACATGGTTTGTTCAAAGGCATCAAGGCTATACAAGTCCAGCCAAAGAATTCATAGACTCAAAATTTTGTCTTAGGGTTTTCCAATGACTCCAACCAACTCAACAATACCCTAATTTGCATTGTCATTTCCTCCTTCAATAAAATTTGTTGTAGATTCATTTAATTCTCCTCAATTGGACCTCCTCCAACCAGGTACCAAGTCTTCAAGGATGCCTTAGGTTTTCTCTCCTCTCTCTCCCCCTTGGTTCTCTTGTCCCCAACTAAAATTATTTATCTCTAGGGAGAAGAATAAATGTTTTATGATTGTTTACTGAGTAAAAACTTTTTCATTCTTGAATTCCATGGTTGGCCATAAAACATATAAAATCAAAATAATCTTTTCATTTAATGTATTTTCATCCTGAATTCCATACTTGGCCATAAACAATAGATAAAATCAAAATAATATTTAAACATTTAAATTTTACCTAACCTACAGTTTACCAAATTATTTCACTAAAAGTAAATTAAGTATTTACTTTTCATTGAATGGTATTCCAATCTTCAAATCCAAACCACAAAAGAATGGATCATAAGAGTTTATTCTATTTTCAGTTTGTCCTCCTTTTTTAATAACAAAACAAGAATTCACCCATGCCAAATTCACTATTTTTTATTACTAAAATGTAATTTCAATAAATAAATAATACCTAATAAAATGTATTGGATAGAAATTATAACCATTCATTTTTTAAACTAATATGATAAAGAAATAAAAATTGATTTTTTTTTTTCTATTACAATAAAATTTAAACATTTCTTTGTTAAAAATAATAATTAATAATTAGTTAAAAAATATAAAAATAATAACAAATATCAGACCTTTTGAAAATTTAAATGTGATATAATTTCAATTTCAATATTTTAAAGTGATTTTTAATTTTCATTTGACTAGAATACAAGGCTAGGTTTTTATGGTGGTTTTTTACAGTGTAATTTCTCTAAAATCCGGTAGGAATTTATTAAAAAGAGAAGTTTGATTGCTAATCTTGCACAATCAAAGTGCCCTAGGGATTTTTGAGGGCGCTAAATCCATATATAAAATCAAAAAACCAGTCTAAATAACAAAAAACCAAGATTTTACCTCAAAAATTTTCACCGACACCTGAAACTCCAAAAAATCACACTAAAGACAACTCCGAAGATAAATAGGGAGAAACTGACCTCAGTTCGTGGAACGTCAATTTCATATCTGCTTTACAGTTGGCCATTTTATGAGGTTCAATGTTTCTTGCATGCTGAGAATCTATCATTTTTTTGCAGGATGCAACATTTCGATCATGCCTGTTAGGGTCCCGTGATTTGGCTGATTGGCAAGCCAAGTGACAGGGTAACATCAAACCAATCTTTGGAGCCCAAGGACCTAGCCTTCTTGGACTCAGAGAGGGCTCTCTCTATTTGTGTAAGGGATATCTATGTGTTTTGCTTCTTATGTTTCTGATTTTAGGCTAGTTATGAAGTAGGTTTTTTGTTTTACTTTTAGGTTTTTGAGGGAGGAACTGATCAAAGACTAAGATAGATAAAAATATTGTCATATCAACTAGGCTATGGGGTCGAAAAGGTCGAGAAAGTCTCAGATGGTGATACAAAGTATCTTGAGGGCCAATTTGATCAAGGTAAAATGGATCTTAAGGTAAAATGAAGTGGGATGGACACTAAGTTTGTGAAGGACAAAGGCTTTCAAACATGAATAGCTTAATAGAAAACATTTATATGGTAGGGATAACCATTAATCATGATAAATGTAACTACAAACTAATAAATGCATGGAAATAAACATTCAAGCAATACATAGAGATATATGACTCTCTAACTTTAGGAAATTGCTATCAAACATTGGGGAAAGACAATTAAGACAAACAAATAACTCAAGCAACTAAGAGGAAACTCCTAGACATAGTGTTTCGGGCTATCGGGCACTTTCAACTAATATTTCAGAGTTTTAGACAAAGGGCAAGATCGATACAAGACCTCTTTGGTTCAACTAGGACAATCAATCATTCAAAGAAAGGTTTCAAAGGTGGAGCTATGACTAGCCATGAGTAAGCAAGGCATACCGTGAATCATACTTAGCATGCATAAAACCATAAATGAAACAAGAAAACAATTTCTTCAGTGATCAAAGAGCAATCAAGATTTCTTTGATATGACTAAGAAGGAAGAAAACATAGAAGCTATAATGAAACCGGAAATCTGAGGTGCCTCCAAGGGCATGTCTCAGATATATTCTCTACTATCTTATAGCAAGCAAGAGCATGAAATATGTATGAAAACTAAGAAACATAACAAAGAGGGACACTATACCATTTTACCAAGTCAAGGAATCCAATAGTAGTCCTCTTAAATCATCCAAAAACATTCAAGAAACTATCCAATGCATGAGACAAGTATTTCTTCCAAGCTTGTATAACCATATATTGCTCTATATCATCAAGTTCAGCTTTGTTTACAATAAAACCTCTTGGAATATATAGGCCAAGATGGAGGAGGAAACCCAACCAAGGCAACTAGCTAGCCATTGGCTCAAAAACAAATATCTTATCTTGTCCTTGAGGCTTTGCAAAGCCCAAGGCACAAAATATCCAATAAAATATCTCAAAATGCTAAAAAAGGGAATAAATTTGACTTTTTATGACTGACAATGTCCCAAAATAGCTTAACGCACATTTGAAGAGGCCACTTCAGAAAACTGCCTTTTTTGGCCAAAAGCACTAAGGACGCACCGGAAGAACATTGCTTGTCTTTCGGATGAATTTTGAGGACCTTCCTAATGTCGAAATTAGGCCTGCGATGGCTCGTTGGAAAGCTATTGATGTCTACTTTCTGGAAAAACTTGAATTTTACCAAAATAATTCCTAGAAGTCTATCAAATACTGAACTAAGTGAAAAAAACCCAAAAATTAGGCCTTGCTGATATGTGGGGCAGAGTGTTGAAAAAGTGACTGTTTTTCACCACTTTGGGGGACCAAATCATCTTCAATTGATCTGAAAATCACTGAGTAGATGCCCCTGAAATTATGGCATCCAATAATAAAGTTTTCATCCTTTGAGGATGCTTCAAACAAAAATGGTGGCGCCCATGATTTTTTTGCAAAAAGCCCAAAAATGTCAAAAAACAAGAACATGTCAAAAATCGCTCAATTTTGGTGAGCAAGTACCTCAAGGCTTATTAGAAACATTTCTAGAAGCTCAGGCAAAAATTCCAAACCTAGATGTGTCTTTCTCCTTTTTTCTCACCGGGCGCCCTCTTTGAGTGATTTTGAGTTTTTCTTGTGCATCCTTCAATTTCCTTCGAGCAAATTTATTTGGCTTTTTGTAGCGCCCGTTGCTTCTAATACTCTTTACTAATTCACCAAGATAAGCTGATTCAAATGATTCTTGAAAAATATTCTCAACACAAAACTCTTTCCTCTTTGTAATTCACTGTGTTCTTGGGTGCTAGCAAACAAGCATGTGTCAAATGAGAAAAAGAATCACTTTTTATTACTATGTTTGGGAAAAAGATCTTCAAAAATGATATGCTTGTGGTTTTTGTTGAAGAAGAATCTCTTTCTATTTTGGCACAAAAACCCTCCCCTCAAACATTGCCTCTCTTTTTGATATCACTGTTTTTGAAAGGTAAACAAGATTCTTTTAAAACTGATACAACCTCTTCCCTAATCACTGTTTGATCCTTTATTCAGCCAAGAATTTTCTTTCAATGCTCACAGCAAGAAGATCTCTATAATTTTGACAAAAAGCGCTATCTCCAATCGATGTCTCTCTATGTTTTTATATGACCATGGCACTTTTGAAATTAGTGTTTAAAGACTCCTTTCAATTGACAAAAACTTCATCTCCTAGCCATTGTTTCTTCTCTGATCTAGCAAACAAATTTCCTTTTGCAAACACTGTTAATACACCCTTTAAACAAATTTGAGGACCTCCAACAAACAAACTCTGCTTTTCTTTCTAGCAACTGTGTATACTTTAACTCTCCTCAACACAAAAGAATTTTAAATATGGTACATCAAATCTCTTCTCTTTTACTGTTTCTCTGTGGTTTTAGATGATCAAATCAGCTTTGAAATCAATGTTTTAACACCCTTGTAAACTGATTTAAAGACATCAACCTAAGTCTGATTTTCTCTTAGAGACTAGGTGTGTTCTAAGCCATTTATAACATAGGAAAGACTTTTAAATTAACATATCAAATATCTGCCCTTTCACTGTTTTATCCTTCACTATTCAAAGAAAAATTCCTTCCTTCAAACTTGCAAAGCTCTCATCATCTATCATTGTTTTTAAAAGGTAAACAAGACTCTTTTCAAACTGATACAACCCCTTCCCCAATCACTGTGTTGATCCTTGATATTAGCAAACAAGGTGTGCTTTTGGAAAACACTATGATAACATACTTCTTCAAGCTGATTTGAAACCCTTCAAACAAACTCTGCTTTTCCTTCTGGAGGAATGTACATATCCTCAGCTTACTCACAAGAAACAATCTTTAAACTTTCATAAGGTAAAGGTCTATAGAACAGTGATTTCCTTTTTATGTAGTACAAGTTTTAACCTGAAATGATGGGTCCTCTGCTAAAACTGAACTCTATTCCTTATTTAGCATAAGGGCCCCTTGACACTGATCATTTCTCCTCTATTACTTTAGTAGATATGACAAATTTAAAAAATAAACTGTGTTCTTTTCAAATTTCTCTCAAACTGATAACAAAAACCCTTGCATCTTTTAATCATTGTCTATTTGAAGTCACTATTAATGGGATTCCTTTCTAGGCTAGAAAACAGTTCTTTTGATGAAAACATGGCTACTCAAACTTCTTTAAAATTGTCAATGCATCTCTTCCTCTTATCACTGTTTCCCTTTGAACTCTGATTTTAAGCCTTCTCTTAAATCAAACAAAAATGGTCATAGATATGAATACCTTCAAAACATGTCTTTTTGTTGCATTTGGAGATGAACTTGTTGTGTGAAAACTGATTTTGGAATTTTTGGAGACTTTGGTGAGTTTGCCACAAACCTGGTTGACAGTGGCTCGGGTGTTGCACAGGCGCGCCGCGCAATCACACAGGTGCGCCGCGCTGTGTGTCAAAATGCACTGTAAAAACCTACAGGTGCGCCGCGCAATTTTCCAGACGCGTTGCGCGATTTTGCAGCCAGTTTTGGAGGCCTTCCCTGTGTCATAATTGGGCCCAAGATGGCTCGTTAGAAAGACATGGAAGTATAATTTCCAAATATGCTTTATTTTTTTCATTTGGTGTCCATTTGGTTGCTAAAAAATTTATTTTCCCAGCACTGGTCAAAAATTGTGAATCCTGGTGTAGAAATGCATAGTGTTGTTTGCAGGCCACTTTTGGATGTCTTCCTGGTGTCAGAATTGGGCCTAAGATGGCTCTTTGGAAATATATGGAAGTATACTTTCCAAATATGCTTCATTTGTTTCATTTGGTGTCCATTTGGTTGTTCAAAAATTGATTTTCCCAACACTGGTCAAAAATGGTGAATGCTGGTGTAGAAATACTGCTACTTGTGGATGCCTTTCTGTTGTCGTAATTTGGCCCGAGATAGCTCATTGGAAAGCTATGGAAGTCTACTTTCCAAATATATCTGATTTTTTTCATTTGGTATCCATTTGGTTGTTCAAAAATTGACTGTCCTAACACTGGTTAAAATGGTGAATCCTGGTGCAGAAATTCTCCCGTGACATCTGTATTTTTTACATTTCTCACAAACCATGATACCTGTCTAGAAACGGAAGGAAATTTTTCTTCTTGAACCTATTACGTACAAAAACCTCTCTCACTTTTGTCAATTTCATCTCTTTTTGGTCAGAAACTCATTTTGAAACAAACTGCCTGGGCGCTCCTTAACCTTTGTTTTTGTGAAGCGAAAGAGATGTTTCTTTGACTGAAAGTGAAACATGTTTAATCACCCTTTAACCATTTTAATGAGCTAATTCATAGTGTAAACATCTGGAGGGCTGATCCTCTGCCTTTTGTGAAGGAGGCAATTGTTGAAGTTTATAAACCAACTACTTTTTCCCTGTGCGACTTTGCTAGTGACATCTGTCTCTTTAATCACTTTTAAAACACCTGTTAGCTCTCTGCTCTTTGAATGAGGTTACATCCCTGATCTATATTTGGAGGGAGGCTTTCATATACACAAGGTCATGGGTCTTTTAACACCAGTGTATTATCCTTCTGTATGTAACATAAAAAGGTCTTCAACTTAACACCTCTGTTTTTTTCATCGTCATTTCTCGATTAGTGTTTTAAAATGGAAGCCTTTCTCACACATAATTTTGAAATCTTGCTGATGTTTCTTTTGTTCATCCCTTGGAAGGAGGTGGCCTACAACAGCTCTAAAATTACTCAAAACACCTTGATCCTCTACTTTTTTAAATGAAGGAGGTCTTATTCAGCATGTTACCCAACCATCTGCTCTTGCTTGGAGGAGGTTATCAGTATGTTTCCCAACCATCTGCTTTTAAATGAAGGAGGTTAACATAATGTTTCCAAACCATCTGCTCTTATACTAGAGGAGGTTTTCAGTATGTTTCCCAACCATCTGCTTTTAAATGAAGGAGGTTAACATAATGTTTCCAAACCATCTGCTCTTATACTGGAGGAGGTTTTCAACATGTCACCCAACCATCTACTCTTGCTTGGAGGAGGTTAACACAGTTATGACATTTCGTCCATTTCCAACACTGTGTCATATTTCTTTGCAATACATATTTCTACTTAGTATATCAAAATATGTAACAAAGGTGACACTTGAAAATCTGCTTTAGGGGGCATGTTCTGAGATATGTATCCTTTGTCAAAATATCTGTGTGAACCTTTAAACCAGGAACCACATGACATGTATTTGTAGAGTATTTGCTTGTTGGTCATTATTTACTAGCCTTTCTTGACTGTGTTTGCAAAGGTACATTGGATTTTCTCTTTGACTAGTGTTCTTATCTCGGGCTTAAGGCAGCATAAGAAGCAGCTGTCTTCTTATGTATTATGATGGTGTCCTTGGGAAAACTTATGCAGCATCACCTCTGAAGGAACACTAAAACACTTTGAAACATGCACTCCTGCTCTCTTTTCATTTCAGCTCTCCATTTACTTCATGATGGCAAATTTCTTCAACATGAGAGACTTATTTGGACTTGTCTCTTTGCTCTTGTTTGGATATTTTTTGTCATTCACTTACACCCCTGTAGAGATGCAAAAAATATGACTTTGAACCTTGGAAGGATTCTTTGGTGCCTGATGGAAAATTTTGCCCGATCTAAGCACATTCTTTTAGATAGTGAACATGCTCCTTTTCTTCTGATTTGGACTTTTGTAGAATTTCTTCTTGAACAGAGACAAAAGCCCTCTTAGTGGTGTGCGACCTATGGATGTATTAAGACTTTGTTTTGCTAGAAAGGAAGACAATCTATGGCTGATCGGTACTAGATAGAGGCTCTTTGGCTTAAAATTTTTTTGCCAAGGAAATGACTCCTAAACACCACTATCTAGCTTAGGGGCATCTTTCATTGATTCTAATTTTATTTGACAAGAAGATCAAGGATAGGAAGGGAGACACTTTGTCACATATTGGACAGTGAGTTTCATGAGAACCATGGGGAAAATGATAGTAGACAAGCAAGACAAAGACAGCTATAGACAGGGATATTATGCTGAAACAAGACATGACTTTGAAAACTGAAGATTGCTCTGATCATAGGCTGACAGGAAGGGCTAGGAAAGCAAAAATTTGTTTGGGGGTTTTCTAGATGACAAAGTAACATATGGAGATCGGCTTCTAGAAAACTCAGCTAAGGAATCTAGTCATCAACAACAGGTAAAAAATACTGATGACTAACAATGCCATACACCTCTGGAAATGTTAAAGGTAGAGGTAAGAATCTTCCCCTTTGAATGGAGGAGGATATGTGTCAAAGTTTCATTACATGCAATAAAGTGATGTGTTAATTCACTATTGGAAAGAAACATGAAAGCTAAATCATTCTGGACCACACACGCAAAGAGAGCAAAGTCAAAAGTTATTTGTCAGGAAAAAAATTAACATTAAAGTTAAACCATTGTGGACCTAAGTCAAAAGTTATATGTCAAAAAAAAAAAAAAACATTAAAGTTAAACCATTGTGGACCTCACCTAAAGAAAGTATGGCCAAAGTTAATTTTTGGAAAAACACATGAAAGTTAAACCTGACGCAATGAGATTAGCCGTAGTCTAACTAGATTACTTTTTTTCATTGAAAATCATGGAAATTTGGGTAAGATTTTAAGAAATTTTGGCAGTGATTTTTGTAAATCTAGGTTATAGTTATGAAACTTCAATATTTTGGGTGTCTTAAAGATTTTTGATAGTGTTGAATCCATTTCCACCATCAAAACAATGATTCAAACACTGCTACAAGAAATTTTCTTAAATTATTTTTGCCTCAGCTACTTTTAACAGTCCAACCAATTCTTCAACCTCCATAGACAACTCCATAAAATTATAGTGAAATTTCAAGGCAAAAACATGAAAGTTAAACCAGTGTGGACCCCACAAGAAAAGAAAGAAATATTTGCGGGAAACCATTAACCGTGTGGATCCCACGAGCAAGAGAGAAAGATGCGCTGTAAACCATCAATTGTGTGGACCCCCACGTCTAAGAGATGAAATTTAGTGTGCCTTCTACTGGTGTGTTAAAGAGAAAATATTTTATTTTTTTCCCTGCTGCATGCAGTGGTGGTGCAAGCATATATCTCCGGACTCCCAAATTTTCTCCCCTTACAATCCTCTCCACATTTTTTGGTAGCCTCTTCAATTCATTTCCACCATCCCAACTTTTCTCTGTGGCTTAAGTCTTCAGAGTTTCTCACTTTATATTTCTATAACCATTTGGCATTCACATACCCAACGCTTCCATCCTTGTTTCCTAAAACCCACTCTGAAATTCAAATTGATCAACATCACCATTATTCTCCTGCAACTACGATGGACGCTTCTGGCACCTCCTCCTCCACTGTTGCTCATCCCATCACCAAGAAGACCTTCACTAGTTATCTCTACCATCGTCTTCTTTAACATGGATTCAGACCCTTTTTAGACCAGCAGAAATTGTAAGAGGGGTCCAATTTTCCTTCTCAAATAGTTGGCGCTATTTGAAGTGCCTGTGTCCATTTGGCCATCTTCTCTCCCACTTATGCAAATTCACCATGGTGCCTGCGTGAACTCGTCCTCATGTTGGAGTCAATGGCTCCTATTATTCCTATATCCTACCATGTCGACCCTGCTGACCTCAGGTGGAAAAAAGGAGTGTATGTTGAGGCCCTCAACCAACTCCAAATGAATACAGCAGTAGACCCTCAAACTGATGAAGAGAAGCCACGATATGACTCTGCCACTCTTCAAAACTGGATAAATGCTCTTTCTACTGTTGCAGACACAAGTGGCTTTGATTTGAAAGGTTGCAAGTTTAACGGGTAACACCTCCAAGTCCAACTCTCTCTATATTCATACAATATCTGAAGTGTAAATGAATTGGTAACATGTGTATGATTTTTTGCCTAGGGTTTCAATTATAAGTATACCTAACATACATATGCATATGATGCTTTGTCTGTGGTTCCAATTACTTATTTATTTGTGTTGGAATTTCTGAATGATTCCAAACAACTGAGGAATAAAAATTTCCCAAATTCAACACATAGATTAAAAAAAAACTTGCTGGACAGAGATTGCACACAAACAACTATTTCATTAAACTCAAAAATCTATTACAGTGATGCCACAGAACTGTTGTTCTGGCATTTACAGAAAAAAACTTCAACTACTACCCACACAGTGCAAAAACTGCTCTCTATGTTTTTCAAAATGCACACACAGTGCTTTACAAAATTTTCTCTCTGTTTTTTTTAATACAGAGTTTCACACTCTATCTCACCAAAAAAAAATACATAGCAACACTCTTCTAAATTCTTTTGTTTTTTCCTTCAGGCACTTACTTAACAACAATATAGAGTCATTGTATTTTGCCTTTGGGCCTTTTTTACTTTATACATGGTATAACATATAATAAAATAAACTATTGTAAAATATATATTATAAACTTTTGAAAACTTTATTTTATATATATATATATATATATATATATATATATATATATATATATATATATATATTAACCATATATGTATATAAGGTCAAAAGGCTTTCACCATTGCATTAATAAAAAATATATCTAAGGGGAAACATTATAACACGGTTTTAAAACCTTATATCATCCGCCATATATGAATAAATTTTAATCCAAGGTTTTCAACCTTTGTCGCGGACCTCAAATCATGAATTAAATTTTGTTGCATAATTTATTGCATACCAAACTCCCCTGACGTCATCAAGGACCAAACCTGCGCGATCAGCCTCCCATTAGCTAGAGGTGGGACCCCCGCATTTCAAAACAAAAAATGATTTGCATTTCATGAAATTATCGCGTAACAAAATTGCCTTGACGTAAGCCTAAAATCTGCATGATAAAATCTGATTGGTCCACGTGTCCTGTTGACTTGGAAAATTCAAACCTCAAACAAATGGCGTGGTTGTTGTGTTGTTTTAAATGCTGGTTGGTGTGCAGGTTTATGGCATGGCATGGAGAGCTTTAAACCGCTGGTTGCGTGGTGAGAAAAATAGTCTTTCAATTGTAGAACTCAAGCCTACAGCCATAAACAAAAATTGGAATTTTGCAGAGTTTAAAAAAAAAAAAAACTCATGGTTGCGTGCAAGTAAACTTAGAAAAAAAAATTGTCGCCGCATCCTGTCCTTCTATTCTGTAATTGAAATTAATATTTCAACACTCCCCCTTAAATTCAACTGCTGGGTTATCTTCCATACCAGGACATTTCCTCAAATAATTAAAACTTTTCTGCCCAAATGGTTTTGTTAAAATGTCTGCAAACTGCTCCTCTGTTCTGCAATGTTTCAAAATAATTTCACCATTGTTCACTAGCTCCTTGATGTAGTGATACTTGCCATCAATGTGTTTCGTTCTTTTATGAAACATTGAATTCTTTGACAATGTTATAGCTGAGCTATTGTCACAATAAATTATTTTTCTTTTTACCTGTTCATGAGACAAACTCCTCAACATTCTTCTCATCCAAATTGCTTGACATGCTTCTGCTGTAGCTGCCACAAACTCTGCCTCTTCTGTAGATAAAGCTACAATTGGTTGTTTTTTAGAAGCCCATGAAATGGCTCCTGAACCCATATGAAAAACATAACCAAAGGTGCTTTTCTAGTCATCTATGCTTCCAGCCCAATCACTATCAGTATATCCAATCAATTCAGAATTTTCTGAAGTGGTGTATAAAATTCCATACCTTTTTGTTCCTTTCACATACCTCAGAATTCTTTTTGCTGCTTGCCAATGTGCCTCCTTTGGCCTTTCCATAAATCTGGAAATTAAACTCATAGCATGCATAATATCCGGCCTAGTTGCAGTCAAATACATGAGGCTGCCAACTATGCTCTTGTACAAACTTGAATCAAAATCCTTGTTGTTGTCCTCTTTGCTGAGTTTCAATCCCATCACTGTAGGAGTAATTGCTGTCTTGCAATCCTGCATATTAAATCTTTCCAAAACTTTATTTACATATTTAGATTGAGAGATAAAAATTTTATTTTCATTTTTCTCTACTTCTATTCCTAAGAAATATTTCAGCAATCCCATATCAATCATCTCAAATTCATCCTTAATGATTGATTTAAAATTTTCAATGAGGTAAGCATTATTACCTGTAAAGATCACATCATCAACATATAAAACAATAATCAGCATCTTACCATCTTTTTCCTTGATGTATAATGTGGGTTCTCCTTCACATTTTTCAAACCCATTTTCCAGTAGGTAGGCATCTATCCTACTGTACCATGCCCTTGGTGCTTGTTTCAGCCCATAAAGAGCTTTCTTCAATCTGCAAACTTTGTGCTTTTGGCCCTTTTTCTCATAGCCCGGAGGTTGTTCAACATAAACCTCTTCCATCAATACTCCATTTAGGAATTCTGATTTCACATCCATTTGGTAAACCTTCCACTTGTGTTGTGCTGCTATGGACAACCTTACTCTTACTATTTCCATTCTTGCAACCGGTGCAAATGTTTCCACATAATCTCTTCCTTGTTGCTGCTTGTAGCCTTTGACAACAAGTCTGGCCTTGTGCCTTTCAATCTTACCTTTAGCATTACTCTTGGTTTTATAAACCCATTTAACTCCAATAACTTCCTTGCCTTTTGGGAGATCAACTAATTCCCATGTCTTATTTTTCTCTATTGCATTCATTTCTTCATCCATAGCATCTATCCATTTCTTATCTTTCACTGCTTCTTCAAAATGAATAGGATCATCTACATGACAATATGATGCAAATAAAGAGTTCATACCTTCATTTTCTGCCTCTTACTCATAAATATCATTCAAATTTCTAAATTTGGTTCCTCTTTCACTTGGTGTATTTGTGCTTGTAGAAGCACTCAAATCTACTCCTTGTGGTGTGCTTGGAAAAGCATTGTCATCACTTCTCAAGGGTGTTCTCATTCCTGCTTGTGGTGTCCCTTGTTTTCCTTGTGTTGGTGGAGGTGGTGCTACTAATGAGGGATGTATTTCAGCCATCTCTTCCTCATTATCATCATGAGACAAATAGCTTTTCACATTGATTGTTTTCTCAATGCTTCCATCCCAAGCTTCTTCCTCAATGAACTGCACATCTCTGCTTATAACAAAATTCTTGGCGGATGGGTTATACAACCTGTATGCCTTGGATTCTTTACTGTATCCAATAAATATGCACTTCTCCCCCTTACTGTCCAACTTCTTCCTTAGCTGATCTGGAATGTGTGCATAAGCCACACAACCAAAAACTCTCATGTGGGTGACACCTTATTTTATGCCACTCCATGCTTCTTCCAGAACTCTGTTCATTACAACTTTGGTTGGGCATCTATTCAAGATGTATGCTGCACAATGTACAGCTTCAGCCCAATATTCATTTGGCAAATGTTTTTCCTTCAACATACTTCTTACCATGTCCATGATGGTTTTATTTTTCCTTTCAGCAACTCCATTTTGCTGCGGTGTGTACCTTGCTATAAATTGCTTGTGTATGCCATTTTCTCTTCAAAAACGCAGAAATTATTTTGAGATATACTCACCTCCTCTATCAGTCCTTAAAACTTTAATATGCTTCCCACTTTGTTTCTCTACAAGAGCCTTAAAGTGGCAGAATTTCTCAAACACTTCACTTTTATATTTCAAGAAATAAACCCAGGTTTTCCTTGTGTAATCATCAATAAAAGTCAGCATGTAGTGACTACTTTCTAGTGATGGTTTTTGCATTGGTCCACACAAATATGAATGGACAATTTCTACGGGCGCCTTTGCCCTTATGCTCTTTCCTGATGGAAAGCCTTCTCTGTGTTGTTTTCCCAAGATGCAACCTTCACATAGGCTGTCTGGTTTCTCAATCAATGGCAATCCCTTTACCATTCCTTTCCTATGCAACAAATTCAGACCTCCAAAGTTGAGATGTCCAAATCTCAAGTCCCATAACTATTTTTCGTCCTTTGCTTCTCTTTGGAATGTCTCTTATGTTATTGCTGCCATTTCAGCTCCTTTCTTCAAATCTGCTCTCATCCTAAGAGGGAACATTATGTTACTTGTCATCTTCACTTGTGCAATGCATTGCTTACTTGGTGGTTTATCCATGATGATGCATACATCATATTCAAAGAAAACATTGTACCCCTTTTGAATGAGCTGTCAAATTCTCAAGAGGTTACACTTCATACCAGGCACATAATAAACATCTGATATGGATCTTCCTTCTCCTTTCTTTGTCAAAACATTCACTCTGCCTTTTCCCGTGACAGAGACCTTACTGTCTGTCCCCAAAGTTACTTGAGACTTTACATTTTCATCTAACATGGAAAACATGAAAATGTTTCCAGTCATATGGTTGCTACATCCTGAATCTAGAAACCATATATCTTCATTCTTTTCCTCAACCATATTGCATGCTAAAAACAACTTCTCTTGACTGAAAATTTCCTTAGTAAAATCAGCACTGGGTCTATTACCCATGTCACTTTGTTTCTTCCTACATTCATTGGCATAATGGCCATACTTCTTACAGTAATGACATTAGACTTGGGATTTATCATACCTCTGTCCATGTGCTTGATTTTTTCCTCCTTACTGGCTAATGCCTTGGCCTTGGTTCTGATTTTGATTGCTGCCTCTTCCATGATTATTTGCAGGGTTGTTTCTTCCTCCTCTTTTTTGGCTTTTGCCTCTTCCTTTTCCTCTACCTTGACCTCTTCCTATTCCAAAGGAAATTTGGGTCTTGAAGGCATGCTCTAAAGATGAGTTTGTTGTTCTACCCAATCTTTATTCATGAGTCATCAATGATGCATGAAGCTCATCAACAGTAAACTTTGAGAGATCCTTTGTCTCTTCAATGGTTGTGACTATCACATCAAAAGTTGAGGGTAAACTCCTCAATACTTTCTCCACTATCCTTATTTCTTCAAGTGTCTCTCCATGAGACCTTATCTGGGTAACCAACCCAATCACATGTGTGAAGAATAAGTCTATGTTATCATACTCTTTCATACAGAGAGTTTCAAAGTATCTCCTCAACAATTGTCTTCACCTTCTCCATACCTTGATAGGCAGTCTGGAGGGTATCCCATGCATCCTTGGACTTCTTAGCTACTGCTATCCTTGGAAACACACTTTCATGTACTGCTTGATAGATATAGAAGAGGGATTTTGAGTACTTCTTCCTATTTCTCTTCAAAAAATCCTTCTCTACCTATGTTAAGGCATTAAAATCATTTTCATCCGCTGGTTCTTCAAAACCATCTTCAACAAACTCCCATAAATCTTGAGAGGCAAACAAGGCTCTCATTTTGATTGCCCAATAGTCATAGTTCTTCCCATTGAATTGTGGGAGTTGAGTATTTCAAATACTCGTGCTTGTGCTGGCTCCTGCCATTGGCTAGTACACTAAACTATGCTCTAAACTTGACTGTTTTTTTTAAACAAAATGTATCTCTTCCTAAGAGTCAAACTATGTCTTGACAAAGACTTCTCTGGACTGCACTCTTTTACAACAAAACAAAACTCTGTTTTTTCAAATACCTGGACTTTTGTTGAGCCTTCACACTGCTAGAGAACTGCTTCAAAAACTCCTTCCTTCTTCCTTCAACTTCTTTGACAAACTTCAAAGATCCTGAACTAGCTTCGATACCATGTTGGAATTTCTGAATAATTCCAAACAACAGACGAATAAAAATTCCCCAACTTCAACACAGAGATTAAAAAAAATCTTGTTGGACAGAGATTGCATACAAACAACTACTTCATTAAACTTAAAAATCTATTATAGCGATGCCACAGAACTGTTGTTCTGGCATTTACAAAAAAAAACTTCAACTGCTACCCACACAGTGCAAAAACTGCTCTCTGTCTTTTTCAAAATGCACACACAGTGCTTTACAAAATCTGCTCTCTGTTTTTTTAATACAGAGTTTCACACTCTGTCTCACCAAAAAAAAAATACACAGCAACACTCTTCTAAATTTTTTTGTTTTTGCCTTCGGGCACTTACTTAAAAACAATATAGAGTCATTGTATTTTGCCTTTGGGCCTTTTTTACTTTATACATGGCATAACATATAATAAAATAAACTATTGTAAAATATATATTATAAACTTTTGAAAAAGTTTATAATATATATATATATATATATATATATATATATATATATATATATATATATATATATATATATATATATATATATATATATATATGTGTGTGTGTGTGTGTGTGTGTGTATGTATATAAGGTCAAAAGGCTTTCATCATTGTGTTAATAAAAAAATATATAAGGGCAAACATTATAACATGGTTTTAAAACCTTATATCATCCGTCGTATATGAATAAATTTTAATCCAAGGTTTTCAACCTTCATCACGGACCTCAAATCATGAATTAAATTCCGTTGCATAATTTATCATGTACCAAACTCCCATGATGTCATCAGGGACCAAACCTACGCGATCGGCTTCCCATTGGCTGGAGGTGGGACCCCCGGATTTCAAAACAAAAACTGAGCTGAATTTCATGAAATTATCGCGTAACAAAGCTGCTCCGTGATGTAAGCCTAAAATCTGTGCGATAAAATCCGATTGGTCCACATGTCCTGTTGACTTGGAAAATTCAAACTTCAAACGAAAGGCATGGTTGTTGTGTTGTTTTAAATACTGGTTGGTGTGTAGGTTTATGGCGCGGCATGGAAAGCTTTAAACTGTTGGTTGCGTGGTGAGAAAAATAGTCTTTCAATTGCAAAACTCAAGCCTACAGCCATAAACAAAAACTAGAATTTTGCAGAGTTTTTATTTTTTATTTTTTATTTTTTTATTTTTTTTATAACTCATGGTGGCATGCAAGTAAACTCAGAAAAGAAAAAAAAAAAAAAACGCCACCGCATCCTGTCCTTCTATTCTGCAGTTGAAATTAATATTTCAACAATTTAGTATTTCTCGCTGAATGACCAGCGACAAGGGTCTGTTGCTGGATGAGGTTGTCAAATGTGTGGTGGAACTAATGGCCTAAAAGAAATAGTTGTATGTGGCCAAGAATCCCACTGGCTTAGATGACAAATTTGAAGATTTTGAAACTACAGTATTTGAAACTATTTGAATATTATAATGTTTCTGGTGGCGCTAATTTAAGAATCTCAAGCGAAACATTTAGAAATATAAGTACACTAAAGCATGTAGATTTTGAAGGCTGTAAAAAAAATTATGGCCCTGGCAACTGGGGCATCAAAGGTCCCTGAAAGTATTATTGCCAAGGGATTTTGAACTCTCGAGTGATTTATAAGTTGTGTGGATAGGAAACGCTTTGCTGGACCCGGTGATGCCTTCGTTGGGCGACTTACAGAGTTGAAGGAATTGGGTCTGGAGCTTCGCTGGGAATTGAAGTGTTTGTCGGCTTCAGTTGAACAGCCGAGTGTGATAGCCACCTATAAAATTTGTTATATCAAAAGGTGGCTAAGTCATTTTTTGAGCCTTCAAGAAACAATTTTTGTTGCTAAAAATGTTATCTCTAGAAGGCTCATGAAGACATCATGACCTCTGTTTAACCTTCACTGTTGTTTCCATTTTAAATTTTGAAATTCTGTTGATTTCATAGAGAAAAGACTGCTACAAAACATTGTTTTTCCCTTCCTTTCACTTCCAAACTAACCTTCATTTTAGCCATTTTTTTCCCCATGGAATTCCTCTATTTTCCATTTTTCCCCATTTCCCCTTCATAAAGTCCTCTTTACAAAGTTTAAAACTCATTTTTAAACTTTGCCGAAACCCCCAAATCCATCAAAAACTGTGAAAAATTTCATAAAAAATAATTTTTTTAACTGCCGATTTAAGCCCCTTTGGGCTAGGTCCTAACCACTTCCCCACATATGCCTTGGTGTTGGAACCGAGCGCTAATAGTCGCAAGCGCTTATCACATCGGAACAAAACACAGCACGCAAGTCTTTTTGCTTTATTGAGACCTTCGATGCAATTGGCCCCTTTATACATAACCCCGATCTTATTGCTACGTTATATAACCAAATAGCCCTGCAATCGGGCACTAAACATTGTATAAAACCATCTCCGATGCATATTTCCCTTTGTAAATTCATAAACCCACTTTTTCCTAAGTTTTGGTCTAAACCCGCCAGAGCAATGTTTTTTAATGAAAATGGGTAGATTGAAAAGTCTCGCATCATTGTTCCAATGCGATTGAGCCCGTTGTATAAACCCCCACCTTCCGCTTCTCTCCATATAAACCTACGCCCGAGACCAAGAGTTAAAGTCCCAAAGTGCTAATTGCATCGGAGAAATTTAAATGGGTAGATTGAAAAGCCCGACGGCCCAATCCCGATTGGCCCTTTCTATGTATAAGCCCCGGGCCTTTATTTTCCATATAGACCAATGGCCCCGCAAATGGGCGCCAAGCCATTTCATATATAATCCGCCCCGAGTCATAAAAACCTTTGCATTTCATAAACTTTGGGTTTTTATAAAGTATTAAAGGGTGTCCACCAGTGCATGTTTTGAAACCATATCCGTCGTTGATCTTAAGCCGATCAAACGGCCCGCGCAATATCGCATCGCAAGTTTTTATCGGGCGCATTTTATTTCCCCCCCGATTGGCATCCCCCGATCCATTCTCCGCTATCGATATGATCTCCGGATCGACGGCCCACAATCAATCGCTTTAGCGCCTCCATGTTCTTTGCCCCGTCGATGCCGATAGCTCCGATTGCATCTAGGCCATCCACATGTCCAGATCGGACGGTCCAAATTGCATTTCCTGACTTTGGTTTAAATCATGTGTCCCGCTTCATAATTTTTTTTGCCAAATCTCAACCATGGATCTCTGCAGTTCAACGGCCCTCATTAACTCATTCTCTGCCTTTGTATTATTTCGTTTACACCCCAGATCACATCTCAGCCGTTGATCTGTTCCATCTAACGGCTCATATTAACCCCGACAGGCCCCACCCCTGTGGGTCCTGCCTTCCTCTATTTTTAATCTTAGCCATCCCATCCTTGATCCGACGGCCCGTATTGAAACTGCTTCCCTTGCTTCTGCCCACGCATATGGTCTGTACCATTCTCACTCTTCACAGTTAGATCTGAGACCTCAGATCCAACGATCAATGCGCGTTCTCGCGTAATTTCGAGTGCGAAGGTTAATCTCCCAAAATCATGCGATATAAGTTGTATTTAAAATCCACGTGTCAGCCTCTGACGCATATCGCGTCCAAAAAGCTAATACCGCTTTCTTACCCTTCTTCCGCGCGAAACCCGTGGTTTTCCTTCCCTAAACCACCTATCCCCTTTTGCACTATATTATATCGTGTTCCTCCTTGACCATTGATCTCTCCAGATCAACGGTCCCAAACCTTTCTCGTTTATACTATCGACCTCTACCTCTACCAAAGGTTTTCAACGTGCGATCCCCACTGTTGATCTCATGGCCTGATTTCATTTGACGGCCCATGA
This sequence comes from Pinus albicaulis, assembly GCA_034641835.2. NCBI lineage: Eukaryota > Viridiplantae > Streptophyta > Pinopsida > Pinales > Pinaceae > Pinus > Pinus albicaulis. Next base: position 496,183,399 of record CM076570.1, on the reverse strand, counting down.
TTATCCATCAACCCCAATCTTCTTTCCTTTGCATTTTCCTCCGCCAAATGGTTCTTAACCTTATTTCTTCACATTTTCTTCTATTTTCACAAAAGTGTGACCCCTTCGCATTATTAATTCACTGCTAAATCTCGACCATTGATCTTCTTAGTCAATCATAGATCAATGGTTCTAACTTAAAATCCCCACCACTCTTCTTTTGACTTCTACACACGATCTCCACCGTTGGACGCTGCCATCCAACGGCCACGCTTCTCCCCACAACCTCTGAAGCAGTTTTACCAAACAACGCAGGATTTCATAACAGTTGTGTGTTTTTTGCAGGTTCAAATGAATTTCAAATATTTTGAAAGAAATGATAAAGCCGAGGATGACGATCCTCTAGGCTTTGTTTATTTAAGAAATATCCATTCGCAGGGTTCACCTCCATGTTTCGTCGATGCTTCATGGGCATTGATGCCATATGGACCCTTTGCGGCACCTGCACATCAACAAGACATAGACCATTAAATCAAAGCTAAAGAGTACCAGTGTTGAAGATTAAATCAATGAAGGATTGATGACTGTTTTCACTGTTGTGGAGGATTATGGCTAAGATCGAAAATCAAAAGCCTAATCCTCCAAATTAAAACATAATTAAAGACAAATCAAAGGTTTATCAGTCAGAAAGAGCCTCCACTGCCACATCAGAGGCTAATTGATTCCTCTCAGCTACCATTGCTACCTGTAGCCTCAAAACATTCAACAGAGGCCAAGTTATGATCAGAAAATCAGATATTTGCCTCAGCACAGCCGAATAGTTAATTCTGCCAAAGAAAATTAATTCAAAAATATCAGCAAAGTTATTACAACATGAAACAGAGCCTTAAAGTCAACAAAAGCTCTCACCAAGCTTAATTCTTAAACGTAAAACAATTAATATAGAAAAACATCTTTAAACTTCTCCATCGAGCCCCTCAAAGGCCGAGAAGTATTAAGTCTGTATTAATTGAACCTGGGAGATCTTTTATCCCCTCACACCTCCTCATATCTTCTATAAATACTTCTATATAAAATGAAACAATGTTGGTTGCAGAACTTTGAAATATACTTGTGCTCGAAACTTCTAATTGTAAATAGTGTTCAAAGGCTCTTGAAGCTCTGTTTGTGATAGAATAGTTAGGCTGTGAAGTGAAGATGATTGTTGAACTGAAACATTGGACTTGAAGATTGTAACTGGTTTGAAGCATCAATACAAGTTGATTTATGGGATCCTGGTCTATGTCAACGGTGATGTTATTTCTTATTGTAAATCGTTATTTTATTTCTGTCTTCACTTTGTCCATCTTATCTGATAAAGAACAGCAAGAATAGAGTTAGGATTTACTGTATATCAGTACCCTTCTTTGACTGATAAGATTTATATACATGTTTTCTTCCAATTTGTGTTGTTTAGGAATGATTTAATTCGGTTTCAAGTAGTTAGGAATGCTGGCGTTCCCTCGTCCTACTGTCTAGGATAATTGTCATTCTTGAATGTTATTTTCAGTTTATGTTAAGTAGAGATGAACTAAAGAAGTTATGGTGAGCCCTATCCTTTAGTTTTATCCCCAAAGACTGTCTGAAAGTTTCCCTAAGAGTGTGTTGAAAGAAAGCTAGGTTCAAAGTCCTTACCTAATCTTAGACTATTCTTCGTTATCATATGTGTTTTCCCTTGTGTTTCAAATGTTTTTCTAATTGAAGGTGCATCAAAATCTGGCTAGTTTCGAAGTACTTGCTAGATCTTAGATTAATTTTATGTATTTCTTAAGTGTATGCCAAAAGCAGGATAGTTTCAAAGTACTTACCTGATCTTAGGCTGCTCTTTGTTCTTCATTTGTTTAAATTCCCCTTCTTGTTGTATCATTTCATTCCATAAAATCAACTTTAAATAGATCCTTAGACATAGATGACTTGCCCCATGGACCACTCTTGAACCTTGTTGTTCCAAGTAAACCCTATTATGACTCCATAGCCCAATGGACTAAAAACCAGCGTTATATCTATCTTTTTAGCCAAAGCTTGTTCTGATTGCTTGCAACTTCACACCTTTGAAACTCTTTCCATTTAGAACTTTCCACTCAAATAATAATCATGCTCAACCATCCAAAACAAACAAAAACCCTAGGTCTTCATAACTAGCCTAATATCATTACCCAAAACCTTTAAAGATAAATCCATCTTTGCACTTTATTAGAGAGATCCCTCTCCAAATTCAGGAGGGCTAGATCCTAGAATCCCAAAGTGGTTGAAATAGTGTTCTCCCTACAGTTGGACTTTGCCAATCTTGCTAATTACAGGGAGCTAACAAAGTGAGTTGAGTTGGTTGAAAGTGGCTGGTATTCTAGGATAGCATTGTATACTCCAAGCTTTTGGAGTTAATCTTAGAGGAGTGTATTAATCTGGCGGAAGTTGGAACATTATTATATTATTATATTTTCATTAAATATTAAAAATAGTTACATGTTTTTTTTTTAACATTAACATAATGAAAAATAGTTATATGTGTTTTTTTTTTTTAACATTAAAATTATAGCATCAACCGATATTGTAAACGAGATAAGTATTTTTAATTATTGTAAACAAGATAAGTATTTTTTCCAATTAAATTAATTTTTTTAATTCAATTAAATAATCTTTTCTATTAAATTAATTTGTTTATTTTAATTATTTGTAACAATATTTTTTTAAGTGGAATGAATTTGTTTAGTTTTTTAAAATTGGTAAAATTTAAAAATTAAATATGAAATTAGTGTAAATTAAATAAGAATAATAATAAAAAATAATTTTTAATTATAAATAAAAATAAATATATTTTCAATTATATATATATATATATATATATATATATATATATATATATATATATATATATATATATATATATATTAAGGGAAAATTTCTACCAAAAAAATGAAATTTATGATTTAATTAGCATTAATATATATATAAATGTATATGTTTTTTTGTTTGGGACAAAATGAAATTCAGAGTTTAATTTGAGTGTGTGTGTGTGTGTGTGTGTGTGTGTGTGTGTGTGTGTGAAAATGTTGGTTCATAACAAAAATGTATTATGAGTTTGAACTGTATTAATATAATTATATTGAGTATATTGAGTGTTAAGTTAACATGCTAAAAACCATATTAACACACGAAAGAAAATTTATAGCTAAATTAGCATCTATATTAACACAAGAAGGAAAATCCATGGCTAAATTAAAGATGCTAGAGAAGACTTGTTTTTCAATTTAGACTAAGTTGGAGTGGGTTATCCCCTTTCGTTATCCCCTTTCTATTTGACTTATATAGGGACCTTCCCTATGACGCCAATTTTTTTTAAGGAAACAAGTTCTAGATATAGGAACCATCTCATATTCAACCAAATACAAAGTGATACAATTTAAGATGTACAACATTGAAAAATAAATAATTAGGCTATCTATTTTATACTAGTCAATCATTAACCACATCCTTTATGAAGTTTCTTGTTTCTATTTAGACTATCTATCTATCTATTTTGTTGTTTCTTGTACTCCCTTACTGTCGTCTGCATCCATGTGTGAAGGATAACGTGTCTCGACAGAATGTTGGTGACTCGCCGGTTGACCTCCTAGCCTACTCCTTGGGCACTCTTCTTCCCCACATATCCTTGAATGTAATGTGGTTGTAAGTAGAAGAATAAATACTAGTTGATGGAGGCAAGCACTCGTAACTCAAGACAATTGACCTCCTTGCCTACTCCTTGGGTAATCTTCTTCCCCATAGACCCTTGAGATGTACTGTGGTTGTAAGTAGAAGAAGAAATACTAGTCGATGGAGGCAAACACTCCTAGCTTAGCAGCTCCCTCTTTGATCACTTCCACCTCACCAAACTCACTATAGTCTTTGTAGTTAACCCAATAGAAATATCTCATCCATCCAACAATAGGGCTCACAAAGATCCCTCCACCCATAGCTTTCTATTTATTTTATATGAGGCTTAATAGGGTACACTTGGAACTTCATGTAAAATAACTATTTTTATTAATTTAAAGTTTTTATTATTCACCCACCCATGTGTCACCCTCTCACCAAGTCTCTCCTAATTTATTTTACTTAAATTCTTATTCAGAAATAATAATTTTCCTCACACCAAAATGAATTCCTATTAATTTTTATTTTCATTCTCCACCCTCTTTTCTTAATGAGGTTGGACTATTCTAGGAGTAATGTTCCTAAATAACTTTATGCCCCTTTCTCCCCTTTTCTTATTAAAACCTTATGTACTTTCGATTTTATTTATATGCACATTCTCTACCTAATATTTTCCAAATGTGGGAAGGGTAGAGTTCTTAATTGGTCCAATCTTTTATTTCTTCCTAATCCCCCTTTACCCCAATATTTACTCTTGATTTAGTTTACTTGGTTTTAAAATCACACTTACTTCATTATGTGAATTGATATGATTACCTTATTTTAACTATATTCGAGCGGTTTCTTTTTTATGACGAGGGTTCCAAGTCGATTGTGCCCTTCAAGAACTTCCCTTTGAAGTTCCAAGGGTGTCACACCAATTTTTTCTTTCTTGATGCCAAGGGTGCCAATTCGGTCATGCCCTTTAAAAACTTCCCTTTGAATTTATGAGGGTAGCATGTCGCTTTCCCTTCAAACATCTAGTGACTGCTAAGGGAAGAACTAGGTGCGACGATGGAGAACACTATCTTCTCCTACACTCCCCTCTATAGTGAGACTAATGGTACTGGGGATTGAAGAATCTGCTTTGATGCGCACCCCTGTAAAATATTCATGAGCAACCCAATCTAGGGCCCGCTCCCAAAACATCGTGATCTTCAAGGAAAAGGTATTGCAATACTTCCAGCCCAAGTCACAATGGTGGAATCAGAGACATTGTCCCACCCATCCCATAAGGTTCCATTTATCTATACATACACATCACCCATGTGAGAGTTGTTCAACCAAGTAACTTCTTTGTGCCTGCAACCAACTAGCATGTCATTAATATTCACAACAAAAATTTAAATTGAGCTTTAAATTTTGAGAGAATAATATGCAATTCAAATCAAACCGTAGGTTGTTAAATCATCACATGGAAGTGCATCGAGTTGGTCTCTTGCCACAGTCAATAATCTTTAGTAATATATGTTCATAATGTTAGTCATTGATATAATTGCATATGCTAAATCATCATCATGACGTAATCATGAATACAGTCGCTAATTGTATGCAAGAAGCTAATGTAAACAAGACAACATAATGAATCCATCACATAGTCATCAAACATGTCCATCACAACTATTATCATACTCTTATGATTAGTGGCATGTGACCATCCAACACCTAGAGAACCTAGATTAGGTAGAGAAATTTATGACGATTGAAGTATGTGTGAAGGTGATGGAACGACTATTGATTTTGTAATTGTTGAACCTTTGTAGAATCTCATTCATCAGAAAGGATTAATTCCGTTGGTACCTCTTTACACTTACATCTTCACCCATGATCTACTCATTGTCATTATATCTCAACATTCTAGTGCCTTAATGCAAATGATTTTAGGTGATCTTGTGCTCATCCTAGATTAATGTACACCCCAAACCATAATTATTTTCAACTTCACATGTTGTAACATTAATGGGTCATAAGGCGTTGTACAAGTTGGTGACCAAGTGACATGTGATGGTTGTGAGAACCCCAAATGTCATCATCACATCCAAGGACAAATATTATAATTAATAAAAAATGTTATTTTCTTGATTTTTTTCCCTAAAAATATTATTATTATTATTATTATTATTAAATATGATCACTTTAATATCTGAACTAATTTTTTTGGCTTGTTTATGAATTTAATATTTAGTATTTTCTTTATGAATTTATTTGTTAATTCTAAATTTTTAAAATTATGGAATATAATTATTTTAAATTAGAAAATATAGAATAAAAATTAGAATCGAATGCAAATTTTGACCTATATGTGCCAAGTCCAAGTTGCAATACATGCATGCATCATGCTTGATTTTTTGAGTGTTTTTTTTTGTTTGTTTTTAATTTATTTAAGTATGCATGCCTCCATGTTGATGTGTAATATTCCAAAATTAGCATGCAGCTAATTGGAATATTGATTTTTTCTTTTGACACCTAGGAGATGAATAAATCGGTAAGGAGGCCCATACATTTCTAAACTAGGAATAAAATCCATCATGACGTGAAAAGAGATCATAATAATAGCTGGATTTTGCACCATCATGTGTGAACAGGGGCAAATACATGTGGACAAGGTCAAATTTGACCAAGTCAACAGCGCTGGAATGAAGGGTGGAGATCATCTATGGAGACAGTGTAGTGATAGTGGGAGGAAGATTCCTTGGTGGAGGAAACCCTAATGAGTGGGGCCCAAGATGAGAAGGCTTCCACTTGTTTATAAGGAGGGAAAGGCAGCCATAGCAAGGCATGTTATTGATTATTGGATTTGTGGTTTGCATGACTATTGTGCATTCTTCGGCTGTTTAGTTGAGATTATTGTGTTGCTTAGCACAAGGCATTCCTGTTTAGGAATTCCACCTCCTTTCTTGAGAGGCCTCTTGAGGGAGCTTGCACTTCATTTCTCCACATCCAGGCTTGAGGCCAAGCTACCTCCTTCAGCTACAGTGCAATTTCTGTTTAGAATTGGGTTGTGTTGTAGGGTGTTGCAGTGGAGGGTTGATAACACCACTTCCGGAGCTTGTTTTTCAGAGGAGGAAGCTTTATTTCCTTTAGGAGATTAGCGAGGAAGATTTTGGAGCAGATTTCTACATCTTTGGCACTTGGCCAATTTATTTCCCATCACCTATAGTGCAATATCTCTCCTTGACTACGTTATTTCAGTGAGCATTTGCAGTGAGGGATTGCATTGCTTGGTTGGAGGGTGAGATCTTCAGTGATTGGATCAGCCTTTCACTTGAAGGATCTACTGGATGAGATCCATTCATCACATGTATTATCTTCAGCCATATTCATCCAGTACTTGAGTTGCATCTGCTACTCAGCCCTAGTGCTGCACTCCGGCATTTTTGCATTTTTGCATATTTCAGGAAATCCTTTCTGGTTTGTCTTGAAATTGTGTTTGGGAGCTTAGATATTTACTCCCAACATTGTATGAGCCATATATTGGCAGATCTGTGTATTTACCCTTCCCAGTAGCGGTTATTCCTAATAAAATTGCACTGTCATAGCCTTGGGTATTATTTGTGTAGCATTGTTCTTCATATTTCATGTACATGTTTTCTTGAGGCGTGTTGTGCCTAACTTGAGTGATTATTTCCTCAATATCCTATATATATTTTCTGCTATGACATTGATATAATGGCTATTTGATCTTCTTACATTTTATGAGTTGATTTACACTTCTATTTCCATTATTGTGTTCATATATTACTGCTTCCCCATTTGGGAATACTACAATGGTATCAAAGCATAATCTTGGCTCAGAGTGTGGATCTTAGCCATTATGCTATTAGGAGAATAAGAAGAAGAAGAGAAATATTAGAATGATGGAGAGAATGAGCTTTATCTCATCTCTTTTCAGAACTAGAAGGGACCTCAATAAGGAGGCCAAGCAAAGAAGAGGAGAAAGAAGCAGTGGGACTATACCCTTTCCTTTTGAAAAAGGAGACAAATTGCAGAAAGACGGAGGACACTTGGATCAAAAGATTCTAAGTGAATAACTTGTTGATTACAAGTCTCAACCTAGAGCCTTCAAGGAGACTCTAGCTTTCCCACAGTTCATTCAACTGGAGGAAGAAAGGAGACCTTGAAAAAAAGGGAGAATCAAGGGCAACAAGTTTCTATTTTCTACTTTTGATGGGTCATCTACAACAAGGGCTTGGGCAAGGAAACTAGATGCATTCTTCCTACTACATCCAGTGGTAGAAAGAGAGGTTGTAGAGATTGCAGCACTGCACCTTGAGGGCAAAGAAAACATTTGTTGGTTCAGCCATTTGAGTCATACAAGAGTGACTACTTTTGCAGAATCTACTCAAAGGTTGATTAAAAAATTTGGCAAGGAGAAATCAGAGGAGGAGGAGCCCTCACCACCATTGAAGGAGGCATGTACCAACACTGATACAACTATGGAGGAGCAGCCATAATCATCAGCAGTTGGGGGAGCCAACACATTGGAGGAAGGAACTCTTGCAGCCTCACAAGATGTTCCCAAATTTCACCAAGGTATGCCTAAGTTTCCATTTCCTATTGTTTCAACAAATCTTATGGAGGGTTGTATACCATTGCATATTGCTAATGTGGAGCAACAAAATTGCACTGCGCTGTGCAACCTTGAATGTTTCAAGGAAGGGATGAACCATCATCCTAATGTGTCATTGTTGAGCTGCACACAACACTTGAGGTTGGGGTGTGGATTCTTAAAGGATAGGATGAAATTTTTCCTAAACAATCATATACAGAACTCTATGTTTATCCTTGAGTTGGAGCATGAGGCAACAGACACACCATTGAAGAGACTAGCAGCGCTGTCATTAAGCAGCAGTGAGGAGATTTTTCCTCCAGCACACTTGGATCTTAATGGATTCAAGAGGGTCATTGGTGTGGGATCTTCTCTAGGAGATCTCCAAGGGGTTGCATTTCAACATCCCATGAAACGCAAGGGAAGAAATCTGATTTGGGAGGATGGTAGTCTTCATTGGGGGAGTACCAAGATGAAGCATGGTAGGAGACACCCACATGTGGTTAAGTGGGTGTAGATGGTGAGCAAGAGGTTGGTGAGCCACTTGCATATCTATGACACCGGGCAGCAGGAGGCATGGCTGCATTGGCTACTCTTAAAAGAGTTTTTCCATCATATGACATACCCTTTGGAAAAAGGTATGGAGGCATTGCATGACACCCATATGTTATGGTAGCAGAATATTTGGTTGTATGGGGCATTCTACAAGTCAACCATCATGATATCACTCCATGACTTTTATGGGGGAGACATAAGGGAGCAACAAGAGATGTTGTTACCTTGGGTTTTCTTGAGACGATATGGGTTGATCCTCTCTCATGTTTGGCATGATGTTGCAGGAGTAGGTGATGGCACTATCATGGTGCAAAGGGGCTACTCCTTAGCCTTGGATGATTAGGAGGTACTTCCACTTTAGAAGGAATTTCCTATATATAGTAGCATTGTGGGAGATGACTTTGATAATCGACATGTCAAAGAATGGAGCTATGAGTTGGTAGGAGCCTATTTACAAAGGCCAATTGCGCTGGCACTTGGGAGCTTGGGTGTATTGATGGAGTGTTCCCAAGATCACTTCACATATGATGCACTTGGTGGACAAGGAGGAGGTGAGAGTGATGGAGTAGTGGATGGAGACATCTATTACAGAGATATGATCTTCTTAGCTTGGATTTCCAAGCATAAGAAGGAAGATCTCCATGCAGCATATGGTTCATTCCTCTTCATGGGAGTATGTCATACCACTATGGAGGACTTATTCATGGATCTATGTATCATCTTACTTCCAATACATGGTAATAATTTTGTTTTTTCATTTATTGATTATCTATCACAGTATTTGCATACTCTTACCATTTCTATACAGTGCACTGCTCCATAAGAGGGCAAGCTTCTCAGTGGGTTCCATGGTCAATTTTGGGCCAAATTATATGATGGAGACAACCATATTTTGTGTGGCCTTGGGCAAGTGCTTAATTATTTTATGTATGCTCAGTTGATTTACCAAGCCATTTACTATTCACTAGTAGATGTGATGACAAACACAACTAGAAATTTCTCAAGAAACAACTTGCCATGTTATTTTCTGAAACAGCAGTTAGGAAAATTGCGTTGTGACCACTTGGGAAACTGTTGGTACCTCTTAGAACTATATGAAACCTTCAGTATTTTTCTCATTTGGATGCCATATGGTGATCATGTCCTATTCATAATATATGGGATGGTTTGGGTCAGCTTGATTTATGACATTGGAGAGAGGATCTTTGGAGATCTAGTCTTCTTCTTGCCACTTGAGGGAAACATTATTGCAGCCCAAGATCAGCAGCTACTCTACACTTATCACAAGTGGAGAGAGGGACAGCGTGGGGTAGGCTATTTTTTCTACCATGTTCAGTTATTCATCCCACCTACATTGCAGGAGCCAAAGGTGGAGGAGAATTTTCAGGAGTTACCATTTTGGAGGGTGGCTCATTTTGCATGGATGATAGCTTGGGAATGGAGGATCCACATGGGAATGATGGTTCCCAATGCATTTCAGATCCCATACCTTAAAGGGACCTCTTAACAGCATCTTGTTGCCTCCTTGAGTATTTTACTTCTTCATGATGATAGTTATTTAGCTAGCTTGCATGCTTGGGAGGGGCAATATGGAGAGTTATTGATGAGACAACATCTTATTCCTTGGAGGAGTTTATCATATGTGGATGCTACAAGAGGAGGAGGGGAGACTTCTCAGTTCTATCCTTGCAGTTGCTTGAGGACAAGCAACATTTGGGAGGGGAGGACTGTAATATTCCAAAATTAGCATGCGACTAATTGGAATCTTGATTTTTTCTTTTGACACCTAGGAGATGAATAAATGGGTAAGAGGCCCATACATTTCTAAAATAGGAATAAAATCCCTCATGATGTGAAAAGGGATCATAATAATAGCTGGATTTCACACCCTCATGTGTGAACAGGGGCAAATACATGTGGACAAGGTCAAATTTGACCCAAGTCAACAACACCGGAATGAAGGGTGCAGATCATCTATGGAGACAGCACAGTGATAGTAGGAGGAATATTCCCTAGTGGTGGAAACCCTAATGAGTGGAACCAACATGAGAAGGCTTCCACTTGTTTATAAGGAGGGCAAGGCAGCCATAGCAAGACATGTTATTGATTATTGGATTTGTGGTCTGCATGACTATTGTGCATTCTTCAACTATTTAGTTGAGATTGTTGTGATGCTTAGCACAAGGCATTCATGTTTAGGAATTCCATCTCCTTTCTTAAAAGGCCTCTTGAGGGAGCTTGCACTTCATTTCTCCACATTTAGGCTTGAGGCCAAGCTACCTCCTTCAGCTACGGCGCAGTTTCTATTTAGAACTGGGTTATGTTGTAGGGTGTTGCAGTGGAGGTTGATAACACCACTTCCGGAGCTTGTTTTTCAGGGGAGGAAGCTTTCTTTCCTTTGGGAGATTAGTGAGGAAGACTTTGGAGCAGATTTCTACATCTTTGGCACTTGGCCAACTTATTTCCCATCACCTATAGTGCAGTATCTCTCCTTGACTACTTTATTTTAGTGAGCATTTGCAGTGAGGGATTTCATTGCTTGGTTGGAGGGTGAGATCTTCAGTGATTGGATCAGCCTTTCACCTTAAGGATCTATTGGATGAGATCCATTCATCACATGTATTATCTTAAACCATCTTCATCTAGTTCTTGAGTTGCAGCTGCTACTCAACCCTAGGGCTGCACTCCGGCATTTTTGAATTTTTGCATATTTCAGGAAATACTTTCTGAGTTGTCTTGAAATTGTGTTTGGGAGCTTAGATCTTTACTCCAAACATTGTGTGAGCCATATATTGGCATATCTATGTATTGACACTTCCCAGCAACAGTTATTCCTAATAAAACTACGCTGTCATAGCCTTGGGTATTATTTGTGTAGCAGTGTTCTTCATATTTCATGTACATGGTTTCTTGAGGCTTGCTGTGCCTAACTTGAGTGATTATTTCCTCAAGATCCTGTATATATTTGCTGCTATGACATTGATATAATGGCTATTTGATCTTCTTATATTTTATTAGTTGATTTACACTGTTATTTCCATTATTGGGTTCATATATTGTTGCTTCCCCATTTGGGAATACTACACAATGATCATTTGACATAAAAAAATGTATGTTGTTTGTTGTGCTTGTAAATATGTCTGCATTGTTGTCTTGTCTTAGCTGCATATTGAATTACAAAAGTTGGTGCTAAAAAATCATTTCAATTGAATGCAAATTGTCATAAAGAGTTTTTCTTTTGCTCAAAGGTACTTATAATTTAGAAGGATTGTAGAAGAATTCCCCAACTATGTTGAATTATTCTTGGGAGAATTTCTTGATAGTAAAAAATTTCAAATTAATACTAGTGTGACATATAAAAATAATAAGTTAAAAATCACTTTAAATACTATTGAAGTTGAAATATATTTTTTAAAAACTTAATAAATGTGAGATTAAAATGAATATAGATTAATTCATTTCTTTTGTAAATAAATTCACTATTCTATTATGTAATATTCTTGAATTAAAGATATTAATAAAACACAGCAAATGCTACAATAGTGGAATAACTCTATGAGCGCACATTCAATAACATGTAAAAAAAAATAGGAACCGTGTACGCAACAGATATACGTTAAACTTGAGAAATCGCTAAGCCATTATATTATGCGGGGAATTACAGCGATTACAAAGATGCCCCGATGATAGCGCTCAACAGGCGCGGGCAAGACAAAAGATATGCTCAAGAAACAAGGTACAGCGGTCCTCCTGTGGGTGGGAACAGCTGGAAGCACTATCGCGTGCTGCTAATAAGCTGCGGCTGGAAAATGGGCACGGCTGTCTCTACTTCGAACTCCTAACCCGAAACCTCCAACTGATACAACACAGAGCTCCCACTGGATAGTCTGCGGTCTTCCCACACAGACTGCTTCGCCACTCCTGAACGCTGCTCTGTAACAAGCTCCAAACCCGATCCTCTGGCAAAACAACGATAGAACGGCCTCACTCGAGTAGGCACTCGAAGTCCCCTGGGGCTGAGGTTGAGATCTCCGCTCGGAGACACTCGGCGCACTGAACAGTGCTGCAGACCTGCTAAACAGTCGGCGTGCTCAAGTCTTAGCGACCAATAACAATTTCATAAAATTCATCAACAATCAAAAACGAGGAAGCTGTGTCCCTTATGTATGCGGCCTTCCTCTCGAACACTGGACTCCCTCCTTTCCCGCGCAGCCGAGATCCTCCTTTCCCGCGCAGCCCTTCTCGGCCCCACACTGCCAACTCAGCCCGCGTACTTGCCTTCGCGCGCTCGGGTGAGTCCACGACCCGCTCACTGATATTTACATTTAACTGTAGGTGGCAAAATTGGCCCGAACTAATATTCCAATTAGCTTATTGCTAATTAGGAATATTACAGTCTCCCCCGGCAAAATGTTGCTTGACCCCAAGCAACTGTAGTGATGGGCGCTACAAGATCTTTTCTCGCTCTCCCAAGTGGCATTCCCATCTGACAAAAATTGCTTGTCCTCAGGCAATGCCTGAACAAGCCTCCTCTCTAGCTGATGCTCCTTACTGACACTGCAAAATGTGCCTGGGTCCGAGAAGTGCCACTGAAACCTCTCTGACCTCCGCATCGCCCTGATATGAAGGGATCTCTCAATGCCAAGATCCCAAACTGACCTCTCACAGTACCAGCCAACCAATAATCCTCCCAGATCCCATCGCCACCATGGCCAATAATCGCCCAAGTCCCATGGCTCAGACTGTGCACTATCTCTGGCTATGACTGATGCTCTAAGAGGTGAAGACCACCAACAAGCATCAATGCTCCCGGGCTCCTGCAGTGTTGTACCTGTAACTGCATATGCTGCCCCTCCAACTGCATACCAACTCATCACCTCTATCCAATCCAAGTCCTGACTCAATCCCATGCTGATCCTGCTCTACTGAAATCGGGATCGAGTGCTGAAGGAGAGATGACCTGTGTCGCCATGCCAGCCGAAATCTGTGACCTCTGCTATGTCCAAGGGCCCCTGCTCTGCTGTGCTCCCCACGAAGAATACCGTACCATCAAGAGGGTACCAACTCATGATCTCCCGCCAGTCCATCCTAGAAGACGGGTCCGATGTAGCAACAACAACTGCATATGGAGCATGCCTGGAATGTCGCCGCCCGCCTATGATCAACTCCCGCTGCTTTGCCCTATCTGCCAAAGAAAGCTGCCTGAGGAAGGAAGCCCCTCTCTCTGTCATGGGCCAAAGTGGGCAGGATATGCTGCAAGCCCCAACGATGTACTCCTGGAGAGGGCTACTCACTAAAAACACTGCAGCTCTGCTGACTGTGGTTATATCTATCTGCACCTCATCCCTGTGTCCATCCACAGGTAGATGCTCCACCATATCCAACAGCTCTTCCCACTCCTGATCAGGAATTTCATACTCCCACTGTCTACTCGTCCCCTGCAGAGCAATCCCACCAACCTGCAGTACCTCTAGAAGATATGGATCCGCAACTGCCGTTACCCTACTCGATGGCAGTGCGTCTGACTGCTCCACCTCGATGGCTGACCCCGCGGTTAGCCGCATATCCATCACAGACTCTATGTGAGCCTCCATCTGGCTCTCCCCCGAAGGACTACCGTGCATGATGTGCATAGCATCCTCCTCTACCGACTCAGGCTCCAGCAAATACAACTCTGGTTGGATCGTCACAAGTGTCTCTCCATCTAGAGTATCTCCCGCAGAGTCCCGTGACTGCTCACCCTGGACGCCGGAATGCAGCTCCGGTCTACTGTCACCATCTCTGCATGACGGCTCTTGCTCCCCAAGAGCATCCTCAACTGATCCCATGGACTCATATGAAAAAGAGTCCTCACCCTGGCATACAGAAGGAATGCCCCCCTGTTCTACCTCCGCCATATCTCCACTGGGTCTGCCATCCGCCTCAAGCTTCGGTAATGAAGATGGGCTGTAAATCTGAACTTGGCAAGCATCATAGCTTACCCCGTGTTGTCCTTCTCTCCACTCATGACAAGTGTAGAGTATATGTTGGTCCTGGGCTGCAAAATTATTGCCCCCCCCATGGCAAAGTGAAGAACAATCCTCCAGAGAAGGTTCCTCCCACAATGAAGAATATGCTGGCCCAAAACATTCCATCCATGAAGAATAGGACATGGTCGTCATGGATTAGCCTAATGAGAGTTTTGCTGAAGTTTTTACATGATGATATATGACACAAACAATCTCTCACTAGGATACAACGCAGTCTCATCCACTGCAACTTCAGAAAATTACTTGGCAAGCAATGTCCATGATTCATCACATCTACTAAAGGATAGTAAATCGCTGAATGTAGCAACAATAATACATGATCAGGTACTTGCCCATGGTTGTACAAGGGATGAATATCAATCTTATGGCCCACCTCAAAAGAGAACAAACATTTAGCTGTGGTGGCCATATCTCCTCTCATGCTCCCATTAGAGCATGTAGTGCATAAATTGTGAGAATTTTTCCCACTCACGGACACATCCAGCTCATGTGTCTCCCTCATGATCAAGCCTCTCATACAAATCTGATCTATATCAGCAAATGTAGGCATGATCAACAATAATACGAAGAGAATGCTGAAGGTTTCATGTTGTGCAAGAAGGTACCGACAGCTCCCCAGACAAGTACAGCGCAGTTTTACAAGTTGCTGCTTGATGAAAATACAAGGGAAAATGTTAATCATGCATGTCTTTATATGATACATGCGATAGTGCAACAACTGAACATACATGTGGTGATAAAACATTTTCCCAAGGCCACAAAAGAGATGGTTGCCTCCATCATGTAGATTGGCCCAATACCACTCATGGAGCAATGTGACAAGCTTGCCCCCTTGTGAAGCAATGCACTGCATAGGAATGGCAAGAGTGTGCAAATCTATGAATGTAGAAACAAATCCCTCACCATATGCTGGAAGTAAGATGGTACATGGGTCCATACATGAGTCCTTCATAGTGTGTTGGCATACTATGAAGAAGACTGAACCATGTGCTGCAAAAAGATAATCCTCCTGATGCTTGGAAATCCAAGTCAAGACGGATATGCCATAAATGTCTCTACCATCATTACCTCCTCTTTGTTCATCAGGTGCAAATATGAAGTGATCCTGGGACCTATGGGTTATAGATCCACCATATCTCTACTGCGCACACTTCATCCATAGGGTTTTGCTCCCAAATGACAGCGTTGTGAGCTCATGCAAATAAGCTCCTGTCAATACAAAGCTCTATTCTTTGACATGCTCCTTGTCAAAGAATCCTCCAATAATGCTGCAACAGATGTGGAATACCTCCCAAGTTGGAAGTGCTTCCAAGCCATCATCAAAGATCAAGGAGATAGTGCCATCCCCTCTTCCTGCAACATCATACAAAGTGTGAGAGCAAATCTGCCCTTGCTCTCCCAAGCAAAGCAACAAAGTATTTTGCTGCCTCCCCATACCTCCATCATACCAATCATGTGATGAAGACATAGTGAATGATATGAGTATCATATCAACACCATGCATCCATACTTTATGCTGCTCAATGATGTAAGTATCCAACCATCTTTCCCCCGTCCTCCTATTCTTAGGAAGAGCATTTGCCAAGTGATGGCCAAACTCTTCCAAGAGTAACCAGTGCAGCCAAGCCTCCTGCTGCCCGGTATCATAGATCTGCAAGTAGCTCCCTAGCTCCTTGCTCATCATCCACTCAATCACTCGTGGATGCCTCCTTCTTCTCCTCATCTTGGTACTCCTCCCATGAGGGTTACCATCCTCCCAAATCAAATTTCTGACTTTGCACTTCATGGGACTTTGAAATGTAAACTTCTCAAGGGTCAATGAGACCCTATCAAGAATCAAATAGGTGGTAGGCAAAAACCTCCCATCATGATGTGTATGGCTCAAGAGATGTCCAACACAAGCATGAGAGATGTTATCCATCCTAAGATGTCCTCCATCTTCTATCTGCTCTTGATGTGCATTTGGAACTTCTTGTAGAGCTGCAAGAGTCCCATCCTCAAAAGTGTTGGTTGCCCCAACTGTTGATGCATGTGGCTGCTCCTCCGTGAGTGTGACAGCGTTTTCACCAACCTCTTCAAGAGTTGATGTGATCTCTTCTTGATGCGAATAGGAAGTGCATGGGGCTTCTTCTTCTTTTTCTTCAATCTTCTTGGCCTCCTCAACGGCGGATGTATCTCTTCTGGTTCTGAAAAGAGATGAGAATAAACTCATCTTCTTCTTGGGCTGAGACTCACCGGGATCAGTGGATTTCTCATTCATGGGAAGAGGTGACCTTCCAGTATTATGCTGCAACTCTGAGCTCTGCGTTCTAGATCCTCCGTTGTTCCATTTTCTTTCATCCTGCCTGAGATGACAGTAATATTTGAAAGGCAACGCTGCTTTGAAGTCTTCCCCCTTGGACTTCCATTCTCTGAAATAATCTCCCAAGGGTAAATGATCCTGCTGCCTCTCTTTCTCACTCGGCACTGGAGGTAAGAATGTAGGCATTGTGATAATGTCCACAGGCTGAGCCAGAACCATGCTCTGATACCACTGTAATATTCCTATTTAAGGAAATTTAGAAAACACAGCAAACGACACAACAATGGAATGTCTCCTTCAGGAAATATTCAACAGTACATAAAATAATAGGGACAGCTTATGCAATAGACACACGTTAAGCAAAGAAATCACTGAGCCATTTCATTATGCGAGGAATTACAAGTGATTACAATAGATGCCCAGATGATAGTGCTCAAACTGGCGCAGGCAAGACAGAGACCAAACAAAAGTACAACGGGTTTCCTATTGCATTCAAGCCGCTGAAAGTGCTGTTACATGCTGCTAATATGTTGCGGTTGAAAGAAAGGCCCCCCTACGCGACTCCCGATTCTACCTCACGTCCTCGTTGGGCACGGACTGTCCCTGCTCCTTCACCAAACCCTAAAGCCTCCAAATGATGGCACTGTAGAGATCACACGAGATGGTCCGCGGTCTTTCCACACAGAAGCGCTATCACTTCTGACGCTTCTTTGCAGCAAGCTCCCGACCCAATCTTCTGACCAAACGACGGTAGGACTGCCTCACCCGAGCAGGCACTCGAAGTCCCCCGAGGCTGAGGTTGAGATCTCCGCTCGGAGACACTCGGCGCACTGAACAGTGCTGCAGACCTGCTAAACAGTCGGCGTGCTCAAGTCTTAGCGACTAGTTTCAATATCATAAATATTCAACAATAGTCAAAAAGAAGGAAGCTCTCTCCCTTTTGTATGCGGCCTTCCTCTCGAACCTTCGACTCCTCCTTTCCCGCGCAGCCCTTCTCGGCCCCCACGCTGCCAACTCAGCTCGTGTACTTGCCTTCGCCTGCTCGGGTGAGTCCACGACCTGCTTACTGATATTTTCATTTAACTATAGGTGGCAAAATTGGCCCGAACTAATATTCCAATTAGCTTATTGCTAATTAGGAATATATAAAAATATTCCTGGACACATCATTGATAGTGTAAGCCTCTTGAATGTTCAATAAGTGTTTTATAGATCTCCTATTTTCAGGATAATCTCATAGTAGGTGTGGTTTTCCGCATCCGTGACACTTTAAAGGCTCTTTTTCTTTTCCATTAAATCCTTTATTATTAAATTTAGATTGTTTAGACCCAGTCTAAGTTTACATTTTATTCCTTTAGGTTTTATTGTTATTTTTATTGAAACTCTTATTATGATTCCTCTTATGAGATTGCTTAAATTGCCTAAGTTTTCCTCCTTTTCCACCTTGGACAAATATTTCCTTCTTATTATTTGGCCATGATTTAATATTCTCATCACCTTTCTTGGCCTTATAGTAACAAAGTATTTCTTATAAAGCATTTTACTTTTTCTTTTTCTTCCCTTATGTATGGTATATATCATAAAATATTTGTAAATTTTTTTATTAACTCATCCAATGACATTTGGGCAAGATTCAACTCATGAAATTCTCTAGTTTTATCATTAGAATAACGTTTTGTTATTTTTTTTTTGACGTTTCGTTGGAATTCTTTTTAAGTAAATTATTTACTTTATAAATTGTGCATTGCTCTCACTTCTTCCCACCATGAGGAATATTTTCGATGTAGTTGGTAAGTATCTAATTTGGCTTTCAATTTAGTAAAATAGTCATAAAATTTAAAATATTTGTTGATATTGAGTATACATGCTTTCATTTCTGCTTCATTTTCCCCATCATATGTTGGGAGTGTGATCTTTTTTTAATTGTCCTTGTAACTCCATTTTGGGCTTCTATCCATGCTTAGAATTAAATTTTAATAAACTATGTTTTTCCCCTTTAGATTTGTCTTGCTTACTTTTAGCCATCTCTTCAAAGGTATTTCACATTGATTTCTCTCCTCATATCTATTCCTACCTCATTGTTTCTACAATATTTGGGATTCGTCTTGTTTCACTGATTTTTAATGAGTCAGTCTTGTTCTACAGTAATTTTTAGTAGTTTTTCATGTATGGCGTGAATATTCACCAACTCTCGCCACAAATATCTCATCATATTCAATAATTCCACGGTCGGTACTTGTGCATATTGACCCAAATTACCATAAGTTTTTTCATCATATATTTGGGTATCTCCTTGTAGTTTCACCAAAGAAAAAGAAAACAATATTTTTTTAGATGGATTCATGGTCATTTGCCTCTTCTTACACAGGAAAGACCACATAACATCTCAAATTCCTCACCTCATACCACATAACATCTCAAATTCCTCACCTCATACCAAACTGTGATCAAACACTCCAAGATCCAATACTCTATAACTTACAAACATAAAACTTCATTCCCATCCTCCATTGCATTGATTACATGGTGTAACTTAGGTGGTGGTGAACACTTACAGGACGTATACCTTGATCCACCCCAATCAGGGTGTAAGTAAATATTAATTTTAAGCTTGTTAAAAATATTATTAAAATATTATATATTATCAAATATGAATATCAAATTTAAATTTATTTAAAATATCCTTAGGATGTCAAATTTTATAAAATATAATAATGATAAAAGCAGTACAACTTTATTTGTTTTTGAAATATCATGTCAAGTATTACTCTTGAGAAGATTTTTTTTATGTTTATGTAATCCTTATTTAATGTCAAACTAAGTGCATAACTTCACAAATATATATATATATATATATATATATATATATATATATAGTGTTGGTCAAATTATTATATTAATTGCTCAAAAAAGGAAAATAAGTGATCATAGATTTATTAGCTCTAAGTGCCTCACTCTGACCATATTTTATGGTTGAGAGAGTTGTAGAATACCTTGAAAACAAAGGATGATTTCTACAAAAACACAAAAAACTAATAAAAATAAAAGAAAAATATTTATATTTATCCATGTTTAGTTAATATTTAATATTATAATATTCTATTTTATTAAACCAATTAACATTATAAATACTGTTGTTGTTGTTGTTGTTGTTGTTGTTGTTGTTGTTGTTGTTGTTGTTGTTGTTGTTAAAATATTTTATTAAAGTTATTAATGTTACAAGTGTTATTATTATCAATATTATTAGACTTTGGTAGTATTAATTGTATTTTTTACATTTTTGGATACACTTTTATATTAACCCTATGAATATAATTAATTATTAAGATAAATTATAATGTTTTTATATTAATCTCATAAACGTTTTCCACTCATTAATTTATATAAATATATGGAAAACCATATTCATAATAAAATCAATCTTATTTCAAGATCTACCAAGCATGAAGAGGAATCTAACAATTTATATTTTAATATCAAATTAATTTTAACCTAATACTCTACTTAGGTGACTGTACATTTATTACTCTTAGAGATATTTATGTATCCTTAATGTTCAGTGGATCAATGGAGGGTACGCCTCAAAATTCAATCTATGTCATGATATTGACCCCCCTCTCTCTTATATATATATATATATATATATATATATATATATATATATATAACATGTTTTATAAGTTAATAATTTTTTTTAGTATTGAATATTTAGATAGATAGGTAAATAGATAGAAATATAATTTAGAAAAATGAGTTTATTGTAGATATTGAATTTTTAAATGATTATTAAATAAAATTATATATGAAATACAATGGTATATATCTATATATATATATATATATATATATATATATATATATATATATATAGATATATATATATATATGAAATCATGGGAAATGTAGGAGTACTTCCCCACATTTCATGGATAGTAAAGAGAGTAAACTATTAGCCTTGCTTACCTTGCTTACGGGGACATCACCACAAAGGAATGAGCCTCACCCCAACTGTAGTGATCAAGAACAACTAGCAACAATATTAGAACTTCACATCTACCTCTAGAGTGCCCCTTGGGACTAAAATATTTGTATATATATCACAATTTTGTTTTTTTTAATATACATTTATTTATAAAATTAATAATATTTTATATTTTTATTAATCATACATGGTTATAAATATGAATCATTATATTTAAATTTGAGTTGAGGTGATGCATATTTGTGGAGAGATATTTGTTAGTAATTTTACTAATAAAAACAATTTCGTTATTTTTTGTTTTTGTTTTTAAATGTCAGTTTTCATATGAATGGAACCTAACCTTTGGCCTCAGAAGCCACAACCCATGGGCATTTAATTCATCAAAATCTCCCATGAATAGGACTTGTCGTGACTAGAATTTTTCACATAGAGTTTCAAAATGTGAACCTTTCACCATTGAGTATCTTAAAAGATGATCACTATCTATTCTACACCTTATGGCTTTATTAATAAAAACAAAGGTACCATATAACAAAATAAAATTAATTTTTTATTACTTTTTATTATTATTATTATTATTATTTATTCTACAACCTAGCCTATCATATTATTATTTTTTATTTATTATTTCATTTTATGGATATTACAACATCTCTCTCATCTTGAGTCAACATTTAGATTTTTACACTTATTTGTGGACACTACAACTCCCTCATAATGAATATAAAGTGTATCTTGAGGATGAAGAAATCAAAAAATATAAATTAAAAAGAGAATAAAAAGTAAAATGTAGTAAAAGTATTAATTCCTTCCAATTCAATTTATTATATTGTAATTTATTTATTTTAATACAATTTCAAACAAATTATCTTTGAAAAGATCATAGAATCACATCAAAATATATTTAAATAATAATGTTTTACACTTGGAGAGATAACTAAAGTTAGATGAATTTATGCTACATAATAAAAATTATTTTTAAATATATAGATGAAAAATATATTAAAAATGTGGATAATAGTTATAACTAATATTCTTTACATTATAAATATTAAAATAATAATTCATATTTATAAAAATTATATTTTAGAACTCCATATTTAGATATAATTAATAAACATATAAAAATTTAGCATTTACAATCAAATTCAATATTTTGATGTATTGGTGTGTACACGATATATATATAGCATTAAAAAATTAAATTATAAATTATAAAACATCTGAAAGGGTATTAATGATATTAAAATATAAATTCTTTTATATATAGATATAGTGATATTTATATAAATAATATTACTAATAATCTCCTTGGTGCGGATGGATGACCATATTAATGAGGGACTTATGGGTAGGGGGAATTTTCCACCCCATAAAATCCCAATTCCAATAAAGAGGGGTCCATTGTGGCATCCCCCCCACTGCAACGTTATGTTTAATTTAATGGTTGGTACCTTTCGAGGAATCATTATCTTTGTCTTCAATGGTGGAAGGGTAGAGTTATGGAAAAATATACATGTCTAGATCTTGGATTTTGATGTGATAAGTTACCTATCAACATGGCTATTTCTCGTGCAAACCTTTGGTTGGAAAAAAACATGTCTAAAAAAATTGGGACTAGGGTGTCGGGAAAGGGTTGAGTCTTCACAATCAGGATGGTGTGGAATAAAGGTGCATGACTTTGATGTTGGTCTATGGTATGGAATTCCCATTTTTTTAGGTTGATTTCAGAGGTAATTTTGATTTCCTTAATAGTTTGTTTCATAGTATTTATGTTGTTTGAATGTTTTGTTCTTACCCATTTCTCATATAAAGTTGGATATTGACTTCTCTTAGAATTTTAATTCAATACTATGTTCCCTCTATTGGTTTGTGTCTTGTGAACTATACCAAGCAGATAAACAACAAGTCATTAGCTCCCGTCCCCTCATTTCAGCTGTGTAGTGATGTTTTTCCTTCCTAAGAGGCGGGACTCCACTTTTATTACATGTTCATTGTCTATTTTCCTATGGTTTGGTCCCATCATTAACCCTTTGGTACAATGGAAAGAAGGAGATGGCATTCCGTGTTGGTTTAGGGGATTACTCAGTCTAGTCACCTATGTGGATGACTTGTGGTTTACGTTGTTTTATTTTCCATTTATTTCAAAATTCCACATCAACGAGGCTATGGGCATTGGGGTGCACAAAAATGGGTAAAATATAATTAGGGTGCATGGAAGCAAGGCCAATAATGTCAACCTCACTCTCGAGTTTTAACTGAAGAGGGTGTAATAATATTTCAAGCTACCACGTCTTCGAGACCATATTTTTGTATCTACCACCTTGAAATATGTGTCAGAGGAAAAAAGAAACCACTCTTAGACTCTAATATCATCAATGAATTATTGCGTTGTCTCCTAGGCATTAGAAACACCATGGGAAAGATAATTAAATATTCATTCATTTAGGAAATTTTAGCATCCTCTTAGATCAATACTCTCCAGTGAGAGGCTTTTAGGCCTCTAAACGGTTATTAATCAAACACTAAGTGTGGGATATGACTTCGTGCATGTTTGCTATATTTTCACCATATACTAAGTATTTGGATCATCCATAAAAGGTTTCATAACAATAATGAAAACTAAAACCATATTGTTAGCCTTTTTCACTTTCCCACACACTTTAATATGTGTTACTTCAACCACTTTCCATGAACAATACATTAGCAGTGTTAATAAATAAAAACAAACTAACATGTTTAATCCTTTTGAAAGGCTCCCACAAATATTTCCCATGCTCTTGAATAACTTCTTTGTCCACATTTGTAGATATGAGTGAAAAAATATTACTCACATTTTCAAGTATTTTTAACTTCCGTGTAGTTAGGAGCGAAGAATCATCCTTATTTTGATGAGCTCAAATTATATACTCTATTCATTCCTTGAAAAGGTGATACTTGTTTGTCTTTCTGCAGTAGATAACCTTCTTGTTCAACACGTAAGGACTTCTAAGCATCATTCCACAAATATCGAGTGGAATCAAATCTAGTTCAACTTCATCAAAAAATCTAGATGTAATATAAAACCTAAGCTTGCAGTTCTCAGTTACCTATAACTTAATGTTGTTACACACGCATCTAAGAAACTAAGGTTTAGGATGCAGTTTTGCTTCCAAATTTAATTTTTGAACAACTACCTTAGATACCATACTGGCTCAAGAACCAATGTCAAGCAGAGTATCTTCTATTACATGTTTGGTTACCACCTTTATGTGAAAGATTTCATTCCTCTTTGTTACAAATAAACTAAAAAATAAAAGAACCAAAACCAACATGTGAAAACAATATACCTTCCAAACCCATAGCCGTGACTTATGCCTCATTTCTAGAGTCTAATCTCAGATCCCATTGGACTGTTCCTACCACCATATACTTGCCCTTATTGTCTCAAAACCATTTAGGCCTCAACTCCATAAATAGCTTCCAATAATGATCATCATTGTGTCCCTTTTTCTTACAATGGGTGCAAGAAAGTTTCACATTGCCCTTCTTCATAAAAGTTGCTATATTTGGTTTCTCTTTTCCCTTTTATTTATCATAGTTTGATAGAATGTAATCTATAAAGACTCCACCACCTTGTTTACCTACTTCAATATAGGCCGCTTCTACACAAACCTCATCGAAGGTAGATGGATTTAATAGAAAAATAGTATTGTGGATATACCCAAGCAAGCTACCAATATACTTCAAAAGAGTCTCTTTTGTATTAAGTGGAATATTTAAATCCAATTCCTTTTTCTTCAACTCCTACGTAAAGTTTTTCACACCTTGGCCTCTCTGTTGCTACATAGCTTTCCATTCTATTTTTTCCTTTTGTGCATATACCAAAGGATATAATTGATTTTTTAAAGTTGATGTAAATTCAAACCATGAGGGAAGAGTTTTGCCTTCTTGAATTGTAGTCTCCCAACATACATTAGGGGAATTTCAAGGTCTAAAGTGGGCCTCTTAAGGAAATTATAAAACAATAGTGGAAATAATTAAATAATACTAGATTACCTCATCAAATTTTAGAGGGGAAAAACAAAAAACTACTTTTTCAACTCGTATTTTCAACTTATCTACCTATGGTTTTACTCAAATTTCGAGTAGGAACACTTGTTGGATATATAAATTGGTTCCTCATCCAAGGGGTGCGCATGCTGCATAGTTTCGATGGACCTTGCCACACGAAAAATGAGAAATACATGAAAAATGTGATTGCAATCATGTTTTTTCATGATTTTCTCATTTTTCATGTAGCAGGGTCCATCAAAAGTATAGAACCTGGGTACTCCTTGGCTGAGTAATTAAATTTTTCATGCAACAAGTATTCTCGCTCAAAATTCGAGTAAAAAACTAGGGAGATGACTCAAAAATACAAGTTGAAAAAGTAGTTTTATTATTTTATTATTTTTTAATATTTCTACCTTTTTACCCCAAAAATTGTGCATCATCCCCCATGGTTTACATCATCATATTGAATCCCACTGGTTCCTCTAAAGTTTATTTTGGTTTTACATATTTCTTAGGAGGCCCATTTTAGACCTCAAAAGTTCTCTAACGTTAACGTCGTACCTTCCAATAAAACAGAGGCCAACTAAATTTCTACCTAGTCATCAATGATATATTGTACATAGTAATAGACTTCCATTTGGTGAATCCATTTGTCAATATTTTCAAAATTAAGCTCACCATCATAGACTATGAAGTCGAATTAAATATCCAACTTCGACGATTGCTTCTTTGAAGTGGATTTTCCATGAGGAGATGGAGAAGGAGGAGAAGGAGGACTTGAAGGAGGAGGAGGAGGGACCTTTTCAATTTTTCATAATTTCCTTCATCTTTAACTTCCTTCTTCGGTGAACTTCCCTCTCTAAACGCATCCATTCTTGTTACATTTCATCAACCATGGCCTTCATCGCAATGAAATATTCACAAAGCTCTTTATCAGAACTAAAAGGATTTTTCTCTTCCGCATGTGACAACATATCTTCTTTGATTATAGCTTCTTGATCAATTTTTTTTATTGTCTTCAACAAGTATTCCTTCACCTTGCTTGAATTTTCTCTTGGTTTTCATGCACACTCACAAATTGCCATGAAATCTTTTATGATTCCACTTGATCTAGGATCTTTTAAAGTGAATTGGATATGGATAAATGTTCAAGTTTGAATGACAAAATTTAAATAAAAACTAAACTTAAATCAAGCATGAATTATTTAAATGAAGTTTCAATTATAATGAAATATAAAAGACTGAGAAGGGAAACAAAACAACCAATTGATAACTAAATTCGTATATTGTGGACTAGATCTCTAGGTCATGCCTCCAAGATAGTGACCTCTTTATTATTCTCCCCAAAACTTAAACTAAAGTAATAAAAAATTCCCCCAAAATCTTGCTACAAAATTGATAATTTGATACTAAACTAAGTTTTTTTCCTACCACGTATTTACCTCTAGAACATGACCAAAAAAATCCGTTGGTCACTACAAAATCAAGCACGAAAAACAACTTACATACAAAAATAAACAGGCCAAAGATAAGGATTAAACACTCTTGGAACCTAAAAACATTATAACCACAATAATATTTCTCCATTTAAAATCCTTTGTGTTAATATTATGTTGGGGGTTCGCAACCCTAGGTTTGAGCTCGCGGAAGTTCTTCCCCTTTGTTATAAAAAATTTATATATATTCAAAATTATGTTGTAACGATATAATGTATATGGTGTATGGTTAAATCTCAACAGTGTATTATAATAATAATTTTCTATCTAAACATTACATCGAACAATATGACATAATAATAATATTCCATGCAACACTACCATCCAATTACATACGAAATGTTATACATAGTGTTGGTGAGGTAAATCCCCTCTGTGGATAGAGGCGATCCCACTAGCCCTAGAGTGGGTCTAGCCACGAACGAGACAAGCTATAACATTGATTCCTAGTTAACGAATGGACGGAGATTCGATAGATGACTTACCGGAGGTCCTACGCTATTGTTGTCGTCAGAAAGAGTAGCTGCCCCTCGCTCCTGATTTGACAGATCACAATCCGCTCGCTTTCACACTTGGATACCTGCACACACACAAGAAACAATGACGATATACAACATACTATTTCACATTCGTAACTATTATTCAATCGAAGAAGACTAAATCAATTGCATCAGACAATCAACATAACACAATGATGGAACCAACACCATAGTCGAGTATATTGATGAAAGAAAGGAAGAGTACAACCAAGCTTCGACGTTGCGGTCTCCTCCAATAGTGTTCTAGTGGAGCGCATCTCACAAAGGCTCGTCGGGAATTCGAACGGGGCTCTCTCTACAGAATTCTCCTTGGTTCTACCTTCTCAATAGCAATTGCTCAGCTATAGTATCTCTTCTCCAAGTTCAGCTTCTTGGCTATATGTTCAGCAAGCTTTCATAAAGGGAGAAGGCATGTTTATATAGATGGAGAGGGAGAGATTAGGATCCCTATAATCATGGAATGGAGTCCTATCTTCAAGGAGTGTTCCATGGGAGGTAAAAAACCACTACCTAAAGGGAGAGATCTGTGGCTCATCAACTTTAACCACTTCTAATGAGTCATCCCTGAGGTAGTTAGAAGGAAACTTCCACCTCTATTTGTTAAAAAATATTCCTAAAATAGCCGACGCGGGCACTACACAGAGACAAAGCGCCAGGTGGCACGGACTTTAGTGCAAATTTACCACATTGGCGCGAGGGGTGAACTGGCTACCCACGCCAAGGCCAAAACATAGGTTTTTGTGTGCTTTTTGAGGAAATGTTCAACAGGAGAAATGATGTCCTTATGCAGAAGGATGAAAAGAAGGTGTTTGCAAAGTATGACACTGCTCACAGGTCATGGGAATGATCCTCCAATATGCAGGACGAGGGATTACAGGGACGGTGACAAAATGTTGTGTAATAGATGCCCCTTAAAGCATGAGGTCTGAGAGAGAGGGAGGGGTGAAATGCTTTATGAGAACGTGTTCGACCCAAACACTGTTGTCGCAAGACCTGCAAGTATAAATACAATTGATATTTCTGATAGATGACATGTGGTATGGGCGCAGCCATCCATAATAGAATACATAAAAAGTGAGATCCGAGGTATGGATGCAGCCATCCAGAAATAGAGATCAACAAATAGACTCAGGTATGGTCGCAGCCATCCAAGCAGAAGAGTCATGTAATAAGTCATAGTAATCCACAAAGAACCCGTAGCCTGGATTTCATCAGACAAAACCCAGGGTTTCACGCTCCGTCTCAACTCGAACAAAGTACAAATTTGAGCATGCGAATATGTGATCTGAAGTCGAACATGCAAGAAAATTGTTTGATTGCCAACCAATAATGAGAGCTATTAACAGACGCGAGAGAAACCACTAGTAATGACAATGGTCCTCAAGGTACAAGAGGTACAATCCACGGAATGTGAACAGTGATCTGGTGTCAAACACCCGCAAAATCATTCGATCGAAGGGCAATGATGTAAACCTTGCATCGAATGCGAAGAACCTGCAATTGAGGCATGCAAGCTCCAAGATACCTGAAGGGAGTCTCTAGATCAACTTCCTAGATAATGAGCTGAAGTCGACAAGAAGTGACCTAATCAAAGGTGGGCCATAATATCTCCCACATCATCGACACGAGACAGAGGGATATGACGTTTGTGAATCTAGAACAACAGAGAATCAGAGGGAGGTTGAAAACTTTAGAGGCACACTTCTCTTGAACATATCAGGGACACGACACTGGATTTGGCAGTATTTGACATCAACGGATCTGAGGTCATGGTGACGTGGAAAATACCAGATGAGCAGTCAAAAGAGATTACCCAAACCCATGGAGGCAAACAAATGACAAAGTGACATGTCCCCAACCCAACACGAATGTAGACAAGTGCCATGTTCAAGAGTGACATACTGCCAACACGACTACAATTTGGTTCCATTTTCCCCCACCATTTCTGGCGAGTACCCCAATTATTTTTCAAAACAAGCTTGAAGGGGATAGCATATGCTTGTGATGTAAGTTTTTCCTTTGGAAAAATCCAACCTAGTACATTTTATGAGCCCTATGAATGAGGAACTCGGGTAACGTCACAACGAAGGAATCCGATGTCATCAGTTTTTAACGAATCTGAAAAAGGAAGAACTTGGCATCTTTCCATGTTTAGAGAGTTTGAAAAGAAAGCGAAAAATAAAACTGCAGTAGTCCCTTTTCGTAGGTAGTCTCACAGATCTGAGAAGGTAGAAAACTGTGTCTAAGAGAACCTCTTTGTCGCGATAGGCTAAGGTATTACTTTTTCGTAAATAATCTATCCCAGCCCGAAAAATGGGTAAATGTATACTAGGTAGATATCGTTTCGCAACCAATTTAACGAGTTCAAAACAACAAGCAACTCGAAAATATTTTCAGTTTTAGAGAGTCAAAAAAGAGCTGAAAGGTGACTCCAGTAGTGACTTTTTCGTGTTTATACAAATTCCGAAAAAGTATAAAATAGAACTTTCTTCATCATAACCATGTGAAAACCTGTCGTTGCACAAAAAGACGTGTGTAAAATGTATTTCTCGACAATAATATGATGAAATAATCGACAAATATGTTTTAAAACCTAATTTAAGATTTTGAAAAGTTATAAAATGCCATGAGTGGTAAAAACTTATTTTCTTTTCACATTTACCTCTTTGTGGAGCAATAGTGGTCCATTTGCCTTGCGATCTTATGGCGACGATTGTGAGTGATCTAGTGAACCAATCTTGATTCTGTTAGTCTCAGGTAAGAGCCAACACCATTTTCCATCTTTTAAGCTAAATTTCATTACCTTTATTTGTCATTTTGATTTCCAATGAGCGGGATTTGCAAAATCTAGGGCATCGCGGTTTGCGCAGGTTTCGGGCACAAACCCGCGCCAATCGCTCACTTTTTACACAGCGGTCGCGCCCATTGGTGCGACTATTAGCGAAACAGTCGCATCAACCGCACAACCCAAAAAATCACCTAATTTTAAGAAAAATGCAACCATTTATTTTCAAATTTCGATGCCCAAGAACACTAACAATGCTCATATGAACAATGTGTGCAAGTGCCAAGTAGAAAAATGGTGATTGAGTGGAAAAAAAGAGAACACAATGAAGAGGATGAATTGGCCATGGAGAATGAACGATGCATGAATGCCCTCAGAGAATGTGGATTAAATAAATTCTTCCTAACATCATGCCTCCGGGCTCAGCAGGAACTGCTTCAAAATTTGATAAGCATTTGGGACGTGGATCAAGAAAAATTTGTGCTTCGGGATCAGGAACTTGAACTCGAAGTCTCTGATGTGTATTTTATCACTGGATTGTCACGTAGGGGTGCAGTCCCTATCTTGACCGGTACCCGTCCTTCCGGGAAAAGCATGGGAATGGTAATCGACGGGGTGTACCGAGGGGCATGAAAAGGAACAGGCAGTGGAAAAGTTGGCATCCAAACCATCCTTGATCTAGCACTAAAAGTAGTGCTGCACACTATCATGCGGGCTGTAGGATCGCAAGCACTGCATGAGGCCACAAAGACACAACTGCTTCTTTCCTCAGAGTGCATGAATCTGACTCTCTTCAACTGGGCAGAGGCCATGACTATTAACATTAAGCGACAACTCACCAAGTGCAAGAAGACCAAACTGAAGCAATTTGGGTATGGATCTATTTTGATATCATTCTTCTTGGAACGAATACCCATATTCCAGCGTCAGGAGGTCATTGTCCCGATGCCACCACCCAGAGAACCACGGATGGCCCGATGGGCTGTGTTGATGCATAGAGCAGGGGGTGGCCAACAAATGTCCTAGAGGCCAGAGTTTTTTTATTGGCTTCGAATACAACTGATTGTTGTGGAGGATTTGCCTTACTCTGGTATAGACTTCACCGGTGATCCGACCTCCCACACCCGGAGGGAGAGGATTGGGACGAAGAGCTAGGTGAGGCTCATTTTTTATTTTCATGAGTTTTATGATTTTTTGGTATATATGCATGTTCTGACAATTAATTTTTATATGTATGTAGATGTTGGCCTAGAGAGACCTGCAGGTATGTCGCCGATAGCGAGGCGA
Organism: Pinus albicaulis; assembly: GCA_034641835.2. NCBI lineage: Eukaryota > Viridiplantae > Streptophyta > Pinopsida > Pinales > Pinaceae > Pinus > Pinus albicaulis. The sequence continues at coordinate 496,152,150 of CM076570.1, read as the reverse complement.
GTTCCTCGCGATTTCGATTCTCATGGTGTGGGTGGCGAGGAGGAGATAGTACAGAACCTGGAGGGGATTGCCTGTGGGATCCCAGACTATGCTCGCTTTGATGATGTGCCTCGGGCTTATCAGAGGCATATTGTAGGGGTGTCGAGTCGTTTCCACCACTAGCTGAGGTGGTTGGTATGGGCGGTGACGTGTTATCATGAGCACCACGCCGATTAGTCACCTAGGATTTTTATTTCTGCATATTTTTTTGAGAGACATGTTGTCTCGCAATGTAGCTGAAATAGACATATATATATTTTTTGGGTTTTTATGATGCAGACACTGCAAACAGTCGATATATATATATATATTCTACATGGGTCTATTTACATATGATGATGTTTTATAAATTGCCCAAATGTCTATCTATCACAATGTTAGCTATTGCATTAGTTAATGTATTCATTGGTCTTGGTATATGTTGATATGTGATGAAATAAAAATGTCTTTCAAGTAAAAGAATACGCAAATACAATCTCAAAATGCATGGGTTTCGAATCGAATAATGACCGTTAAGTTGAAGAACAACAAGTTGTGAATCTAAATTCACAAGCAATACGCGTATGCTGAGGTTAACTACCTCAGTTAATAGTTCCAAAAAAACACTATATTTAGAGACATTGTTTGTAGTTGGTCCTAGAAAAATACCTTGTAGGTTAATCAACTCACCAACAGGATCATAAATTACCCCGGCTGCCGAAGACAAGTTCATGGTACTGCGGGAAGCACCATCCACGAAACCGACATAAGGGGAAAAAGACATCTGCAAAACCAGCAAGACCCAATAAGCACAAAAAAAGCTCACAAAGCTCATCAAACCTAAATATTCACAAAAATAAAAAGAAATCACCTATGTACACATGTCATGCATGAATGACTCAAGCATAATATTTTTTCAGGTACAACCCATTTCTGGGTTGCGCTAAGGGATAACCTTCATAATCAATAAGCTCATAAGCCCCATTCTGTAACACATGTTTGACGATGTAGGGCCCATGCCACATGGGTTTGAATTTACCTGCCCCTAGCTTGTCATGAGCTTGGTCGTACAGGAGAACGAGGTCGCCTTCGATAAAAGAATGAGGGGAAACTGTTTGGTCAAAATGAGCTTTGACTCGCTTCCTCTGTGCTTCGATGACCAAGGCAACTAAGCGACAAGTTTCATCCAATCTCTCTAAATATAGGAGACGCTATTCCTCAGGTGAAGTATTAGGTAGTAATTCCACAGCTAGTTTGAGTGAAGAGATTTCACATTCAATTGGAAGAGTAGCTTCCAGACCGTACACCAACTGAAACAGGGTGAATCCGGTTGCACTCTTAATCGACGTTCGGTAAGCCCATAGAGCTGAAAACAACATGAGATGCCAATTTGATTTATGGATCTCGATTGTTCGTTGAAGCATTGTAACAAGGACTTTGTTGACGGCTTCAACTTGGCCATTAGCTTGAGGGTAATATAGCGTTGAGCTGTCGTGGCACAGACCCAACTTAGACGTCAGCTCCGGCATCATGTAGTCCCAAAAATGAGAACCATGATCAGTAACGATGGCTTGAGGGACACCAGACCAAGCAATATCATGATTGAATATGAATTTCGCTATTGTCTTACCGTCCACAGCCAGTGTAGGCATTGCTTCGGCCCATTTCGTAAAATAATCGACGGCGACGATGATATAAGCATGCCCCCCGGCCGAATGAGGGTTACACAACATAAAATCAATGCCCCATTTGGCAAAAGGAAAAATGGTAATGACAGGATGTAAAGGAACAAGTGGTGCACGTATCTTACGTTGATATATCTAGCACGCATGGCATTTGTGTACTGCGACAATGCAGTCTTTAAAAATGGACGGCCAGAAATAGCCAGCACGAAGGATATTTTGTGCGGTGGCATAACCAGACATGTGACCACTACAGGCGCCACTGTGGCAGTGATTTAAAACTTTCTCAGCTTCCTCGAGGGTCAGACATCGGCGGAGTATAGAATCGACTCAGACACGATAAAGGGTATCTCCGATAATACGATAAGGTTGCAAATGATGTCGAATGCAGTGTCAGGCATCTTTCGTCAGCTCAGACCTAAAAGTAGAAGTCTGGAGATACACGATGATATCACCGTACCATGGATCGAGGGTGCTAATCAAGAAAAGAGTTTCTTCTGGAATATGATCATCGGAATAAGGAGCAGAGTCGGCGAGGAGAGAACAAATGAGATCAGCGAAAACGAGTGATTTCTTTTATTTTGCGGTAGTGAATTCCAAATCAAACTCTTGGAGGATAACGATCCACTTTGAGTACTTTCCCCCCAGCAATTGTCGAGACAGAATATAGGTCATGGGGTTACAATAAAAAATCACGGTTACCATCCGTAAAAGGATATAATGACAGAAACGTTGGACAGCGTGGACCGCAGCCAGCACTAACTTCTCAACATGTGCATAACGCGTTTCAGGGTTGAGAAGGTTTCGAGACAAGTAGTAAATAACATGCTCGTTACCATCATCATCATCTTGAACCAAAACCATGGCGATCGTACTAAAGTAAGCTTCTAGATACAGGGTGAAATCACGATGATAATCCGAAGGACGTAATAAAGGATCTTTGACAAGCAACGTCTTAAGCATATCAAAATATTGTTGAGCAATCTCATCCCAATGAAAAGGGATGTCCTGTTTTAAAAGTTGTGTGAACCCCTTGGCTACTTCGGCATAGTTCGGGATAAAACATCATAAGAAATTTACTCTCCCTTGGAAACTCTGGAGTTGGTGTAACAAGGATGGATAGGGGAGATTAATAGCCTCAACCTTAAGCAGATCAAGGCGAATTCTATCTTTGGAGACGATAAACCCCAAAATTCTATCAGAATCGACGCAGAAGACGCATTAATGTGGATTAAGCCGAATGTTGTAGCATCTACAGCGAAGAAAGATCTGGCGGAGATGTTCCAAATGGTCTTTTCTCATAGTTGAATGAGCCAGAAGGTCATCCAGGTATGGTTGAACAATATGACGAATATCATGAAAGGCATAAGACATCGTGCGCTGGAATGTAGCCCCAGCGTTCTTGAAGTCGAAATGGAGTTTCTTATATGCGAATGTTCCCCAAGGAAAGATAAAAGTGGTCTTGTGTTGATCGGGAGAGAGAATATTGATTTGATTATAACAAGAGAATCCGTCCATAAGGGAAAAAATATCACTCCCTGCACAATCATCAATGATTTGTTCGATGAAAGGGGTGGGATAGTTATCCTTAGGGAAAACCTGATTAATATCATGATAGTCAACACAGACGTGAATTTTTCCCTGCTTCTTATCCACAGGAACAATGTTAGAAACCCACTTTGTCAAAGGGATCGAATAAATGAAACCCGCTTTAAGAAGTTTTTCAACTTCAACTTTTATGGTGGCGACTTTCTGAGGATGCACTGGACGAAGATGCTGGCGAACAGGCTTCGCACCAGAATAGGTGGGAATCTCGTGCAGCACAATACTGGGATCAATTCCAGGCATCTCTTCATAAGACCAAGCGAAAACATCACGGAATTCGCAAAAGAGGCTAGTGTACACTTGGACTTCATCAGAAGAACAAGTGACTCTGACATGGATGTTCTCGACAACTCCCAGTTTCACGAAAATGTCGATAGACATCGTCTGGGTGATGTTACTCAAGTTACCTTCAGTGAAGACTTCGTAAGTCAAGATAGGCATTTGAAGTGGCGAAGAAGGAACTTGAGACGCAAAACACTCAAGACAATTATACATTGCCCCAAGGAAAGGCATAGACAAGGAACGATGATGCCCATTGCTCCACTGTAAGTCCTCGAGAGACATGGATTCTACGGTGGACTCATCATATGGAAACACTTCTTTCAAAGGATCAGGCAAATCTGCATCGCCAAGGCAAGGGGATTGAGAATAAACGTCGAGAGACATGCTCGAAGGAGCATCTTCAGAAGGGGGAGAATCTAATGCAGCTAGAAGTTCACAATAATTGATTTCAATTGGAGTAAGCAGCATCGAATCCCCAAATGATTCAACCTATTCAGGTAAAGGGACAATCCAAGGGTCATCCGACCGAGAGACCATATTAACTTGAACGGTATTTGGTGGCGGAAGGGGAAAGATACCCATGAGGGCGGGCTCTTTGAAAATACTGGCCCTATGTTGTCGAGGGGAGAAGGAATCTGATCCACGTATGGAACATTTTTCTCAGAAGACGAGGTAAAGAACGAAAACTGATCGACAGTAATGATTTTTCCCTCATGTGGAAACTTTAGAAGACGAAAGAGGGTGGACGGAACACACAGCATAGCATCAGTCCAACTGCGACCGAGTAGAAGATTGTAATTGAGCTCAGCGTCAGCTACTTCTACTTCGACATTGACCGTCTTTCCTTGTAACGTGATCTAAAAGCTGGCGAGAACACCTAAGTGTTTCGATTCCCTTCCATCAAATGCCTCAAGGGCATTGGGTGACGAAGTGAGAGCTGGAGAGCCAATAGCTTTCCAGCCAGCGGATGACATGACACAAGTGGATGCACCTTTGTCCACAACGGCTCTATGGATGTTGAAACCGTTAATGTTGACTTGTATGACAAGCGCAATCTAGTGCAAAAGTTGGGGGAAGAAATTCTCTAAGTCGAAAGAGAGAAGGCTAGAATCAGCAGGATCAATTCTGTCGATCGCAGATAATAACGCTTTCCGTTGAGACGGACAACTCTGAAGAACTTCCAACATGGACATCGTGGATGGCGCCTGTGCTAAATCCTTAACAATACTGTAATGCTGAGTAGCACGAGCATTACGATTATAGGAATATTTCCGAAGAACACCCTTAGAAGGTGGTCGTACAACGGGTTCAGCACTGGGCCTTTCAATCTCAAGAGGACCAGAGGCAGGTGGGGGAGGAGGACCATCAGCGATCTCTTTCTTGGCTGCCTGTCGTGATCCAACATAATCTTTCGATCGAGTAGCAATGGAAACGGGTGCAAAACCGTTCACCATAAACACTTGAAAGCCAAACGGTGTAGATGGCACAGGTTGATCGACCATCTGTGTTTTCTGAGACGGAAAAGGTTCTTTGAGGACAGCCGGAGTTCCTTTAGTGCCTTTGAGAAATTTACTAACTTCGACACGTCTAGGACAATCCTTAGTGTAGTGTTCCTCATCACAAATCAGATAAGGATACTTCGGCTTGCGCTGCGAACCATCATCGTCACAATGTTTAGACGACTCTGGTTTTGGGGCATCGGCTTTGGCCTTACCTTTGCCCTTCTTTTTCCCCTTAGATGTCTTGTCCATAGGATTGGCCTGAACGGCATTGACCTCCGAGGTTTTGCCAGAATCTGGTGTGGGTTGAGAAGCAGAATCATTGGAAGAATTGGATTTTGCTTCCCAATGTTGGAAGACTTACGTGAAGTCTGAGACACGGAACCAATAATGCCGTCAACTGATGGGGTAGCCGGCGCTTTAGAGGTCCCAGGTCGTGGAGCGTCAGTCAAGATATCATACAAAATACCTGATTTAGAGTACACTAAATCAAGGTACTGGGCACGAGCAATGGCCTGTTCCTCGGTAATACATGCCCCCATGGAGATTTCTTTCGTAATCTAATTGACAAAAGAGGTAATGAACCAATGAGTAAGAAGTTGATTAGGAATATCGAACTTGATCAGGCGACGACGCCGTCTCCACTCATGAATGTGGTCTGAGATATGGGTAGCCTGGTCCTGTTTCAAGGATGTCAAGACATGCGTCCCGGCTTCATAACGAACCAGTAAGAAATGAGTAAGGAATGCCATAGTGAGAGTATTGAAATCTTGAAAGATACCACGAGGCAATTCGATATACCACTTAGCAACAGCTCTAGTGAGAGTTCCCTGGAAAATAGAGTCATCCACCCAAGAATTCGAAGAACACCATAAATGGTATGTCATGACATGAGCTTGGGGGTCTTCTCCAGCCTTACCCTCAAACTTGGGGCAATCACCAGGAACCTTGGTTGGAACCGGAGGCCGATATGGATTATGAAGGATTGGATCATTCATTAGTTTGGGCACATCCGGTAATTCCAACGTGGCGAGAAAATTTAATTGAGGGTTGATAGGCATAGCAGGTCCTCGATAAGGACCGTTACCCACATTCCAGCCTGGTTGAGTGTAACTCTTCCCCCATTGGGTCTGTCCTGACGGATTCGGACCATAAGGGGTATAAGCCGGATAGTTCGGCTGATACAGCGGCTGAGGACCAGGATACGGAGGTTGAGGACCAGAATACTGATTATGAGTATATTTAGGTCCTGATTTAGCAGCATAAAGATTTTGCTGTGGAATGTAAGTATAGCCTGGTGGCTGAGGGTAATGAGTAGAACCTTTAGGCACATTGTAAACCGGTTGATATTGACCTCGAGGGTAACAAGTGCCTTGGGGTCGAACGGGCTGCTGATAAGTAGGGCCTTGCTGAGCTGGATAAGTCAGGCGCACTGGTTGATCCGACTGTGGCGTAGGGTAGAGCGGTGCCTGAGTAGGGTGACTGTCTATGAAGGTTTTTCCTGCTGAGCAAGTTGACCTAACTGATGGGGGCCACCAGGTTGCCCCTGCGGAGCAGGTTGGCCTGATGGTTGCAATGGGTCGGGCTGTACCTGATGACCAGGTTGACCTGGAGCAGGACCATAAGATGGCCTTGGCTGAGATGGATCAGGTTGTACCTAATGACTAGGTTGAACTGGATCAAGACCATAAGATGGCTCTGGCTGCGCAACATTTGCACCGATCGGAAGATATGGTTGTTGCAGTTGCACGAAAGGTTTCCATTAAGATGGATAAATCTACCCCCCAGGACCGTATGAAGGCCCTGGTTGATATATTGGTTGCCCAGCAGGTCCTTGAGGTCGCCCAGGATGGATCACATGCCGACCTGTAAAGGTTGACTCAGGATTGTAAGGTTGTCTCAGAATCAGAAAATCTCGATGGACCGAAGGTTGCCCTCGAAAGGGTTACCCTTCAAGCCATACTAAAATCCTTGTCGCACCAAAGCTGCGTCAAAATTTGTCCCTGAAAGGATCATCCTTGTGGGTCATAAGCATACCCTTGGTGAACCAAAGGTTATCCCTGAAAGGGTTGTCCTTGTTGGTTAGAAGGTTGCACAGGCAAGGTAGGTCTAAAACCGGAAAGGAACTGATAAGATTTCGAAGCAAGCAAATATATAGGGTTACAATACTCATCATAATGAAACGGAAGTGTATAAATGGGGTTACCGACCGCATCATAATGAGAAAGATAGGGCTCACCAGAATCTTGAGGGGACTAGTAAGTCTGGGAGCTCTACTGCTGAGTAGCCATCCGATGCTCCTTAAAAGACCGGTCGTCGGGGGTTGCCATGGCAATTGAAGTCTCTACCAAAGGCGAAGCCCTTGATGGTTGAGCAATGACAACCGGTGACGACTCAGCCACGAAGACAGTAGGCCTAGTTGGGACAGATGTAACAAAAGGTGTTGACGAGATAGGTGTCGTTGGCGACATCCCTAATGATGGAAGGATCGGACCCCTGGATGGAGTCGATGATGCCATGGAGGCAATACCAGGCATAATCTGACCCAAAGACCTATATCCGGCTGGAAGTGACACCGATGGTGAAGATTGAGCAGACTCTTGAGGGATGTTTTCCGGAAAAAGTTGGTAATCTTCATCAGAAACAAGAATCCCCTCACTGCCAATAGGACCAGATGATTCCATGTCTGAATCCACCGTGAGATATTGCAAAAGACTATGGTGACTAGGAGGTATGATAGCAGCTAAAAATGGTGATCCTGATGTAAGGAGGGGAAAAGTGCTCCCTGACCCCAAACCCAAACCAAGAATTTTAAAGAGGCCAATTGAACTCAACCGGTTCTCTAAAGGGGTACTCTGACGAGAGAGTAGGATGCTGAAGCTCGGCAGACCTAGAGGTTTGAGATGTTTCAGATGAATCGTCCGAGAAAGGACTTCCACTGGATGAAACTAATGGTTTCGCCACTATGACTGTGGCACACTAGAAGAGGAAAAAAGAGATCGAAAACGAAGACACTTGGATCAAAACCAAGGAAAACAAAGACAGGCCAGGTAATCAAACTTTAATGGGTGTGTAATCATAGGTAGTTTATTTTACCACATTGAAACCAAAATTTTGTTGTTTCATGTTTTAAGAGTCAAGAAACAGTCAAAGATGACTCTAGTCTCTTTCAATTTTAAGCGAGCATGAAAGGACAAGTGCTCGATGATATTTTCAAATTTATGGAGTCAGTAAAGATCAAAAATAACTACTCAGGTAGTCTAGGTAAAAGGGTGTACCAGGTTTCCGTGAACTGCCATATACACCTTGGTAATCAAATGAAAGAAGAATCGACCAAGGACTTGATGTACGTGCAAGTAGTCTCCCCGAATGCTGTGTTTGGTGTATCACGGTTACAAGGGGACAGACTCAGCTTCCTACAGATAAAAGGATTGCAACCTAGAGGGGTCTCCCTTTATATACTCAATGGTACAGGGAGCACAAGTCCATACTAGTGCTTTCTGAAGCCAGATGGCAAGCAATAGCTGCTAGGTTTAAAGCCGCCAAAACACGTCTCTAACTAAGACCACTAAATCTTCCATTAAGTTTCAATGTTGCCTTAGGTCAATTGAATAAATTTTAAGTTGATCTTGTATTTACGTTTCAATTCCAAGGTCCTACCAAATGTTGGATCTCAAAAATCCCTAAATGCAAGCTACATGCCAAAAGATATCATTTCATTCAATGAAAAACTATCTACGAGAAATTTTATGAGTTTCCAAGAAATAGCAAATAATGAGCATACACAAAAACATCCACTACAGTATCCGATGCAAGCTAATGAGAATGAGAGATCTTTCCTAGAATGTCCAATGCTAGTTATGCGAAATATTTTCAATTTCACAATGCAAACAAGAATGTAAACGATTTTTTTGATTTTTCAATGTAATAGAGAAAACAATGCACTAAATGACATGAAAAACAAACCAACAAACTAGTTTGAGGAATTTAATGCTAGAGTTGAAACGAAACAATTTCAATCAACCCAAAAGCAAACGAAACAAAACCTAAACCAATGTTGCAATCTCTCAAATCGAAGAAATATTTCGAAACAGACCCATACAAGCAGTGTGATCTATGCTTCTAGTGACAAGAATAAAAACTGAATGAAAGAGGCAACAATAATTCAACTAATTCAATCACAAACGGATCAAGGGATCTGAATGCAACCAAACAAGGAAATAAGTTGACCGTGAAACAAAAGACCCAAACTCCTACAGGAGGCTCAACATACCAAAGCACTTAAAAACCCTAAGGCTATGAGGATGACAAGAAATGGACAAACAACTGAAGAAATGAGGTTTTCACAATCACAAACAACCCCAAGGCACCCAAAAGATGCCAAAAAATAACCCATAAGCACAAGCACTGACCAAAAACTCCAAAACCAAGCAAACCCTAACACCTACAAGAATTGGTGCGACTATTTGGCTGTAATCAGCGCCAAACAGGGGATGGCGCAGGTGTTGAACTAGCAACAAGCACCAGTGGGCGCAACTATCAAACCAGAAAACGCACCAAGCCAGTTAACCCTGGTAAAAGGAAAATTTTGAAAGACAGAGGTAAGATCTGATCCTTTGGGGCTGAACAAGGGTCTTACTCCGCAAAAATAATCAGAAAAGGAAAACTAAGCAAGAAAAGACCAAGAATAAGACCTAACGGATGAAAGACAAACTCGCATTGATTCCCCAGTTGAGTCGCCAATTTTTTGGTGAGGTAAATCCCCTCTGCAGACAGAGGCGATCCCACTAGCCCTAGAGTGGGTCTAGCCACAAACGAGACAAGCTATAACATTGATTCCTTGTTAACGAATGGACGGATATTTGATAGATGACTTACTGGAGGTCCTACACTGTTGTTGTCATCGGAAAGAGTGGTTGCCTCTCGCTCCTGGTTTGACAGATCACGATCCGCTCGCTTTCACGCTCAGATACCTGCACACACACAAGAAACAACGACTATATACAACATACTATTTCACATTCGTAACTATTATTCAATCAAAGAAGACTAAATCAATTGCATGAGACAATCAACATAACACAATGATGGAACCAACACCATAGTCGAGTATATTGTTGAAATAAAGGAAGAGTACAACAAAGCTTCGACGTTGCGGTCTCCTCCAACAGGGTTCTAGCAGAGCGCGTCTCACAAAGGCTCATCAGGAATTCGGACGGGGCTCTCTCTACGAAATTCTCATTGGTTCTACCTTCTCAATAGCAATTACTCAACTATAGTATCTCTTCTCAAAGTTCAGCTTCTTGGCTATATGTTCAGCTAGCTTTCATAAAGGGAGAAGGCTTGTTTATATAGAGGGAGAGGGAGAGGCTAGGATCCCTATAATCATGGAAGGGAGTCCTATCTTCAAGGAGTGTTCCATGGGAGGTAAAAAACCACTACCTAAAGGGAGAGATCCGTGGCTCATCAACTTTAACCACTTCTAATGAGTCATCCCTGAGGTATTTAGAAGGAAACTTCCACCTCTATTTGTTAAAAAACATTCCTAAAACAGCCGGCGCGAGCACTACACAAAGACAGAGCACCAGGTGGCGCGGGCTCTAGTGCAAATTTACCACATTGGCGCGAGAGGTGAACTGGCTACCCACGCCAAGGCCAAAACATAGGTTTTTGTGTGTTTTTTTAGGAAATGTTCAACAGTAGAAATGATGTCCTTATGCAGAAGGATGCAAAGAAGGTGTTTGCAGAGTATGACACTGCTCATAGTTCACGGGAATGATCCTCCAATATGTGGGACGAGGGATTGCAGGGACGATGACAAAATGTTGTGTAACACATAGTAATTTGAACCATTTTGGAATAATAAACAATGTAACACATATGTTTCATCTATTTGTACATTTTTGTAACGACTACTCATATGGTTGTCCACACATATATATTAACACCAATACGAGTCACATATTCATTCGAGGATTCAATATTGATATATATCAAACCATACTATACCATGACTATAAAACAAATAGATTTAACCACCCACGTCATCATCCAATCTTGTAGCTATTTAGTGGTGCATACAATATAGTTTTCAGCATTCATTGGTAAATATTTATCAAACTTTAGTTTTTTAGAGTTGTGAGGTTTGGTGGGCTCCACCCACCCCTTTCTCCATCATACACAACATTCAAAATAAATACATAGGCTTTATCATTTGCATATCATACTCTCAATTGTGGCTTGATGGTTAATTCATTGTGTTGTTGTTCCATCAGTTGTGGGTTCAAACCCCATCAATGCCAACTCTTTGAAAGAATTAATTTTTATGTGTTCTTAGGTGCCACGTGGTAGCCCCCTTTGGAGAACCTATTATGCCAACTGTCTTTCCATGTGTTGCCACTTGCACTTAACTTGTCAATTGTTGACTCAACCCATGCGTCATCTCCACACTATTCCATATGTCAGTTCTAGAATGTGCCACATCACCCTTTGACTTTAACCTTTTTCCCATTGGTCAAAATATTAAAACTTCCATTTCTTTCGCATGCAAACTACGTTCGACACAATTCAAGCTACATTAGAAGTAATTCGTCGAGGTCTTCAACAAGGCACAATTTCCCTTAACTTTTGGGAATTTTAAATTTTATTCCTTTTAATTATGATCCTTCTGGATCACCTTGAAAACCTTAACCTAACCTACCCTAGCCTATCCTAATCTAGCATGTCCCTGATCTCTAGCCTAGCCTATGTTAAATTAACTTGTTCTAGCATATCCTATCATACCCTACTCTACCCTTTCCTACTCTAGCCTAATTATGCTTGTCATATCCTAGCCTATTCTAGCTTAGTGTAGGCTATCTTAACTTACTCTAGACTAGCCTACCATAGAATACTCTAGCCTTCCCTACTCTAGTTTTTCCTATTCTAACCTACTATAGCCTAGTTTCCTTTAGCCTACTCTAACCTACTCTATGTTAAACTATTATAGCTTACCCTAGCCTATCCTAGATTAGGCTACCATAACTTACTCTAAGCATATGCTAGCCTAGCCTAGATAACCTACTATAGTTTATCCTAGCTGACCCCACTCTAAATTTCTCTAGCCTAGTATATCCTACTCTAACCCTAGACTTGTGCAGTCTAGTCTACTCTAGACTAACTTATCTATCCAACCTAACTTATCGTACCAATTTCCTACTCTTTCTAAGCCTACTCTATCCTACCCTAGCCTACTTGAGCCTATCTTATCCTACTTGATCCTAGCCTACTTTAGCCTACTCCATCCTAGTAGCTTAGTCTAGCCTACTTTAGCCTACTCCATCCTAGTAGCTTAGTCTAGCCTAGTATAGCCCAACCGAGCCTAGATTAGAATAGCCTAACCTAGCCTACACTATCCTATTATACTTTAATTTAGCCTACTCTAGCCTATCCTAGCCTACCATAGCCTACTATACCCTAGCCCACTCTAGCCTAACCTATCTTAGCTTACTCTAGTGTATCTTAGCCTAACTTACTCTCACCTAGCCAAATTCATCCTAGCCTACCCTACTCTAGTCTAAACGACTCTAGCCTAGCCTATCCTAGATTAAAACCTACCCTATATTACTCTAAGCATATGGTAGGCTAGCCTAGACAAGCCTACTATAGTTTATCCTAGCTTACCCCACTCTAAATTTCTCTAGCCTAACATATCTTACTCTAAGCCTAGACTAGTCTAGTCTAGTGAACTCTAGACTAACTTATCTAATCCAAACTAGCTTATCCTACGCTCTCCTACTCTTTCAAAGCCTAGTCTATCCTAGCCTAGTATATCCTAACCTAGCATACTTGAGCCTATCCTAGTCTTCTCAATCCTAGCCTACTTTAGCCTACTTCGTCCAAGCTAAGTCTAGTGTACTATAGCCCAATCTAACCTAGATTAGAATAGATTAGTGTACTCTAGTGTATCTTAGCCTAACCTACTGTAGCCTAGCCTTATTTTCTTATGGTAGCCTATCCTACTCTAACCTATCCTAACCTAGCCTACTATAACCTAACCTACTCTAGCTGAGTCTACTCTATCATAGCTTAGTCTTGTCTACTCTAGCCTAGAATAACCTAGCTTACTCTACCCTAACATAATCTAGCCTGGCCTACTCCATCCTACCCTAGCATATCCTATCATAGCCTACTCTACTTTAGCCTAGCCTAACATAGGCAACTCTATCCTAGCTTACCCTTGCCTAGACTAGCATAGCATAACCTGCCCTAAATTATCCTAGCCTAACATAACCTATTCTAGTCCAACATAGCTTAGCATACTCTACCTAGCCTAGCCTAGCCTAATTTAGCTTGTGTACTCTAGCACAGCCTAGCCTAGCCTACTCTATCCTAGCTTAATTTAGCTTAACCTTGTTGATCCTAGCCTAGCTTAACTAAAACTAGCCTGGGCTAGCCTAATCTAGCCTAGCCCTACCTACTTTAGCTTAGCCTAGCTTAGCCTACTCTATCTTAACCTACTTTTTCCTAGCCTATCATAGCCTAATCTAATGTAGGTTACCCTTTCCCATCCTACCCTACTCTACTCTAGCCTAGCCTAGCCTACTCCAGCCTAGCCTAGGATAGCCAGGTTGGCTCTAGTCTAGCCCTACCCATCCCAACCTATTCTATCCTAGCCTAGATTACAGTAGCCTATCCTAAGCTATCATACTCTACCTTAACATTACTTACCATAGCCTATCCTAACCTAGCCTACTCTAACCCATCCAACCCTACTTTATCCTAACCTAGCTTAGCTTACTCTCGCACAAATTACTCTTGCCCAGCCTACCCTATCCTCGCCTAGCCTACCCTACCCTACCTCACTCTAGCCTAGCTTACTCCAGTGTAGCCTAGCTTACTCTAGTGTAGCCTGACCTACCGTACTTTAGCCTACTAGCTTAGCCTAGCTTATACTAGCCTACTCTAAGTTACCATAAGCTAGCCTAACCTATCCTACTATAGCCCACCATAGCCTACTCTACTTAAGCCTAACCGAGCCTAGCCTAGCCTAGTATAGCCTGATGTCCCCTAGTGTAGTCTACCTAGCATAACTTAGCCACACATAGCCAAACCTATTCTAGCATAGCCTAACCTTCCTACTCTAGCATAACCTAACCTACTCTAGCCTAGCGTACCCTAGACCACTCTAGCGTAGCCTACTCTAGTCTAGCCTAGCTTACCCTAGCATAGCCTAACCTAGCCTACTTTAGCCTACTATCTTAGCCTAGATTATACTAGCCTACTATAGTCTACCCTACTCTAGCCTAGCCTACTCTCGCCTAGCCAAGCATAGTCTTGTCTAGCCTACTCTATTCTAGCCTAACCTACTCTATCCTATCCTACTCTAGTCTAGCCTAGCATACTCTATCCTAGCCTAGCCTAGCCTACTCTAGCCTGCAAGCCTAACCTAGCTTATACTAGCCTCTTGTCTACCCTACTCTAGTTAAGCCTAGCCTAGCCTACTCTAGGCTACTGTAAGCTAGCCTACCTTAGCCTACTCTAGCCTAGCCTAACCTAGCCTAACCTAGCCTACCATAGCTTAGCTGACTCTAGCCTAGCCTAGATTGGACTAGCCTGCCCTAGCTTAGTTGACCCTAGCCTACCCTAGCTTAGTTGACCCTAGCCTACCCTAGCCTACACTAGCCAACCCTAGCGTATCCTACTCTATTCTAGCCTAGCCTACGCTAGCCCAACCCAGCCTAGCATAGCTTATACTATCCTACTCTATTCTACCCTGGCCTAGCCTAACCTAGTCTACTTAAGCCTAACATATCTTAGCCTATTGTAGGCTACCCTAAGCTAGCCTACCTTAGCCTACTGTAGGCTACCCTAAGCTAGCCTACCTTAGCCTACTCTATCCTACCCTAGCCTACCCTATCTTAGCTAAGTCTAACCTACCCTAGCCTACCCTAGCTTACCTCACTCTAAACTAGCCTAGCTTACCCTAGCCTACCCTAGCTTAGCCTACTCTAGCCTAACCTAGCCTAGTTTAGCCTCGCATCACCTAGTCTATCCTAGCTAGCATATCCTAACCTATCGTAGCCAAGCCTACTATAGAATATCCTATCTTATCCCACAATAGCAATTCCTACCCTAGCGTAACCTACCATACTCTAGCCTAGCCTGCTCTAGGCTAGCGTACTCTAGTGTAGCCTTAACTAGCCTACTCTAGCTTAGCCTAACCTAGCCTGACCTAACTTACTCTACCCTAGCCTACTCTAGCCTAACATACTCTTTCCTAACCTACTCTTTCCTAGCGTACTCTAGTGTACTAGCCAATCCTAGCATAGCCTACCCTGCCTTACCCTACTAGCTTACTATATCTTAGCCTAGCCTAGCTCACCCTAGGCTATACTACCCTAGTCTAGTCTATCCTACAATATCTTAGCCTAATCTACTCGTGCCTTGTCTACTCTAACCTAGCCTCACCTAGCTTACTGTAGCTTACCCTAGCCTACCTTAGCCTAATCTATCCTAGCTAAGCCTAGCCTAGCCTAGCCTAGTCTAGCTTAACCTACTCTAGCCTACCCTACCCTACCCTACCATACTCTTCCTAGCCTTCCTTAGCCTTTCCCAACCTACTATAACTGAGTCTAGCCAAGCGTACTCTAGCTATCCTACCCTAGCCTTGCGCACTCTAGCCTAGCTTACCCTAGCTTATCCTACCCTAGCTTAGTTGGTCCTACTGAAGCCTATGCTAGCCTAGCTTATTCTAGCCCAACCTAACCTTTCCTAGCCTAGTCTACTCTAACCTAGCCTACTGTAGACTGATCTACACTAGCATGGCCTAGTCTAATCTAACCTAATCTAGCCTACTCTAGCCTTGTCCACTCTAGCCTACCTTATTATACACTCTATTGTTTCCTAGCCTAACCCAACCTACTCTTTCATCCTAGCCTACTCTCTTGTCACCAATCCTATATTAACCTACCCTACCGTAGCTGAATATATTCATATCCTAACCCTAGACTACTATATTCTAATCTAACATAACCTACCATATCCAAGCGTACTCTAAACTAGTATATTATATCTTAGCTTAGCCTACGTTAACCTACTCTAGCCTAGCCTAGCCTAGCCTATACCTAGCCTAGTCTACTCTACTCTAACCCACACTAGCTTTAACTTAGTTTATAAACATTTATAAAAAAATTATATATACATATTATAGTTAAAACATCTAATAAAACAAATATTAAAAATCAATTTTAAAATACATGATATTTTACTTTTATAATATAGATTTAAATATAAAAACATCGCTATTCATTGCATATTATATTATTTATGTATTAATAATAAAATATAGTCTAGAATTTAATAGAATATTAGTTATTTAAATTTTAAAATGATTAAAAATTAAATAAAATGAATAATATTAATAAAAAAATATTTAGTAATATTGATTTTGAAGGTAACAAATTACACCGCTCATTTTAATTTGAATCTTATTTAAAATATATATAATAAGCTTAAATTGAAATCGAAATATCATTGGACAAATCGATGATGCTATGGTTTGAAATGTTTTCAATATCCTTAATTAATCATTATAATAGTTGTTGTGAATCAAAATAACTCACTCTGTCACCTTTCATTACAAAAATCGCGATGGGTTTGATTTGCCGCAGATATTGCTATGATTAAATTAGGATAAGGAAAACATCCACTCACCATAAAACTGAATTGTTAAATGATATTTCTCATTTAAATTTATTATATATATTTTAAATAAATATTTAAATTTCGATGATAATTTTAAATTTATTATATATTTTAGATAAAAATATATATTTTAAATAAAAATTCAAATTCAAAAGAAGAATTTCATGTCTCAAGTCACCAAATTATATAAATAAAAAAATAATTTAAATCAAACAAAACTATATATCAATTACATTGAAATTATACGATTCCAGATACGAAAACGCATTGGAATGTTGAACATGTGTACATGCATATTAAATTTCATGTTCTTGTGGTTTGAAGACTTAAAGAATGTTGAAGAAAGGAATAGATTTTATTTTGAGAGAAAAGTTTAAGGGAAATGAATGTGTAATTAAATCTCTCAAATAAAATAAATTATTATTCATTACATGGACGCTTTGATATTTCTGTTTCGTTCAATTATAAAAAAATACTCATTGAACAACTTTATTACCGATGAAATAGAGTAAGCCCTTACTTTATTACCTTTTTTTTTGGTAGCATAAAAGCACTTGGAATTTTGAAAAGTGGTGATGCAGAATCACCCCTTTTTTTTGTGCACATTTTTTACACTCTAATATTTTTATTTATGAAGTATGAATATTTGTTTTAAAATGTTAGTGATTTTTATGCTAATTTTGAAACGTATTGATGCAGCATCAACTTTTTTTTTAGAGCGGTGATTTTCATGCTAATTTTGAAACATATTGATGCAGCATCAACCTTTTTTTTAGAATGGTGATTTTCATGTTGGTAATAAAACACAAAACTTATATATATATATATATATATATATATATATATATATATATATATATATATATATATATATATATATAAACAATTAAAAAAAAACCAATTAAAATGTAAAAAAACATATTTAAGCTACAGTAAAAATCAATAATTTAAACAAAAATAAATATATATATATATATATATATATATATATATATATATATATATATATATATATTCGAGGTATATCAAAAGAAATGACAAAATTTTATTAAAAAAAAAAAAAAAACACACACACACACATAATTTAAAGAAAAAACAAAAATTAACCAAAAGAATTTAAAAAAAAAAAAAAAAAACATCAAAAACATTTTTTTCCAAGTTATTAAAAAAACCATATAATTAAAATAGAAAATTTAAAAATAATTAAAATTACAAAATCAAAATTTAGATCTAAAAAAAAAAAAACAAACAAACAAACAAAAACTAGCATTAAAAAACAAAAAACAAAAAAACCACGTGCAAAAAATTAAAAAACAAATATCCATAAATTTAATGTTTTTTTTTTAATGAAACAATTTATAAATTTTAAAAATGAAAAACTAAATAAACTAAAAGATTTTAAAAAAATAAAAAATAAATTAATTAATTAAAATTTAATAAATAAATTGTAAATTTTAAAAAATAATTAATCTGAAATTTTAAATTTAAAAAAATAATAATAATAATAATAATAAAATTAATTAATTAATTAAAACAAATTAATTAAAAAATAATAATTTTTAATTTTTTGAAATTTAAAAAAAAAATTAATTAATTAATTAAAAAATTAAAAACAAAAAAGAAAAAATCAAATTTGATATATATATATATATATATATATAATAAAAAAAAAAAAATTATTAAAGGAAAAAAATAATAATAATAATAATAATAATAATAATAATTTGATCGTGGTGGCGTCGCCAATCGGCCTCCATCGCCAGGTGGCAGGAAGCCGATTGGCAGCGCCACCAAGAACAAAAAGTTCTTTTTTTATTTATTTATTTATTTAATTTTTTTTTAAATTCAAAATATATATATATATATATATATATATATATATATATATATATATATATATATATTTTTTTTTTAATTTAATTTTTATATTTGAAATTTTTTTCTTTTTTCCTTTTTTTTTAATAATTTTCATTAAATTTTGTATTATTTTTTTTTATTTAATTGATTTTTTTTTCATATATATATTTTTTATTATTAAATTTTATGTTTAATTTTTTTCATTTAATTTTTAAAATTTAATAAATATTGTATTTTTTTTTTTTTTTTTTTTTTTTTTTTTAAATTAAAATTGTGTATTTAAAATTAGATTTTTTTTTTTTAATTAAACTTAATATTTTCAAATTAATTTGTTTTTTTATTTAATTTATTTGTTTCAATTTTTTATTTTTAATTGATTTTTAAAGTTTTTTAACTTTTTCTTTTCTTTTCTTTTCTTTTTTTTTCAAAATTTATTCGTTTATTCATTTATTTATTAAAATTTAATATTTTTTTTTTAATTTTAATTTGTTATTTTAATATTAACATTTTTTTTTAAAATTTAATAAAATCTAATATATATATATTTTTAATTTAAGTTCATATATATACATTTTATTTTTTATAATTTGAATTTAATTTATTTTTTAAAATCTATTTGTTTTTTTAATATATATTTTTTTAATTTTAATATTTTTATTGTATTTTATATTTCATTTTTTATTTTTAATTAATTTTTCATTTTTTTACTTTTAATTTCAATAATGTTTTTTTTTTTTTTTTAAGTTTTAAATTTATTAACATTTAATATATTTCTTTAAATTTAATTTTTTATTTTAAAATTTATTTATTTATTTTTATTTTTTAAATTTAATAAACATTTTTTTTTCTTTTTTAAATTTAATTTCTATATTTTATTTTTTATTTTTTCTTTATTTTTTATAATTTTTTTTTTTTGAAATTTTAATCTCTATTTTTTTTTTTTTTTGGTTTTTTTAATGTTTGAATTAAAATTTTTATTTTGTTTATATTTTTATTTTTTTATTCCTATATATTTTTAAATTTTAAGCTTTAAAATGTTTTTATTTTTTTAATTTGTTTTTTTCTTAAATATTAGGTTTTTTTTTTAATGTTTGAATTTTAAAAATTTAAAAATGTTATTTTTATTTTTAAAAATGTCAAAAATATGACACAATTTATTTTTTTTCTTATTCCAGCATCAACTAGTTTTGTTTTGAGGGTGTTTTTCCAATCCTTTTGTCAAGAAACAATTTTGTTTTTAGCATAATTTTATAAAATGTTGAAATTTGACCTTCAAAAAAAACCAAGTGCGTTCTGGAATCCACTTTTTTTGTTTTTGAAGTGTTTTTTCATGTTTTTTGAGTCTTTTTGGGCTAGAGTTCCCGTTTTGAGGTCAGGTTACCTATTTCATTGGTAACAGTGTTTTAGATTCATATTTATGTTTTCATCATTATGAGGTTGAAAGACAAAATTAACAAAAATATTCATTACAAAGTTGGTTTGACATTTAGGTTTCACTCAATTAAAAGTAAATACTCCTTAACAGAAAGAAAAATAAAGAAAACACCTTATTCTTTCTATAGTTTGACTAGAAATGAATTAACGTAGAGAAATCTGAAATGAAAAAATGGGGTACCTGTACCTGTGAAATCTTTGAGCATTGATCATGCTTTACGAACTCTTGAATACCCTCCATGAGATTTTAAATAAAGAGACCAACTTTAGAATTTCTTAAATGAATTAAAAATATATTAAGACAAATGAAAAACATAACACAAATGAATTAAAATAAGCATAGCAGCCATTAATGGAGAGAACCCTCCATGAGATTTGAGATTCAGATACCAAAATTAAAATGGCTTAAATTAATTAAAAATATATTACCGCAAATGAAAAACATATCACAAATGAATTAAAATAAGCATAACATCCATTAATAGAGAGAGTCCTAATTGTTCAGTGGCTCGACCACCTTTCTCTCAACATCCTTTCCTTTCAAGTTTGGGAAGCAAGATTCACCCCACTCAAATTCAAAGGCATAGAAAGATTCATGCACAAGCACATACACACTCATGTATCCGACAAACACTAAAATTCACACAGATACACTATGCATACAAACAAACTTGGACTTAACTCACAAGCACACTCATACATACACACATAGTGAGATGCTCAACCAAACCAATCCTAGATGAGATGGAAAAAATAAATGTGAAATTTATGTCAAGCGAATACATTGGCCTCTCTTTCTTTCAACCCGAACTATAGTTTTAAAATTGACGCCATCTTTGATTATATTTTAGAAACTGTGATGTATGTTTTTTTTTGGAGATACAATAGATATTTCACCACATATATATATATATATATATATATATATATATATATATATATATATATATATATATATTGGTTCACAAATGCAAAGTTTTAACACTGGTTTTCACCACCGTCCAAAAAAAATAATTTAAATTGCTTCCCACATTTGTCTAAAAAAACAAAATGTTAAATTGCTTCCCAACATTGGACTTGAATTAGAAAAAATGTACATAAACATATCTGGAAAACAAAAGACTTTGCGTTTAAATATCATTTGTAGATATTGCAAAACAACACTTGCCAATGCAAAGTTGTCTCGCTTTGCAACACCTGAAAAAATAAGATGTAATAAGCCATTGCGCACTTTAACAACACTTTCAGAGCTTGAGTAAAGACTTGTCACATTAAGAATTCCTTTTGCACAAATAAGACAGTGTGGCAACAAGCGATCACAAATGGGCTTAACTGGTTCAATAATCAATGTACCTGTCCAGATGGACATTGTCCAAAAATCATTGCCACAATTCATAAACAATACAATGAAAATTGTTATTGCATTAAAACGATGACTAGAATACAAGAATGCATATCAAACAGGAAAAGTGCATGTGCATACTGTCATGAGAGCACTTAAAGAACTATGTTCTCGAAATTTATATAAAACTGAAAACATTTCCATTAATATCAATTGGAATCATATGCTTGAATTGAAAAATAAAGATAATACATCCGAGGATGAGAACATTGATAGAAAAAGTGAAACGGATAGCATTTCAAAAAGTGAAAGACCAACCAAAACCTTAGTACATAGATTGATAGCTTCACAACGAATTCATGATTTACAAGACAACATCATTGAAACAGCACCAGCTGAGGGACAACAACCACTTGGGATATTCAAAGACAAACATGAAGAAGAAATGAGTTTCCCAACACTATTATTTGGAGATCCACGTGACAATGATATAGTACAAACATTTTGTTACCAAGAAATAGTAAAGTGGGAACTAATTCATTACAGTGGTCACTTTTCCTATCACATCACAAATTTGTTCTTCAAGACAATGCGAATAATCATTGAAAAGGTCAGTCATGCATTTTAGTACGAATAAGGAAAGGAAAACTACAAGGAAGAAATTTGTTAGCAAAAGATGTTAAGTACAAGCCCAAATTAGAAAAGTTACTAAAAAGTCACATTGGATACATAGATTTCAAACACATAAGAATTTCTCCTGATTACCACCAGCAAATGCAAAAACATATATTTGCAATGATACGACAATTAGGTCCTCCAACTTTCTTTGTTACATTTACAAGTGCAGAGCATCATTGGAATCCACTAGTAGAAACTCTTAATAAATTGCATAGCAATAGAAATAAAAAGAAACACATTGAAACAATTGAAGAATAAAACATTGATTATCTTGTCAGAAAGGACCCAGTAACATATACATGTTACTATAGACATAAGAAAAATGCATTGAAGCAATTGATCTGTCAAAATAATACATTTTTTGGAAAAATATTAGATTACTACTTTGTAGCTGAGTTCCAAAATAGAGGTAGTCCACATTAACATGCTCTTATATGGATAGAAAATGCTCTAGTATATGGAATTAATAGTAACTTAGAAATTGAAAACTTCTTGGACAAATATATAAATTGTAGCATAGATCACCTTGATCCAGAACTTGCAAAGATATATGAACATCACCATACCAAAAGCTACAAAAAAAGAAAAGAATTGCATTGTAGATACAAATTTCTAATGCCACCAATGAAAAGAACAAGGATTCTTGAACCAATTACTCCGCTAGATGACTCAATAAATGAAATTTTTTTGTCCTTGCAAAGCACCTTAGAACAAAAACACTATGACAAATCAACTAGTCATGAAAATTTCTTAAATGAATTGACTTAACAGAAACTGATTACATCGAATTAGTACAAAGTGCATTAACACAACCAATGGTATTCTTGCAACAAAAACCATCAGAAATATGGAATAATAGCTTTGCATTCAATATGCCACACCTATGGAATGCAAATACAAATGCTCAATATGTTCTAAATGCATATGCTGCAACTTCGTATTGCAGTTCATATATGACAAAAGTTGACAGATCTATGAAAAATGCATTCAAAAGGATACTATAAGAACATGAAACGAGAAAAATCGATGATATTCAAACGATACGATCTCTAGGGAATGCCTTTCTTAACCTTCAAAATTTTTTAGCTCAACAAGTAGTCCACATAGCTCTCTCCTTACCATTGAATCATAGCTCAAGAGAATGAAAATTTATAAACACAACACCAATAGATGAACGCACATTTATGCTTAAACCAACCACTCTTCTGAAACAAATTCCTGACAACTCCGAAGATGTTATGTGCAATTCTATAATTGATTACTATATAAATAGGCCTAATTCTATTAAGCATGTATGTTTAGCTGAATTTGTATCAAAGTATAGGAAGGATGGTTCACCAATATCAAAAAGGAAAAAATAAAAAGTAATTTGATTCATCAAATACAAAAAACACATTGACTATGAAAACTATTACATACAAAAACTTGTGCTATGTGTTCCATTCGAAAACAATGAAGATGCACTAAAGCAAGACTTCCCGACATGGAAGAGTGCATACATGTTGCATAAGAACACAATAAAGAATAATGAAACTAAATTCACATACAACATGAACAAGAAATGGCGTGATTTGGAAGAAGCAATTCAAGAAATTGATAACAACATTGCAACTTTTAATCATACAATAAAAAAACCTCAAATATCCAATGATGTTACTGAGAAGTACGACTTGGATAAATATTTTCAATTTCCCCAATGCGATGACAAAAAAATACATCTTAACATTGGTTTTCAATTTACATAACATCCATTTTTTCTTAGCAACGAAGAATACTACAAGATTAGGAGAATTCTTAATAGAGAACAACAAGCAATTCTCAAAGAAATTGCAATAAAAAAATGAAAGAACATAGACAAACCACTCTACATATTTTTGACTGGAGGAGCTGGTACTGGAAAAACATTCATAGCAAAAGAAATATTTCAAATGCTCATGCACATTTACAATGAACATTACAATGCAGACCCTTTGAAACCAAAGGGTTTGATATTAGCATATACAGCTAAAGCTGCATATAATGCAGGTGGACTGACAATTCATTCTGCATTGCTAATTCCTTTCAACAAATATAGTTTTATTACACTTAGAAATGATGCATTAGAAAACTTAACACAACTGTATGAAGAATTAAGGGTCCTTCCCATTGATGAAGTATCTTTGATTGGAAGTTGTTTTCTATATCAAATTGATGATCGACTATGAAAAATTAAGCATAATCAAACAAAATACTTTGGAAACATTGTATCATATTTTGTGGCAACTTGTACCAAGCACAACCTATACAAGATTCACTAATATTTTAACAACATACAATAAGAAGGCAACCAATAACATATGACTTTTGGCAAGAACATGTAAAGTACTATGAATTGCACATTGCAATGCGTCAAACAAATGAAATATTCATTACCATTTTGAATAAGATGCGTATAAATAATAAAACAAAAGATGATTTGAATTACCTGAATAGAAATTTTATTCGAAATGCTCCCAATGATGCTACTTTCCCGTATCTATTTTTTAGGAATAGAGACGCAGCATTACATAATAAGAAAATGTTGTCTGTTGTTCCTGGTGATGAAATTGTAATTGATGAAATTGATTACGAAGAAGAAAACCATGGAAACATACCATCTCATGCACACATAGAAACATTGCCTTCACAAATTGTCCTAAAACTTAACATGCTAGTTGAAATATATGCAGGAAACTATGACTTACAAGACGGTCTAGTCAATGGTACAGATGGTATCATTAAAGCATATGTAAAATTAGACAACTTTGATGTAATATGGATCAAATTCTATGATCAACGTGTTGGCCATCAACAAGCACATAAATTTTATTTTCTATATAGCGAAGAAATTTGCAGCTATTGGACTCCCATACTACGCACAACAAAGCCAGTTTCTGTATTAGCAAAAACGGGCAACTTGAAAATCAGAAAACAATTTTCAATCCAACTAGAATGTGCACGTACAATACACAGATCAAAAGGCTTAACACTAGACAATCTTGCATTTGACCCTTTAGGAATACGACACCATGGATTAGTATATACAGCTCTCTTTCATGTGAGAAACATAGAATCATTGTATTTTCTTAGTCCACTTAAGAAACAAAACTTCCGAATTCAACACAAAATTTCTGTTGAAATGGAACATTTACAAAGAAACGCAAAGTGGTAACTAGACTACAATTATTCATTATTAGAAACAAAAGCATACATTTCAATTCTTTCTCTAAACACCTGCAATTTACAAATACATATTGATGATTTGTTAAATGACTATGATCTAATGCAATGTGATATCCTATGTTTACAAGAAACACATTTGAAAGATCCAATGCTACTAAAAAGACTTGAAACATTCAATTGCATATCAAATTATAGTAAACATGGTTTGCTAATTTGTATGAAAAAGCATATAAGGATCTTGAAACATATTCATTTTGAAGAAAAAAACGTTGAAGCTACACTAGCAAATATGCTTCTTCATGACATGGATATTATAGTTCTGAATGTCTATGTTACACCATATGCAACATTGAACGATACATTGAACCTTCTTTCAAAAGAATTATGCAACATACATTCAAATCAAACAATAGAAATTGTCGGTGATATCAACATCAATATTCTTGGAAGCAACAACAAAACAAACAAACTAAGATCGTATATGCACAATTACAACCTTCATTTTCTTTTAGAGACAAGTAACAATAAAAAAATATCAATCATTGATCACATATGGTCAAACATAACTTGTAGCTATAAAAATTCCAGGTTATATACATATTGGACCGACCATTATACTATTTGTCTCATCATCGAAGAAAAAAATGCAACAGAATCATAGTGCAAATGAAACTAGTATAATGCTTTTTCTAGTCAATATTGTCACACTTGCCTACTCATGTCCTTACTATAAAAATGAAATCAATAGTGATTATTATTACCAAAGATACCTTTCATTTGTTTCTGAATAAGTTTTTGAGAGTTGCATTATAGCCTTTTAACAACGTCACAAATAACAAATAAGCTTCAACAAAAATAAAACATTTACTTCTTCCAACATAGTTCAATAAATATTACTAAAAAACGTTTACTTCTTCTAACACATGGAATTGCTTATTTTTACATAACACTACTATGAATTTGACTTCTAATTGTATGTCTTGCAAATTTCTATTGCTTTATACAATGAGTCAAACATGCAAAGACAATTCACGAAAACAAACAAACACATCCAGGTTTGCTTACTACACCCTACTTACTTACTCTTCAATGCATATGTATAGACATGTCTCTATGTTTAACTGTTTATTTCTTTCTATGAAACTATTGCAAGACCTATTCTTATATTTCTAGAACTGAATTCCATAGGACTATTGTTCGTATAGAATTATACTATGCATCCATGATTTAACTCTCAAGCGTCACATAATTCATTTTAATCCTTGAATTTGTCTTTCAATCCATTGAAATATTTTCATACACACATTTAACCATGTGATATGCTGATACAGGTCAGTGGTCTTCTCCTGTCAAGGAAACTTTTTAAAAGTCAATTCTATTGAAAATCACCGTTAATTTTTATATTACAGTTAAAATGGTTGTTGTTGGAAGCCCATCACTGTATTTAAGAATCGTTTTCTCTCTCCGGCACAAAAATTTAATATTCTCAACTCAGATCAGTGTGTATCTCTGTTGCACTAATAGAGTTTTCTAAGTTTAATATTGTATAATTTATAAGTTTTCCATTATCAAAGTTTTTAAATGCAATTAATATTTCTTTGAGTAACTAATACTCGGTTTCCACTACGATATAGAATAAGCTTATACTTTTATTTTTAGTTGTTAAAATTTAGCAGACACTTCATCATCGCGTTCAAGCAAACCATTCAATGATGTTGCATCCTTTTCATCTCGCAGCTCTGGAGAAAAAGCTACAATGGAAAAACAACAACAAACATCGATTGCAACTGAATCAAACAAGTAAGTAAATTTTAAACAAATTTTTATAGGTGCCATTGACATAGCATTTATATTTATCAACAATGTATTTTACTTCTAATTGTCTCTTTTTCCAGATCAACATCATCAATACACAGATCAAAAGCATCATATTTAGTCCCAGTTACAATTGAAGAACTAAACATTCGCAAAACTGGAAAAATGTTCAATGGTGATGTTATGGTCATTTATAGCACATACCTTGATAAGGTCCACAAATCATGACAAATAATACATGTAGATTTGACAAATTTTGAAGGAATCATGACAATCACATTGTCCATACCAACTGAGCTCATTGAAGAACATGAACAAAAAATATCACCAGGAAAAGCAATATCTATTACAAATTTTAAATTTATTCCTAAAACAAATTATGACTGCAGTGATTATGATTGGATTCTGCTGCTAACTGAACTAAGCACCGTATAGAACATACCACCAACTTGCAAATATTACAAATTCATTCCAAATACAACATTTAAACGCCTTACAACAAATACAGAAACATATCCAATTGGAACAATTGCTACAGTTGTGAAAGCTGCACGGAAAATTGGTTTGCAATATACATTGCAAATTAAAGATGGAAATTTCAATGACAATAGAGCAATGGTAACATAAATTACTTTGCATTGTTTTTATATTGCTAGTTCCATCCTACATTTCAATTCCCTTTGGAAAAAAAAATTAACCTTTTGTCTTCTATTGCAGTTGCAGTTATTTGAAACATTTGCACCACTCTACAGTGAAATTGAACAAGAATTGCAAAAAGGCCATTTTCCAATTATGTTATTCAAAAACATAAAAAACAATAAATAACACAAGGAGAGAACACTTCGAACAACGCAAGCTATATTCATCAAAAAATTGAATGCAGAAGCAGCAGAAGAAGTTAGAAAATTGAACCCTCCAACATTCTCTGTAAGTACAAATGAAACAGTACCTCTACTTCTCAATATGAAATTGTTTGTTCATCTCTTTCGATTTTGACATATACTACTTGTCCTCCTCTATGAAAAGATAAAAGGAACATTGACAACTACAAGCATTTATTCTACGCCATTTGAACCAGTTTGTCTTGGATGCAATTCACCAATACCAACCTCTACAATGATAGAGGAGACAACAGTTAATTTCCCTAAGTGCAATAAAAATTCCTCCTTTTCCTATTCACAGTCTCTTAATTGCATAATCAAGTCTAACAACACCAGCTTGCAATGTTGCATCATAAACAAATTTCTCTTGAAACAGTTACTTCCCAACCTAGCACCAATGTCTTTTCAAGACTATGTTCAAAAGAAACAAGCAACCATGTATATGCTACGCGATTTAAAAATAAATGGTACATTTACAATCAACGAAGACAACAAGATACAATCTGTTGACAGTAATGGAAGCCCTACCAAAGCTAGGTATTCTTGTAATTATTCTTCATCTTTCAAGTAAAAATTAAATATATGCACTTTAAATTATGCTATCCAAAATAGAAATATTTGTACTAATTTTTCCCTCTTCTTTGCAACCCCAGCACTTCTACAAACATTGGCTACAACAAGAACACATAGTAATCCAGAAATCAATCCAAAGCTCTTCTCAATTTTTGTACCATATTTTACTGCTTAGATCCTCCTCTCTCAAAGTGCAGCATGTCTGCAACATTTTTCTAGAACAAGAAAGCATACAAATGCACATATGACAGAAAATTTTTCACAGAGCAATTAGGAACAAAAATCACTAGTTATATTTATAGTCTTTCTTCTAGCTATTTGCAGATACTTTCAGACTTAATATATGTACATTTAAAGAATATAGCTTTTCCATTAGGCCTTTACAAATATTTTCAGACTTTATACATATGTGTTTAATGAATAGAGCTTGTATTTACAATCTGACATTATATATATAAATATTATATATATATATATATATATATATATATATATATATATATATATATATAAAGATCTCCTGAATGTATTTATAATGCCAATAGCAATGATTTTCTTCTGTAGGAATTGATTTAACTATTGTCGAATTAGACCTAACTTGCCTTGGCTGTGATGTTATTTTACAATTATTTATTTATTGATTTTTTTAGCATTATCTCTTCAACACACTTTAAATTCATTATGGAATTAGGCATGCAGTTTAGTTAAAATCTCTCTTCAATCTCAAGTCACAGATTGCTATGTAACTTACTATTTCCCTTCAGGTGGGTCCAGTAACCCACTTGGGCTTTATGATATGCCATCTCTGCATAATTTCCATAAAGACTTTACAGTTTATTTTAAATGGGACAGAGTTCCCAAATTTGTATAATTTAGTTATACTCAGATTGAGTTTGAAATGTGTAACTCTATTGATTTATATCCTTATAATTACAAAACTATTTAATGTATGGAATATAGTATTTTCTCCTTTAAGGAAGTTATGTTTGAACTCTTATATAATACTTTTCTTAAAGTTGATATTTCCATTAAAGTAATAGTTTATGAGTTCTTCCTAGAAAGATATTACTATCACTATCTATTATAGCTCAGTTCTTGTATTACTTTCTCCAGTTATACCACACCATAAGAATTTACTTGACTGTACTAATTCCACAGTAACTGTCATGCATATTTATTTTAATTCTATGTTAATTTAATTTTAGCATTTCTTGATTGGTATATTAATGCTAAAATAGTAGTATTATTTAGAAATAATTTATGAGAGTCACCTAACCTCAGATTTAAACCTTCATTAAAGTTTAGATATCCTGAGAGTTGGTACTCTTCAGATTAATGTTTGTGCAACCATATAGAAAGACTATATTTATTATAGGCTACTATGTTAAATGTATATACCTACCAGTTACACTTAGTCATTTTAACCTGTCTTTATTATACAACATCTACTCATGCATAGATTTAATCAAGTTCATGTATACAAGTTTACTTCACCATAATAAGCATAATAATAATAAAATTATAAGTTAAAATGAATTCACTGGTGAATAAAACTTAAGGTAGACTATTTTCTACCCAACCTTTGAGTTTTTTCTCCATAGCTCCCCCTGAGCAAAGATCCAATCTTCCAACAATAGACAATCCCTTGTCTATCACTAATCTGCTTACTTAAGCCTGTTTTCCCATCAGCGTGTTTCCTTAACTACGTCCAGTTAATCAGGATGTTGTTTTCCTTTTTTCCTTAGTTTTATTCCTACCTCATTATTTCTACAATCTTTGGGATTCATCTTGTTTGACTGATTTTTAATCAGTCGATCTTGTTCTAGAGTAACTTTTAGTAGTTTTTCATGTATGGTGTGAATATTCACTAACTGTCTCCACAAATATCTCATCATATTCAATAATTCCATGGTTTGTAATTGTGCCTATTGACCCAAATGCACATACGTTTTTTCATCATATATTTGGGTATCTCCATGTAGTTTTGCCAAAAAAAA
This sequence comes from Pinus albicaulis, assembly GCA_034641835.2. Lineage (NCBI taxonomy): Eukaryota > Viridiplantae > Streptophyta > Pinopsida > Pinales > Pinaceae > Pinus > Pinus albicaulis. Next base: position 496,121,601 of record CM076570.1, on the reverse strand, counting down.
ATTGTTTAAACTTCCTGTATTCTACGCAAAAGAAAACATTCATTTTGTTAGATGGAGCCATGGTCAGCACAAAGGTCACAATATTAGAGTTGTTTTTCTTGGATACCACATGTAATAGCCCTCTAAAACTACTTATAATTACCTACAAATTATAACTGTTTTTTTTAGATATACATACTCGTAGAGCATATGCAAAAATTAATATATTCACTAAAAATTTCTTCGAAATCTTCTTCCCATGGAAACGCTTGATTCCAAAATTCCTCCTTACTTTTTCCAACCTTGAGTTCTCTATATAATATCTTTCTATATTGTTATATGACATGGAAATCTACTTGAGCAATTTGTTATAGCTCAATGTTTCCTCTTTATTACTTGGGTATGACTATTTTGGATTATTGTATACCCAACCCTTTCCAATAGCTAAGGATTGATATCATACTATTTGGGATGTTGGTTTGAGCTTGCCAACACTAGAAATTTGCATCTTTTTACACAGGAAAGATCACATAACATCTTAAACTCCTCATCTCATACCAAACTGTGATCAAACACTCCAAGATCCAATACTCTATAACTTGCAAACATAAACCTTAATTCCCATCCTCCATGGCACCCTTGCATTGATTACATGGTGGAACTTGGTGGTGGTGGGAACTTCTAGCAACACCAAATTCACTATCATTGTGTTGATCCATCCCAATAAAGGTATAAGTAAATATTAATTTTAAGCTTATTAAAAATATTATATTATATAAAATATGAATATCAAATTTAAATTTATTTAAAATGTCCTTAGGATGTCGAGTTTTATAAAATATAATGATGATAAAAGCATAGACATGTAGTACAACATTATTTATTTTTGAAATATCATGTCTATAGAGTATTACTCTTGAGAAGATTTTTTTTCTTATGTTTATGTAATTCTCATTTAATGTCAAAACTAAGTGCATAACTTAAGAAAAAATAAAAAATATCTTTTTGTTTGTTTGTTTTATGTTGGTCAAATTCTTATATTAATTGCTCAAAAAAAAGAATATAAGTGATCACAGATGTTTTGGTTGAGAGAGTTGTATAATAATTTGAAAACAAAGAATGATTTCTACAAAACACCAAAAAACTAATAAAAATAAAAGAAAAAATATTTATATTTATCCATGTTTAGTTAATATTTAATTTTATAATATTATATTTTATTAAACTGATTAACATTATAAATACTAATGTTATAATTATTATTATTATTATTATTATTATTATTGCTAAAATATTTTATTAAAGTTATTAATATTATAGGTGTTATTATTATCAGTGTTATTATACATTTGTAGTATTAATTGTATTTTTTAAATTTTGGATGAAATGTTATATTAACTATATAAATATAATTAATTAATTAAGATAAATTATAATGTTTTTACATTAATCACATAATTTTTTTTCAATCATTAATTTATATAAATATATGGAAAATCATATTCATAATAAAATCCATCTTAATTCAAGATCTACCAAGCATTGAGAGGGATCAATTGTGTCAATATGCAAAACATTATTTTTAGTCCAAAAGTTGAGGAAAGTTTTGTACCTCAAGAGATTTGATCCTATGGACACTTGGTAGATATACAGTTAATATGCATCTACCCTAATTATTAATAATATTGTTTACGCCCCCGGATGCGGGTGTTTAAGGGGCTCTGTACGTCGGCGCGTGGACAGACATGGTGGGATGGTGTGTGGACTTGTGCCATCGCCACCCAGCTCAGCGCGCGTCCTCGCATTAATAATCCTGCAAACGAATTCATTGTTGCCTTAACGCAGCTCTTCCTCCCAAGCCAGCCCGCCAGCATTTCTAACATGGCGCCTCATTCTCGATTCATTTCTGCAACTCCTCTGCGTGCAAGTTGTTCCAATGCGGCAGCAAAACCTTGTTCTCAGTCTGGTACTGGGAAGAGATGTGCTCTTGTGTGCTGCATTGAGCTGACGCCCGGTATTCACTTCACTCACAGCCCTTTCTGCAATTTCTGGTCCAATTCGCATATTGACTGTGATTCAGCTCCTCGTGTTGATTCTCCCCTGCATTCTCCTGAGGCCAGTGCTTCCCACCTCTGCTCAGCCGACTCGCACTTTGCCTTGACAACCAGTTGCACTATGCCTAGACTTCGTCATCGTTTGAGTTCCAAAAGAGGCGTTAGTCGAGGGCAGATTGCCCGACAGCCTTCTTACTCCAACTCGGGCTCGACCTCTCATTCCTCGGAGTTCCTTTCTGGTCGCTATCTTTCCACTAGGAGTGGACGAGGCCAGAGGTCTGAGCAATTCACATTTGCCCGGGGCTCCCCCCAAACCCCTGTTTCTCCTTCTCCCCTCCCATTTCAATCCCATAGTGCTCAGTTATGCATTCCCTGCGCTCACTGTCACTCCACCATGATTGCCAATATCACCTTTGATATTCATGAAGACTCCGCGCATGAGAACGACCAAGCTTTGGGTGCGCCTAAGGAGAAGAGCATTAGATCTTTACATTCCACTTATCCTTCCAACAGCCTGAAGCGTGAGGAGCTCTTCAAAAGCGAGATTCCAGGCAAAAGCAGCAATGTTGGCCCGAGCAATTCGAAGTGTGGGGGTTCTGCAGGGAACGATGAACTCCAGGAGAAGGATGAAGACCCCCATGAATATGGATGCCGCATCATCAAAGAAACACCAACCGACTCTCATGACTCCTGATCGCGTCTCCACCTTCAGGTTTTTTTTGTCTCATAATCGTTTGTCTGGGCTTGATTATTTGCGCCTTGGTTCTACCGATTTACCTACCCATATCTTTGTTTCTATGTCAAATAGCCGGTTTCCCCTGCGTGGGTGGCTTTTCACTGTTTGTATGACTCTGAACAGGGTAATAGGTCTAGTTTTTGAAAATTTTTGGTTAGCCATTAGCTTTTTAATTGACAGATTGCCGCTTCACTGGGCAAGATTTTCGGAGGCTGAGACCTCTCTATAATTTTTGTATCAATAATAGGAGTAGACCAATTCAGAGAAAAAAAAAATTTATATATATATATATATATATATATTGTTTACGCTCCTTTCTAATCTTCCTTGTCAAATCTAGTCGTTTATATACCTTCATCTAATCTAATTTTTAATATCAATTTAATTTTAACCTAATGATCTATTTAAGTGACCCTACATTTATTACTCTTAGAGAGATTTATGTATCCCTAATATATCCTTAATGATCAGTGGAGTGTACATGTGAAAAGTCCTCTAAGTACTATAATTTAAGGACATGTTTCTTTAAAAAATAACTTCGAAAATATTATCTATACTAATTTAAGTCCTGAGGTTGACCCCTCTCTCTCGCTCTCTAATGTATCATAATACATATATTTATATATATGCATCATTTTTATTTAACATGTTTTATAAGTTGTTAATTTGTTTTAGTACTGAATATATAGATAGATAGGTAAATAGATAGAAATATAATTTAGAAAAACGAGTTTTTTTTTAGATATTGATTTTTTATATGATTATTAAATAAAATTATATATGAAATATAATGGTATATAAATGTAGAAGTACTTCCTTGCATTTTATGGACAGTAAAGAGAGTAAACTATTAGCCTTGCTTAGGCGGTATCACCACAAAGGAATGAGCCTCACCCCAAGGTTATTAAATAGAGTCAACTAGCACAACTTCACATCTACCTCACAACAATATTAGAACTTCACATCTACCTCTAGAGTGCTTGAGCTAACCCTTGGGGCCAAAATATATATATATATATATATCAATTTTGATTTTTTTTAATATAAATTTAATAATATTTTATCTTTTTATTAATTATACATTTTTAAATATCATGGTTATAAATATGAATAATTGTATTTAAAATTAACTTAAGACGATGCATTTTTGTGGGGAGGGATTTATTTGTAATTTTACTAATAAAAACAATTTCATTATTTGGAACTGTTGCTATCGGTCCTTATAATGTTTTCCTTTTCTCAATGTTATGTTTTTGGACATCCTCCAATTTATGTATGATCTTAAGTATTGATAGATTTGGTTCTTGTTATTAAGACTCTTTATGTTCTAGTTGAATTATTTCAAACTCAGATGGCCAAAATACCTGGTTTCCTATGGGCAGGTTGAGGTCTAGTTCTGTATCTTTTGCCCAACTTTTATTAATAGAAAATTGAAGGTACCACCTAAGCTTACCAAAAAAAAAAAAAAAACACAATTTCATTATTTTTTCTTTTCCTTTTTTAAATGTTAGTGCTCATATGAAGGAAACCTAACCTTTGGCCTCAATAGCCACAACCCATGGGAATTTAATTCATCAAGATTCCCCATGAATGGCCTCAATATCCACAACATATGGACATTTAATTCATCAAAATCCCCCATGAATAGGACTTGTCGTGACTAGATTTTTTCACACAGAGTTTCAAATTGTGAACCTTTCACCATCGAGTATAAAAGAAGATCACTATCTAATCTACACCTTATGGCCTTATTAATAAAACAAGTACAATATAACAAAACAAATTTCTTCTTTTTATTACTTTTTATTATTATTTTTATTTTTTATTCTACAACCTAACCTTTCATATTATTATTTTTTATTTAATCTTTCATTTTATTAACCTTTCATATTATTATTTTTTATTTAATATTTCATTTTATGGACATCAGAGCATCTCTCTTATATTGAGTCAAAATTTAGATTTTTACACTTATTTATGGACACTACTACAACTCCCTCGTAATAGGATATACAGTGTATCTTGAGAATGAAGAAATTAAAAAGACAATAAAAAGCAAAATGTGGTAAAAGTATTAATTCCTTCCAATTCAATTTATTATACTATAAAAAAATTTTAATACAATTATAAACCAATTATCCTTGAAAAAATCATAAAATAACATTTAAATAAATTTAAATAGTAATGATTTACACTTGGAGAGATTTGATCTCTCCTAACACATGATATAATTAAACTGAGATGAATTTATGCTACTTGGAAAATATATTTTTAAATATATAGATGAAAAATATATTTAAAATGTGGATAGTAATTATAAATTAAAATTCATTAGATTATAAATATTAAAATAATAATTCATATTCATAAAAATTATATTTTAGAACTTCATATTCAGATATAAATAATAAAGATATAAAATTTAGCATTTACAATCAAATTCAATATTTTGATATATTGGTGTCTACAAGATATATATAGCATTAGAAAAATTAAATTGTAAATTATAAAACATGTGAAAGGTTATTAATGACATTAAAATAAGAATATTTTTATCTATAGATATAGTGATATTTATATAAATAATATTACTAATAATCTCCTTGACGGGGATGGATGACCATATTAATGAAGGGCTTAAGGGTAGGGGTGATTTTCCACCCCATAAAATCCCATATCCAATAAAGAGGGGCCCATTGTGGCATGCCCCCTAATGAAATGTTATGTTGAATTTAATGGTTGGTACCTTTCCAAGAATCTTGATCTTTCTCTTCAAGGGTGGAAGTGTAGAGTTATGGAAAACTCTACATGTCTAGATCTTGGATTTTGATGTGAGAAATTACCTATCAACATGGCTATTTCTAGTGCAAACCTTTGGTTGGGAAAAAACATGTCTAAAAAAATTGGGACAAGGGCGTCAGGAAAGGGTTGAGTCTTCACAAGCAGGATGGTGTGGAATAAGAAGTGTAGGAGGTGCATGACTTTGATGTTGGTCTACGATATGGAATCCCCATTTTTTTTAGTTTGATTTCAGAGGTAATCTTGATTTCTTTGATATTTTGTTTGATAGTATTTATGGTGTTTGAATGTTTTGTTCTGACCCATTTGTCATATAAAGTTGGATATAGACTTCTCTTAGTTTTTTCATTCAATACTATGATCGCTCTATTAGTTTGTGTTTTGTGAATTATACCAAGCAAATAAACAACAAGTATTTGGCTCCAATCCCCTCATTTCATTTATGTAGTGGTGTTTTTCTTTCCTAGGAGGTGAGACTCCACTTTTATTACATGTTCCATGTCTATTTTCCTACGGCTTGGCTCCATCATTAACCCTTTGGTACTATGGACAAAGGGAGACTGCAGTCTATGTTGGTGTCCGGTATAGTCTAAGAATCTCTATTCATTTGGTCTAGGGGATTACTCAATCAAGTCACATATGTGAATGGCTTGTGGTTTACAAAGTTTTATTTTCTATTTATTTCAAAATTCCACATCAACGAGGCTATGTGCATTATGGTGCACAAAAATGGGTAAAATATAATCGGGGTGCATGGAAGCAAGGACAATCAAGTCAACCTCACTCACAAGTTTTAACTAAAGAGGGTGTAATAATATTTCAAGCTACCACGTCTTCGAGACCCTATGTTGGTGTCTCCCACCTTGAAATATGTGTCAGAGGAAAAAAGAAACCACTCTCACACTCTAATATCATCAATGAATTCTTGCATTCTCTCCCATGAACTAGAAACACCAGGGGAAAGAGAATTAAATGTATTCATTCATTTAGGACTTCTTTAGGATCCTCCTAGATCAATACTCTCCAGTGAGAGGCTTTTGGGCCTCCAAACGGTTATTAATCAAACACTAAGTGTGGGATATGTCTCCTTGAATGTTTGCTATATTTCCACCCTATACTAACTATTTGGATCATTCATAAAAGGTTGCATAACAATAATGAAAACTAAAAACATATTTTTAGCCCTTTTCACTTTTCCAAACCCTTTAATATGAGTTACTTAAACCACTTTCCATGAAAAATACATTAGCAGCATTAATAAATAAAAATATACTAATAAAAACAAACTAACACGTTTAATCCTTTTGAAAGGTTCCCACAAATATTTACCATGCTCTTGAATAGCTTCTTTGTCCACTTTTGCAGATATAACTGAAAAAATATTACTCACATTCCCAAGTCTTTTTAACTTCACTCTAGTTAGTAGCAAAGAATAATCCTTAATTTGATAAGCTCAGATGATATACTTTATTCCTTCCTTGAAAAGGTGATACTTGTTTGTCTCTCTGTAGTAGATAGCCTTCTTGTTCAACACGTAAGGACTTCTAAGCATCATTCCACAAATATCCACTGGAACCAAATCTAGTTCAATTTCATCGAAAAATTTAGATGTAAAATAAAACCTAAGCTTGCAGTTCTCAGTTACCTATAGCTTAGTGTTGTTACACACCCTTTTAAGAAAATAAGGCTTAGGATGCAATGTTGCTTCCAATTCAATTTTTGAACAACTACCTCAGATACCATATTTGCTTGAGAACAAATGTCAAACAGAGTATCTTCTTTTACATGGTTGGTTACCACCCTTATGGGAAAGATTTCATTCCTCTTTGTTGTAGAAATAAACGACAAAATAGAAGAACCAAAGCCAACATCTGAAAACAATAAACCGTCCAAACCCATAGTTGCGACTTATGCCTCGTCGCCAAAGTCCGATCTAAGATCCCATTGGATTGTTGCTACCACCATATACTTGCCCTTATTGTCTCAAAACCACCTAGGCCTCAACTCCATATGTAGCTTCCAATAATGATCATCATTGTGTCCCTTTTTCTTTCGATCGGTGCAAGAAAGTTTCTCATTGCCCTTCTTCACAAAAGTTGTTATCTTTGGTTTCTCTTTTCCTTTTTATTTGTCATCTTTTGATTGAATGTAATATATAATGACTCCACCGCCTTGTTTAACTACTTCAATATAGGTTGCTTGTACACAAACCTCATCCAAGGTAGATGGATTTAATAGAAAAATAGTATTGGGGATATACCCAAGCAAACTACCAATATGCTTCAAAAGAGTCTCTTACGTATTAAGTTGAATATTTAAATCCAATGCCTTTTTCTTCAATTCCTACGTAAATTTTTGCACACTTTGGCCTCTATGCTTCCACATAGCTTTCCATTCTATTTTTTCCTTTTGTGCATATGCCAAAGGATCTAATTGATTTTTTTAAATTTGATGTAATTTCAAACCATGAGGAAAGATTTTTTCCTTCTTGAATTGTAGTCTCCCAACATACATAAGGGTACTTTTGAGGTCTAAAATGGGCCTTTAAAGGAAATTATAAAACAATAGTGGAAATAATAAAATTAGATTAGATTACATCATCAAATATAATAAGAGAAAAAGAAAAAACTACATTTTCAACTCATGTTTTCAACTTATCTTCCTATGGGTTTACTCAAATTTCGAGTAGGAACACTTCTTAGATATAGAAATTGATTCTAAATCCAAGGAGTGTCCATGTTGCATAGTTTCAATGGACCATGCCACATAAAAAATGAGAAATACATGAAAAATGTGATTGCAATCACATTTTTTCATAAATTTCTCATTTTTCATATAGCAGGGTCCATCAAAAGTATAAAACATGGGTACTCCTTGGCTGAGTAATTAACTTTTTCATAAAACAAGTAATCCTGCTTTAAATTTTAGTAAACAATTAGGGAGATAACTCAAAAATACAAGTTGAAAAAGTAGTTTTATTGTTTTATTATTTTTTAATCTTTTTACCTTTTTACCCCAAAAATGGTGAGTAATCCCCCATGGTTTACATCATCATCTTGAATCCCATTGGTTACTATAAAGCTTATTTTGGCTTTACATTTTTCTTAGGAGGCTCGTTTTAGACCTCAAAAGTTCTCAAATGTTAACGTGGTACCTTCCAATCACATGGAGGCCAACTAAATTTCTACCTAGTCATCAATGATCTATTGTACATAGTAATATACTTCCATTTAGTGAATCTGATTGTCAAGCTTTTCAAAATTAAGCTCACCATCATAGGCTATGAAGTCGAATTAAATATCCAACATCAACAATTGCTTCTTTGAAGTGGATTTTATATGAGGAAATGGAGAAGGAGAAGAAGGACTTGAAGGAGGAGGAGGAGGGACCTTTTCAATTTTCCATAGTTTCCTTCATCCAATCTTGTAACTCTGTAGTGGTGCATGCAATATCATTTTCAGCCTTCATTGGTGAATATTTATATCAAACTTTAGTTTTCTAGAGTTGTGAGGTTTTGTGGGCTCCACCCACCCTTTTTTCCATCATACACAACATTCAAAATAGATACATAGGATTTATCATTTGCATATCACAGTCTTAGTTGTGGCTCGATGGTTAATTCGTTTTGTTGTTGTTCCATAAGGTGTGGATTCAAACCCCATCAATGCCAACTGTTTGAACGAATTAATTTTTTTGTGTTCGTAGGTGCCACGTGGTAGCCCCCCCATTGGAGAACCTAATATGCCAACTTTGTTTCCATGTGTTGCCACTTTCACTTACCTTGTCAATTGTTGACAAAACCCATGTGTCATCTCCACACTATTCCATATGTCAGTTTTAGAATGTGCCACATCACCCTTTGACTTTAACTTTTTCCCCATTGGTCAAAATCTTAAAACTTCCATTTCTTTCACATGCAGACTCTGCTCGACACAATTCAAGCTACATTGGAATTACTTCATCGAGGTATTCAACAAGGAACTATTTCCTTTAACTTTTGGAAATTTTAAATTTTATTCCATTTAATTAGGATCCTTCTGGATCACCTTGAAAACATTAACCTAACTTACCCTGGCCTATCCTAATCTAGCATGTCTCTGATATCTAGCCTAGCCTATGTTAAATTAATTTTCTCTATCATATCCTATCATACCCTACTCTACCCTATCCTACTCTATCCTAATTCTGATTGTCATATCCTAGCCTATTCTAGCTTAGTGTACTATATCTTAACTTACTCTAGACTAGCCTACCATAGAATACTCTAGCCTTCCATACTCTAGATTTTCCTGTTCTAACCTAGTTTCCTTTAGCCTACTCTAACCTACTCTATGTTAGCCTATTGTATCTTACCCTAGCCTATCCCATATTAGGCTACCATAACTTACTCTAAGCATATGATAGCCTAGCCTAGACAAGCCTACTATAGTTTATCCTAGCCTACTTCACTCTAAATTTCTCTAGCCTAGCATATCCTACTCTAAGCCTAGACTAGTGTAGTATAGTTGACTCTATACTAACTTATCTAATACAACCTTGCTTATCCTACCCTTTCCTACTCTTTCAAAGCCTACTCTATCCTAGCCTAGCCTACATGAGCCTATCCTAGTCTACTCGATCTTAGCCTACTTTGGCCTACTCCGTCCAAGCTAAGTCTAGTGTACTCTAGCCCAACCTAGCCTAAATTAGAATAGCCTAAGCTATCCTACTCTAGCCTATTATACATTGATTTATCACACTCAATCCTATCCTAACCTAACATATCCTACTATAAGCTAGCCCAATCTAGCCTAACCTCTCTTAGCTTACTCTAGTGTATCTTAGCCTAACCTACTCTAGCCTAGCCAAATCCATCCTAGTCTACCCTACTTTAGCTTAAACGACTCTAACCTAGCCTTATTTTTCTTATGGTTGCCTATCCTACTCTAACCTATCCTAACCTAGCCCACTATAACCTAGCCTACTCTATCATAGCTTATTCTAGTCTACTCTAGCCTAGAACAACCTAGCTTACTCTACCCTAACATACTCTAGCCTGGCCTACTCCATCCTACCCTAGCATATCCTATAATTACCTACTCTACTTTAGCCTAGCCTAGCATAACCTATTCTAGCCCAACATAACTTAGCATACACTATCTAGCCTAGCCTAACCTAATTTAGGCTTGTGTACTCTCATAGAGCCTAGCCTAGCCTAATTGAAACTAGCCTGGGCTAGCCTAATCTATCCTAGCCTAGCCTACTTTAGCTTAGCCTAGCCTAGCCTACTCTAACTTAACCTACTTTTTCCTAGCCTAGCCTAGCCTAATCTAATGTAGGTTATCCTTTCCCATCTTACCCTACTCTACTCTAGCCTAGCCTAGCCTACTCCAACATAGCCTAGCATAGTCTAGCCTAGCCTGATCTAGCCCAACACATCCTAAACTATTCTATCCTAGCCTAGCTTAGAGTAGCCTATCCTAAGCTAGCTTACTCTACCCTAACATAACTTACCATAACATAGCCTAGCCTAGCCTATCCTACTCTAGCCTACTATAGCCTAGTGTAATATGTCATAGCCTAGCCTAACCTACTCTACTCTAACCCATCCTACCCTACTTTATCGTAACCTAGCCTAGCTTACTCTAGCATAGAGTACTCTCGCCTAGCCTACTATATCCTCGCCTAGCCTACCCTATTCTAGCCTAGCCTAGCCTAGCCTACTCTAGTGTAGCCTGGCTTACTCTAGCATAGCCTAACATAACGTACTTTAGCCTACTAACTTAGCCTAGCTTATAATAGCCTACTCTAGGCTACCATAGCCTAGCCTAACCTTGTCTACTTAAGCCTAACCTACTCTAGGTTACCGTAAACTAGCCTAACCTATCTTACTATAGCCTACCATAGCCTACTCTACTTAAGCCTAACCTAGCCTAGCCTGCTTTAGCCTAGCCTAGCCTAGTATAGCTTGATGTCACCTAGTGTAGTCTACCTAGCATAACTTAGCCACGCATAGCGAAACTTATTCTAGCATAACCTATCCTTCCTACTCTAGCATTTCCTACCCTAGCATAACCTAAAATACTCTAGCCTAGCCTACTCTAGTCTAGCCTAGCTTACTCTAGCCTAGCCTAACCTAGAATACTTTAGCCTACTATCTTAGCTTAGCTTATACTAGCCTACTCTAGCCTAGCCTGCTCTACTCTAGCCTAGCCAAGCATAGTCTCGTGTAGCCTACAATATTCTAGCCTAACCTACTCTATCCTATCCTACTCTAGTCTACCCCAGCATACTCTATCCTAGCCTAGCCTAGCCTAGCCTACTCAAGCCTACCATCCTAGCCTACTCTTGTCTACCCTACTCTAGTTAAGCCTAGACTAGCCTACACTAGGCTACTGTAAGCTAGCCTACCTTAGCCTACTCTGGCCTAGCCTAACCTAGCCTAGCCTACCATAGCGTAGGTGACTCTAGCCTACCCTAGCTTAGTTGACCCTAGCTTACCCTTGCGTCTCCTACACTATTCTAGCCTAACCTACCCTTGCGTCTCCTACACTATTCTAGCCTAGCCTACTCTAGCCCAACCTAGCCTAGCTATCCTACTCTAGTCTACCGTACCCTAGCCTAACCTAGTCTACTTAAGCCTACCATAGCCTAGCCTACTGTAGGCTACCCTAATCTAGCATACTTTAGCCTACTCTAGCCTGCCCTAGCCTACCTTAGCTTAGCTAACTCTAGCCTACCATAGCTTACCTCACTCTAACCTAGCCTAGCTTACCCTAACCTACCCTAGCTTAGCCTACTCTAGCCTACCCTAGCCTAATTTAGCCCCGAGTCACCTAGTCTAGCCTATCTAGCATAGCCTAACCTAGCGTAGCCAGGCCTACTATAGCATAGCCTATCTTATCCCACTCTAGCATTACCTACCATAGGGTAACCTAACCTACTCTAGCCTATCGTACTCTACCGTACCCTTGACTAGCCTACTCTAGCTTAGCCTAACCTAGCTTGACCTAACTTACTCTACCCTACCCTACTCTAGCCGAACCTACTCTTTCCTAGCCTACTCTAGTGTACTAGCCTATCCTAGTGTAGCATATTGTACTAGACTACCCTACCTTACCCTACTAGCCTACTCTAGCTTAGCCTAGCCTAGTCACCCTAGGCTATACTACCTTAGCCTAACCTACTCTAGTCTAGCTTAAAATATCTTAGCCTACTTTAGCCTAATCTACTCTTGCCTTGCATACTCTATCCTAGTCTTTCATAGCTTACTCTAGCTTACCCTAGCCTACTCCCGCCTACCCTAGTCTAATCTATCCTAGCCTATCCTAGCCTATCCTACTCTAGCTTAACCTACTCTAGCCTAGCCTTCCCTACCCTATCATACTCTGCCTAGCCTTCCTTAGCCTTTCCCAACCTACTATAACTGAGTCTAGCCTAGCGTACTCTAGCCTAGCCTAGCATACTCTATCATACTCTAGCCCACCCTACCCTAGCCTTGCGCACTGTAGCCTAGCTTACCCTATCTTATCCTACCCTAGCTTAGCCTGGCCTACTCTAGCATATGCTAGCCTAACTTATTCTATTCCAACCTAACCTTGCCTAGCTTAGTCTACTCTTGCCTAGCCTAGTCTATACTAGTCTACACTAGTATAGCCTTGTCTAATCTAACCTAATCTAGCCTGCTCTAGCCTTGTCCACTCTAGCCTACTTTATTATACACTCCAATATTTCCTAGCCTAACCCAACCTACTCTTTCATCCTAGCCTACCCTCTTGTCACCAAGCCTATATTAACCTATGCTACCCTAGCATAATATATTCATAGCCTAACCCTACACTACTATATTCTTATCTAACATAACCTACCATACCTTATCGTAGCCTAGAATAACCTACCATATCCAAGCCTACTCTAAACTAGCATAATATATCTTAGCTTAGCTTATGTTAACCTACTCTAGCCTAGCCTAGAATACTCTAGTCTACTCTATCCCACTCTAGCTTTAACTTAGTATATAAAAATTTATAAAAAAAATATATACATATTGTAGTTGAGACATTTAATAAACAAATATTAGAAATCAATTCTAAAATACATTATAATTTACTTTTATAATATAGATTTAAATATAAAAACATTACTACTTTATATCATATAAGTTGTAACATTTTTCATTGCATATTATATTATTTTTATATTGATAATAAAATATAGTGTAGAATTAAATAAAATATTAATTATTTAAATTTTAAAATGATTAAAAATTAAATAAAATGAATAATATTAATAAAGAAATTATTTAATATTATTGATTTTTAAGGTAAAATAGCTTATGTTACACCACTGATTTTAATAAGTAAAAGAACTTAAATGAGACCAAAAGTTAAAATAAATCATTATTTAATTTGAATTTTTATTTAAAATATATATAATAACTTTAAATTGAAATTGAAGTATCATTTGACCCATCAATGATGCTATGCTCTGAAAATTTTTATATATCCTTGATTAATCATTATAATATATCATTAATTATTACGCTGTAAGGCGTTATTATTTGAAAACAACTTTCCTACCTGCCTATGTGTACTATTGTTAATCGTCAGATGTCTTGTTAGACGATTGAAGAAATTTGAGCCATAGATATAAAACAATTAAAAAAACAAACATAACCAAAAACCTTAATATGGAATTTCCAACATTAATCAGTCAGTCATTTGCTGCAGAGCCGCATTTGCTGCAGAGAAGGGGTAGCGGGAAGAATGAGGGGGGGGAGTTGCAGCCGCAGTGGGAACAAGCAGCAAGATTGGTAGTTATTAGTTTGTTCTGGTAGTTTTCAGATTGTCTTTTAAATGTCTTTCTTTTATTCATTCTTATCTATCTCATCTGTTGTTGTCTATTACAGTGAAGAACTGAAGAAACTTGCTGCTAAGTGAGTGCTGCGTCTGTTCCAGTTTGCCTGTGAGTGCTGCTGACTGCTGCAGTCTGTTCCAGTTTGCCTCTAGTGCTGGTCACTGCTGTTAGGTATGGCGTTCATAACCCGTTGAGTCTGCATATGGCGTTTAGTGTCCATCCTTTATGGTAGCTAAAATTTGGGCGCGGTAATGTAGTTCCTGCCATATCTGGTCAATTGAAATGAAGTTTAGATCATAGTTTTTGTTCATTTTGCTGAGTTGTTGCACGCCATCATCAATTATTACTGAATTTTATGGTATTGTGACTTGGGTCATTCTCTGTCCCACATTTTGCACTTTGGCTTTTGCAGAGTGTTAAAATTGCTGACCAGGGACTTGTTTGTCTATGTGAGTGTTTTTTTAGGTTTGATAATGTTAATAACTTAACTACATTCAACACTCGTTCAGTCTGCATATTTCTAAATTGGAAACCTTCTCTCTGCAGAAAGAAGATTGCCCATTTTCTTTGTTCAGTTTCGGTCCCTTCGCTTTCTCTGCCTCCATTGTTACGTTTTGTTGCGGATTCTCAAGGAATCTATGAAGAGCAGATCTGTGGTTTCATTTTCGATGCGTACACATGGGTGTTGACCTATATGTTCTCAAGCGTTTCTTTTCTTGCTTTTCGCTTATTTCGTTTAGTTGATGATTCTGTCTGTACAACTGTATTTTTGTTTAAGGGCCTGCAGAGGTTATACTACTATATATTTAGTATTTACTATTAAGGAATGTGTTGATAGATATCTACCAAGTACATGTATGTGATTTGGAGAATTTCCCTTCCCACTGGGATTGTTTGTGCTTAATAGAGGGGTCAAAGCAGTTGGTGTCCATCGGTAGTAGATAATAATCCACCGCTTCCAATGAAGGACAGGGTAATCTTTGGTAGAGAGATACCTATAACACAGTTACCGATCAAATAGGTAACCTGACCTCAAAACGAGAACTCTAGCCCAAAGAGTCTCAAAAAACATGAAAAAACACCCCAAAAACAAAAAGTGTGTCTTCCAGAACGCACTTCGTTTTTTTTTAAGGTCAAATTTCAACATTTTATAAAATTATGGTAAAAACAAAATTGTTTCCTGAAAAAAGGATTGAAAAAACACCCTCAAAACAAAACCAGTTGATGTTGGAATAACAAAAAAAAAATTTGTGTCATACTTTTGGCATTTTTAAAAATAGAAATAACATTTTTTAATTTTTAAAATTCAAACATTAAAAAAAAACCTAAAATTTAAGAAAAAAAATAAATTTAAAAAATAAAAACATTTAAAAGCTTAAAATTTAAAAATATAGGAAGATAAAAAAACAAAATAAAAATTTTAATTCAAACATTAAAAAAAAAAAAAAAAAACCAGAAATAAATTAATTAATTAATTAATTAAAAAAAAAAAACCCCCTAAAATTTAACGAAAAAACAAATTTTAAAAAAATAAAAATAAAAAAATTAGATTAAAATTTAAAAAATACAAAAATTAAAAAATAAAAGTAAAAACAAATTAAAAATATTAAATTTCAAAAAAAAAAAAAAACAAGTTAAAAAAAAAGGAAATTATAAAAAATTAAATATAGAAATTAAATTTAAAAAAGAAAAAAAAAGATTAAATAAATTTAAAATAATAATAATAATAATAATTTAATACAAAAAATTAAATTTAAGGAAATATATTAAATTTTAATAAATTTAAAAATTTAAAATAAACATTTAAAAAAAAAATTATTTAAATTAAAAGTAAAAAAATGAAAAATTAATTAAAAATAAAAAAATAAAAATAAAATACAATGAAAATATTAAATTTAAAACAATATATATTATAAAAACTAATAAACTATTTTATTTTATTTTTAAATTATAAAAAATAAAATATATATATGAACTTAAATTAAAATATGTATATATATCAGATTTTAACAACAACGAAAAAAAAGAGAGAGAGAGGGGTTAATATTAAAATAACAAACTAAATTTAAAAACAAAAATATTAAATTTTAATAAATAAATGAATAAACAAATAAATTTTGAAAAAAAAAAAAAAAAAACATTGTTAAAACAAAAACTTTAAAAATCAATTAGAAATGGAAAATTGAAAAAAAAAAAAAATATATATATATATATATATATATATATATATAAATTTAAAAACAAATTAATTTAAAAAAATTAAGTTTAATTTAAAAAAATCTAATTTTAAATATACAATTTTAATTGAAATATAAAAATATAAAAATTTTATGTAATTAACAAAAAAATAATAATAATAAAAAAGTAAAACATTTAAAAAACAATATTAAATCCAAATAAATTTAAAAAAAAAATTATACTAAAAAACTAACCATAAAACTTAATAATAAAGAAAAATTATGAAATTAAATAATTAAAAAAAAAACAACAACAACAACAATTTAAAAAAATAATAATAATAATAATAATAATTATTTAAAAAATAAAAATAAAAATAAAAATAAAAACAAATTAAATAATTTAAAAAAAAACAACAACAACAACAATTTAAAAATAATAATAATAATAATTATTATTATTATTATTATTATTATTTAAAAAATAAAAATAAAAACAAAACAAACAAATTTTATTTTAAATAAAAAAATTAAATTTAAAAAGGAGGCCAAAAAAAAAAAAAGTGAGGGTTGGTGGTGGTTGGGGCGGCGGGCCGCCCCCGTCGTGCCGCCCAGCCGACCCCCGGCGCCCAGCGGGCGGGCCTGTGCGGGCGCCGGGGGGAATCGGCCCTCGGACTAGGCAGGGCCGTGAGGCCGGCTGGCCACCCCCGTGGCGCCGCCCGCCGCCCCCACCACCACCAACCCCTCTTTTTTTTTTTTTCTTTTTTTTTTTTTCTTTTTTTAAATTTAATTTTTTTTATTTAAAATAAAATTTGTTTTGTATTTTTTTTTTTTTTAATTCTATTATTATTATATTTTTAATTTTTAATATATCTATATATGCACCAAGCCGCCCCCCGCCCCCACCACCAACAGCGATTGTATTTTATTTTATTTTTTATTTTTTTTTATTTCAAAAAATTAAAAAAAAAATTTAATTAGATTTTTTTATTTAATTTTTTTTTTTTTTTTTTTTTTTTGGGTTAATTTTAAAATTTGTATTTATTTTTTCTTCTTATTATTATTTTTTTTAATTTAAATTTTTAAATTTTTTTATTTTATTTTATTTTTATTATCTAAATTTTAATTTTGTATTTTTAATTTTTTTTAATATATATATATATATATATATATATTTCTTATTATATGTTTTTTTTAAATAAGTTAGAAAGAAATGTTTTGATGTTTTTTTTTGAGTCAATTTTGTTTTTCTTTAAATTATGTTTTTTTCAAAATTTGTCATTTCCTTTGATATAATTTTCAAATATTTTTGTTTTTTTCTAATTCATTTTTATTTAAATTTTTTATTTTCGAGGTATTTTGTTTTTAACATTTATTGTTTTTATATATTTTTTTTTTAATCTAAGTTTTGTGTTTTATTACCAACATGAAAATCACCACTCTAAAAAAAAAAAAAAAGGTTGATGCAGCATCAATACGTTTCGAAATTAGCATGAAAATCACCTCTAAAAAAAAAGGTTGATGCAGCATCAATACGTTTTGAAATTAGCATGAAAATCACCACTAAAAAAAAAAGTTGATGCAGCATCAATACGTTTTGAAATTAGCATGAAAATCACCGCTCTAAAAAAAAATTGATGCTACATCAATACATTTCAAAATTAGCATGAAAATCACTAACATTTTAAAACAAATATTCATACTTCATAAATAAAAATATTAAAGTGTTAAAAATGTGCACCAAAAAAAAAATGGTGATTCTGCATCACCACTTTTCAAAATCGAGTGCTTTTTATGCTACCAAAAAAAAGTAGGTAACATTGCGGTTACCTATTTCATCGGTAACATTGTTCTATATGCTATGTTCCTGGTTTCAACATTCAGTTTGCAATACAAATTGTACAGTTTTAGAAACGTTAGGAACAAGATGAGCCGAATCATATCCCTCATTCTACTTAGTTTCATTCCCCTGTAACGATGGGTATTCCCGCTTTAAAGGTCGATGTTGAGCGGATTGCCAAACACCACATTGCAAACGTAGCTTTTCTAGCTCTTGATGTTTACTTTCAGGGGAATTTTATGGTCATTTGTATCTTATACTTGTACAGTGCTAATGATAGTAACCTCATGGAACTCTTGGTTCTGGATAGCTTCAGTTTAGTTATTGCTTTTATTTTTATTTATGCTTAGTTTTGGAGTCTCTATTTGGTGTGTTGCATTTTGGGCTGCAAATTTTAGCAGGCTGAAGTTCATTTTCAAGTATATTTATGTTCTGCTTATTTGATTTGAAATTTGAATCATGGTTCAGATATGTCCAATTTCTTCCTGTTCTTTTTTCTTAGTACCTTTTGTTCTCGTTAGTTGTTCTACCTAGGGTGATTGCAACACAGAACACTTGAGACCTTGTGGATGGAATGAGTGAAGGTCAGCGTCAGGGTAGTATGCCACCAGAGATAGAATGCAACATTCTTATTGTCAAATAAAATGAAAACCTTTCAATTGGGGCCAAGGGATGTACTAACTCGGTTTTCTTCCAATTTGTTTCAAACCTGAGAAGAAACAATAAGAAAATTCCTATGTTTGAACAATCAGCAGATTTGCCAAAAAACTCTTTGTGGAAATTTACAACGTAGTACAGGACATATAGCTAAAATCTTCTAGCTAGCTTTACCAAATGAAACAACTATGTGCTTTTTGTATGTTGCATCATCATGTGCACATATTATCAAACAGGAAAACTGATTTCCTGTTACACATCTTTCTTTGTCAACACCTATATAATTACTCAATCTCTTAAACATCCATTATATCTCATTTCATAGTCAAGAAGCCAAGTTACCAAGAATAAATGAAATAAGAAATTAGCAAAGATCTTTACCCATTGAAATGGAGCTATCTGTATTTATTTATATCATATTGGATCCATGTAAATGCATTAGCCACAGAAATAAACAAGATATGGCCTATAATACCAATAAATATTTATAGACCTTTCCAAGTCCTATAGATATTCAAAGGCAAATCATCTGTTTGATCCTTTTTTTACAGTCGAGTACATTCAGCACCTGTTGTTGTGTATAAACTTGTGTTTGCACATGTTAAAATCATGGCCATATTTACTTGCAGACTTCAATTTCATTGAAAATTGATTACCCTGTACCAACAAAACAACCTCTATTTTCCTATGTCTCCACCTTTCTGTTGAATTGTCTTAGTATGTTGTCAGCTTTATAGAAGGAGAAGTTGTTCAAAACCTCCCAAATTTTTGTAAGAATTGCTTTCAATTCCATGTACTTGTGTAACTTCTTATTGATCATACCCTGAATACTTATCCTACAGTCTCGTAGGATTAAAATCATGGCCATATTTACTTGGTTATCTTCAGGCATAATTATTGTTCTATTAATCACACGATTCAGAGTAACCTCCATTGGTAGTAGATAATAGTCCACCACTTCCAATGAAGGACAGGGTAATCTTTGGTAGAGAGATGCCTATATGCTCTGTTCCTGGTTTCAACATTCAGTTTGCAATATAGATTGTACAGTTTTAGAAACGTTAGGAACGAGATGAGCTGGATCATATCCCTCATTCTACTTAGTTTCATTCCCCTATAACGATGGGTATTCCCGCTTTAAAGGTCGTTGTTGAGCGGATTGCCAAACACCACATTGCAAACGTATGTGATAACATTCCCGCTTTAAAATGAAATCATCTTCAAACGTATGTGATAATTTATCATCACAATAAATATTCTTAACCAGCTTGAAATAAGCCATAGGAAAAGTCCCATCAGCAGATATGGTTACATATAAACTACCGAACAACAATTTCTTCATATTGTACTATGTGTTCGAGTTTCTACAAACAATCATAAACTTTGAAAAGAAATAAACTTTACAACAGTGGGTGCTATAGAGTGTGCATTATCAATGATCACAGAGGTAACCTTGTCTTTGCAATAAATTTATAAATTCTTAGGTGGGAATGATCCTTCTAGAATGCAAGCTAAACAATATTTTTCTGAGGTTCAACTAAGTGGACATTAAGAGAGTAGTGAATTGGATCAATTCTTTTAAAGCAAGTTATTAGGAATTGTTGTAGTTTGAAACCTTTCCTTTGAGTGGCACTTTTATAGTTCAGTAAACCTGATATAAGACGGCTTGGCTTACATATGCTTCCATAGATTTATCCTTCCCAATTCTCCAAGGCCACTTTACAATCGATCAACTTTTTATGACATGAAAAGAAAAGGAAGGATGCAGGGAATTTTGTGGTATCATTTATGGATTTTGAAAACCAATAATGTCTTCCATATTTATGGATTTTGAAAACCAATAATGTCTTCTATATTTATGGATTATGGATTTTGTCTCTATATTGTTAAACAGTAATGTCTCCTATTTCAATGGGCTTTCCCTGCCTAGTGCCATTCTCAAATAACAATTAAGTCTCTGTTTGGTGTGTTGCATTTTGGGGCTGCAAATCATCTATTTGATCCTTTTTTACAGTCGAGTACATTCAGCACCTATTGTTCTGTATAAACTTGTGTTTGCACATGTTAAAATCATGGCCATATTTACTTGCAGACTTCAATTTCATTGAGAATTGATTGCCTTGTACCAACAAAACAACCTCTATTTTCCTATGTCTCCACCTTTCTGTTGAATAGTCTAAGTATGTTGTAGGCTTTATAGAAGGAGAAGTTGTTCAAAACCTCCCAAATTTTTGTAAGAATTGCTTTCAATTCCATGTCCTTATGTAACTTCTTATTGATCATACCCTGAATACTTATCCTACAGTCTCGTACTTGCCCGTTTGCTGGATAAGATAGAGTCTTTCTCAAGTCCGTTAATTTTATATGAGCAAGTCATTAGCACTTTCAAATAATTGTCCTAAAAAACATTCCAGCTTAGAAGAGTGCAAATTTAGGAAACTTGAGATGAAGGTTATAGCGAGATTATCTTTATTAAGCAGTTTGCAGCGTTCTTTCATTATCAATGTTTATCTACTCCTCTAGAAATTGGTCCACAATTATTCAATATCTTCAAGCATAATCATTGTTCTATTAATCACACGATTCAGAGTAACCTCCATTGGTAGTAGATAATAGTCCACCGCTTCCAATGAAGGATAGGGTAATCTTTGGTAGAGAGATGCCTATATGCTCTGTTCCTGGATTCAACATTCAGTTTGCAATATAGATTGTACAATTTTAGAAACGTTAGGAACGAGATGAGCCAGATCATATCCCTCATTCTACTTAGTTTCATTCCCCTGTAACGATGGGTATTCCCGCTTTAAAGGTCGCAGTTGAGCAGATTGCCAAACACCACATTTCAAACGTATGTGATAACATTCCCGCTTTAAAATGAAATCATATTCAAACATATTCCCTCTAGCCCTTTTATGGGCAAAGGTGGTTCTCTTCCTTGGAAGTAGTAAGTGTTAGCGCTGAGGTGAAAGGCAGGGGAATTGAAATGTCCTCTATTAGCTACATGTCTTTGATTCCTTCTCATCTTTCTTCTTTCCAATATAAAAAAGTGATTGAGTGGCAATTTGGACGTCTTCCGGGGTAAATGCAGTAAGTGTGTCTTCATCCAGAACAGTGATTTATGACCTACTCTAAATTCTGATTGCAATGGCTAATGTTGAAACCAAAAACCCTGTTGTCAAAACCATAGAAATCTACCCTGTTTGGAACTTGAGAAGTCGCATTGCACCTCAAAATTCTTTTAATAGCTTCAAATCTTAAGTGTTCTTTATGTTTAAGTGGGATTCTGTCTCAGTCCTGAATGGCTAAGAAATGCTGAAACTTTATTTTTGAGTTGTCATCTACTCTGCCTTTTCAGCATGCATTTTATGATTGTACTTTAAAGGATTGTTGCAAATACCGTGTTGGTGAATATATTGTCGAGGCATGTAGCTTATGAGGAAAATTGCGGAAAATATTGACAAATCTATAAAACAAAAGGAAAAAAAATACTTTCTTATTCCATTTTCTTAAACATCTATGGTAATGACAACCTCAAACAAACGCATTGTTACATGAAAATGAAAATAAAACAAATATATAAGATTTATGGGATGTTGAGCGTACATTACATGTTGATACTGAATCTAAATTACAGTCCTGACTTTTGAAAGGCTGATGCAAAATCACATAAAAAAAATAATAATAAATTTATCTCATGATTCGTCAAAATGAGTCAACTTGATGCTACAGTGATAAATATATAATGAAATCGTTAATTCCCTCTACCCCTTTTATGGGCAAAGGTGGTTCTCTTCCTTGGAAGTAGTAGGTGTTAGTGCTGACGTGAAAGGCAGGGGAATTGAAATGTCCTCTATTAGCTACATGTCTTCGATTCCTTCTCATATTTCTTCTTTCCAATATCAAAAATTGATTAAGTGGCAATTTGGATGTCTTCTGGGGTAAATGCAGGGAAAATTTCCACTTCATGCCCTATAATTTTGGCAACTGATTTCACTGTTTATTTCATTTTGTTTTTATTTACACAATTCTGTAAAGTGAAAATTAAAAAAAAAAAGAGCAAAACTCAGCGAGAATAAATTAGGACATGTAAAAACGTGGAAAATTAGGAGATATCGGAGAGTTGTTCACCACCGATATAATTTGCATAATGTAAAAACGTGGAAAACTAGGAGAAATCAAAGAATTGTTCACCACCGATATAATTTGCATTGTTTTATGGGTGTTGTTTGACATATTAAACCTCTCTGATACTATCTACGACACTGCTTAACGTATCATATTTCAGTGCATTTTTACATCACGGCTATGAAAATTCAAACATGACCGCGCTATTCCAATCTTCAAGGGACTTGATCTTTTCTAATTAGCTTGTTTTTTTCAAACTTAAATATTTTGGGTGTATTAGAAGTTTTTGATGGTGTTAAATCAATTTCCACAATAAAAAATATAATTTAAACAAAGCAATTACAAGATTCTTCAAAAAAAATTACTCTAATTTAGACCACTTTTAGCTGTCAAAACAATTCCTCAGTGTTCATAAACAACTCCTTTTCAATGATTTTGATGTCCCAATCTTATCAACAGATTTAAGAGTTCAAAAGATGAAATAGTTGTTCACTTGGCCAATAAGATAAAGTTGTCTTTTGATAATTGTTATTTGAATTACTTAATTTAAATTTTATTTTGAGACTTTAAATAATAATTACAATTTCATATTAATAAATTGAAGAAATATTATTTTCCTATGTTTTGTACAACATTCTTTCTAACACCATCAACAATTTTATGATTTAGTTTTTTATATTCAACATAATCATTAGTTTTAACTTAACTAATATTTATATACAAATTATCAGTAATTTTTATATATTAAAATTTAGATTAATTTACAAAAACTAACTTTTCAAGCAATAACTATAGCTTCATCCATGATTTTCAGGAAAAACATTAGTTTTACATATAGGCATATTTTTTTCAATCACAGACGTCATTAATTTTTAACTTACATCTACCTAATAATGGTCCACTTCAACTCTCTTTAACTGCTCATGTAGTTCTATAGGAATCGTAATTATACATCTAATTGAAAACGACATATAAACAATTTTAATTATTAGTTTATCTTCGTTTTTAGAAAATGGCAACAAATCTTACTCAGAATGTTATTTCCTCCATGCTCTCAGGGAAAAGTCATATTCAACCATTTTTACAAATCGTTGAACTTGAATGTATTACATCAATGCAAAGTTCAATAGTACGATATCGCACCGTCATCTCTGATGGCACACATATGAAGCGCCTTATGCTTCCAATAACTTACAATGACTTCGTTAAAAGAAGCTTGCTACAAAAAGGTTCAATTATACATGTTAAAAATTGGACTACGTCAACTATTGGTCCATCAATGTAAGTTTGTTACAAAATTCTTATTTAAACTTTACATATTTCCTTCATATCACTTTTCACTCTAACAATTGATCTTATTACTATCATTTACCATGTAGGTCTATAACGCTACTAGACTTTGATATTTGTACTACTTCTGCACCTTTATTTGGTATTCCAAAAAATCTGAGTATCCCAATCACTTCTCAAGAAGAAGATCTGTCGTCATCAAAACAACAACCTTCGTCGAAAAGGCACTGCACCATTTCAGACATTCCTACTGCATCCATTACACCAGTCCAAATTCCAATCAAAGCAATAAACCCTTACCATTCAAATTGGTGTGGATATGTTCAAAGAAAGACACCTCTTTGACAATTTCAAAATCAATATGGTCCTGGTAAAGTGTTTGGCTTCGACCTCTACGATGCAGAAGGTGGGGAAATACACATTACATGTTTCAACAATGTTGCCGATTCTTTCTTTGATAAAATCCAAGTTGGAAATATGTACATTGTCTCAAAAGGCAATGTGAAAATGGCTAATAAACAATACAACCACTTAAACAATGAATGGGAAATTTTGTTAAATGCTACATCTACCGTTGATCATGTTTCCAATGAAAGAAGATCCAACCCAACGGTGCATTTCAATATAAAATCAATCAATGATATCAAAACAATAAACGTCAACTCCATTGTTGATGTTCTTGGTATTGTTACTAGCATTTCCAATCCATGCACCATACATAGAAAAGACGACTCAGAAGTTACGAAACAAACAGTAAATCTTCAAGACATGTCTGGATATAACATGGATGCAATCTTTTGGGGAGATAATTTTGATGGAGTATCAAAAGAAATTTCCAACTTATGTGCTACAGGAAATAATCCCATCATAGCAATCAAGTCTACTCGTGTTGCTGAATTTAATGGGAAAAATGTCGGTACTACAACAAGATCGATTATTCTTGTAGATCCTGACATCGAAGAGGCTAATATCCTAAAGTCATGGTTTAGAAAAGAAGGTTCCACTACAATTTCTACACCACTAACAAAAAAATATTCACCCTATTTTGGCCATCAACCCAAGAAAATAACGATTGCGAATATTTACAATATCGACCCCTCGGATATACCTACATTCTACCAAGTCAAGGGGACAATAAAAAAAGTATACATGGACAATTTGTACTACCTATCATGCCCATCTATTGTTGATAAGAAAAAATGCATGAAGAAACTTATTCCAAAGAATGCAAAGACATGGTATTGCCCTAAATGCAACACCGAAGTAACTGACTGTGATTACAGATACTTACTAAAGATAGATCTACAAGATCACACTGGTCAGCTGCTTTCAACAGTTATTTTTGAAGACGCAGCATCTACAATTCTTGGATTTAATGCAAGGGACTTCTATTTGTTATCTGAGGATCCTGATGTAATAAAGGAAATTGTCTCCAAAGCACTATGGACAGACCACATCTTCACACTATCAGTGAAGACAAAAACATTTAGAGACATAACACGCTTGAAATGTGTTATCATCAAAGAAGAGAGCTTGCAATTCTCAACGGAATGCAACAACATCCTTCAAGCAATCAATAAAATCTCAATATCATAGATAAATATGATTACAAGTACTCTTGCCTTATTTATAATTTGTATTATCTTATTTTAAAAATACGATTATAAACAATATTCTTTCATATGCCTTTCCAAACATATCTCTTACTCTTTACTCATATATCTTCCAACAAAACATCTAAT
This sequence comes from Pinus albicaulis, assembly GCA_034641835.2. Lineage (NCBI taxonomy): Eukaryota > Viridiplantae > Streptophyta > Pinopsida > Pinales > Pinaceae > Pinus > Pinus albicaulis. The sequence continues at coordinate 496,095,367 of CM076570.1, read as the reverse complement.
TGTGTATAATTTCATTGAAGGTAATTCACAATACTTTAACTTTTTCCCTATTAACAAATCAACCAACTTTACACATTACATATCCAATTACATTCATATACATCTTTAAAATACTTAAATATAATCTCAAACATATTGTTATCAACTCGTTACACATCTTATTATCTTCCTCTACAGCTAGAAATTACTAAAACTTCATTTCAAACACATTGTTCTAATAATATATTAACAAAAATAAATTGTAAACTTCAATTTCTTTTTTCCCCTTCCATAAAATAACATGGTTATTGTCTTCCCAACTAACATTGTCACTCCATCTCTCTTTCCTGTAGGTGCATTAACTTGTCGAAATGTCTACTACTTCTAATGATGAATGCGCGCGAAGATACTATGCAGCAAATAAAGAACAAATAAATGCACGTCGATGTGCAGCTTATCATGCTAAAAAAGCCCTCAAATATTCTGAAACAAACAAAAGGAAAAATAAAAGTCAAAATTTATCGTCAAGAACATACAATGGAAATTCACAATTACCACCAAACGATTCTCACTCTGAAAGCAATTCTCTTTCCCAATTTACAAATCGACCATCTTTTCAGCAAACCACTCTACCAAATTCATCCAAAGCTCATTCGCCACCAGCCTCCATTCCACATGCTTTCAACGACGCTCATAATAATGATGCTCAAACAAATTCACCATACCTCATTCAACCCCTCCATCCATTACACATGCTTTCAACAACATTCATACTAATGATGCACAACATGAATTTCGTGCAAGAATTGATAGGCTTGCACCTAAATCATCATGCTCCATTTGTCTTGAATCCTATCATGGAATCCATATCTGCATGTCGAACCAAATCTATTATTGCTAAAGATGCATGTCTGAAAAAAACATTCACCGTTTCTCATTATCAAACAACATGGACCCTGGTCCTCAACCACTTGTCCTGGCTGCTCTTTCACAAATAGAATAAATGCTTATTGCTAGGGTTAACCCTATCCTCCAAGTAACACATGCACGTGGTGGCCAGTATAAATACATTGGCCACACAATTTGCTTTCCGCAAGACATTACAGAAATTGCATGCATGTTGCCACGACGTGTTGAAGACTTGGATATTTTAATTGTTACCTGTCAAAGTAATGACCTTCAAGCTTATGACTGCATTGTAAATAGACATCGAGTTCTCGCCGCATTAGAATACAAACTGAGAAATGATCCTTACTATAGGAGTGCTTGCATTGATAACAATGCACTATCATCCTTACCAGAACTCCCAACCGATATCTCCTCATCCCTACACCATTCCAATACCACCGATCCAACTTCTCAACTGTCAATCGAAACACAAATTTTCCCGACTGAAGATTCCGTAAACCAATACCCACACCATACATCATCATTCATTCCCACTATACCTAATAGAAATACAGAAATCCAAGAAATATGGCATTATTTACATTCATAAAACCACCATTCTGCTACTAGAATCCAATGGCCACCAATAAGCTTATCCCCAATCAATGAATACAACATAGAAGGTCTACTCTCTATGGCTTTCCCAACGCTATTACCCACAGGAGCTGCACTACCTAATCAACCAAGAATAAACACAGTGCAGTTACTTGAATACACACTTCATCTTCTGCATTACCACGATAACAGATTCGACAAGCACCCTCGCTTCTGCTACTACATATACAATTTGATGATGTGTCATCGCAGTCAAGCAACAGCATCCTTCTTTGTAAAAAAAAACATTGGAGATGGATTCCCAACATCAATCCAAGAATTGAACATCCGATTACAACAATTTCCAGACGACAAATTGGCAGAACAAGTGATGCGCTTCGATAGCTCTCTACGTGGCACAAGATCTTTTTGGCACAAAGCTAAAAATGAACTGACAAACATGATATCTCAACTCGGTTGCCCAACGTTCTTCTTCACATTAAGTGCAGCTGATACAAAATGGTCTAATCTTCATGCAATCATGCCAAGAATTCCACCTCCTTATGTTGCAATACAACACAAATGGAGAAATGATAACATTATCTCTAACCCCCACTTAACATCGCTATATATGCACCACATATTCACAATATTTAATGAAGTTATATTGGAGAAACACTTGCAAACAAAAGACTACTGGTATAGGTATCTACTCTACCACATTACTTTCATAATTCTCTATACATCAAGCTCCTTCTATTTCAAAATTTAAAAAAAAAAAAAAAAACATCCTTCGCAGGTATGAATGGCAACATAGAGGATCAGCGCACATCCATGGCTTCCTCTGGATACAAAATGCACCTGATATGGAGACTCTTAATTGGGATAACATAGAAGCAGTTTATCGTGCTAAACAATTCTTCGACAAATACATATCAGCTTGGAACCCTAGGCTTTCCACAATTTCTAGCCAATCAATTTCTCAAACAAATGTAGAAGACCCTTGCTTATTGTCTACGTCAGATATTATTAGAAACAATCCTTTTAATGATTATTTCCAACTTATCAATTGCATTGAGAGACACACAAAATGCACTGAAAACACATGCCTCAGGAAAAAAGGCTCTTCATTCGAATGTCGATATAAAGCACCTTGGGAATTACATGCACATTCCTCCTTGTTCATTAACTTCAATGGCCAAAAAACATACACCCCCGCTCGCAATGATGATCGACTAAATACCCATAACCCTACCATCCTATCTATCTGGCGTGTGAACATTGATTGCCAACCAGTACTCTCAATCCATGCCGTTCAGAAATATATTGTGAAATATGCATCCAAAGCAGAAAAGAAATCCGAAACATTCCATGACATGCTACGTAGAATTGTACTCGCTTCACCCAATGTTGACCCAGCAACATCTGCATTTCGAAAATTCTTTGCAGAATCTCTTGTTGATCGTGACATAGGAGCACAAGAAACCTGTCATATGATACAGAAATTACCACTAACATTGTGCTGTCGCTCCTTCTTCCCTTTAAATGTAAGCCAACAAATCTATATGCACCTTCCAGAGAATAACACCACCACTCCTCCATCACCACACTTCGTAGATACATACATCCATCGCCTATCTCCCTTAGAATCCACATCACTTATAGAAATAGCAAGATCATGGTCATATGATCCCCGTCGTAAGACAAACAAATGGAAACAAAGACCCGAACAAGCAATTCTTCGTATCATACCACGCTATTCCTCAATACCATCAACCACCAACTCTTCTTATGCTGACTTCTGTAGAGTTGAACTTATGCTTTACAAACCATTTCGCCATATCGCGAGTGACATAGGAAATTCTGCTGAAGAATTTATCAGAAATTGGCAAGCATTTCGTCCATTTTACAAACCGTGGCATCAACACCGGACACTATATGATATCAATCCTCCTGCAAATGATAACACTACTCAAGAATTCCATCCTCCAGAAACCATGGACCTAAACGAATGGGAATTACTCTCTCAGTTGTACCCTACAGATGAACTGCTCATAAATGACATTCAAATGCTTGGTCTTCGTGGTTTTGATGATAGCCATAACTGGAATGATACAACTATTCCATTGCATCTCCAAGAAATAGGTGCACATTTCATTGAGAATAATCGCTCTGTCCATCGCATTATTCAAAAAAATACAGATACTCTAATGTGCCTTAGCTCATTATCTTACAATGCAAAAAAAAAGCTCTGGATATTATTCGTGCTCGCTCCAATAAGAAGGATATCTTACCTGCTCTACAAATGATAATACAAGGCACTACTAGAACTGAGAAATCCCTTCTTATAAATTGCATCATAGAAATGCTCATAGCACTTGCTGGCTCAGAACCTTCACCAATCATGCTCCTAGCCCCTACAGGTGTTGCAACATTCAACATACAAGCATCGACAATCCATTCTGCTCTCCACCTTCCAATAAAAGATCTTACACCATTAGAAGGCAGTGCTCTTGTAAAATTTCAAGAAGAACTTGAGCATATTAGGTACATACTAATTGATGAAATGAGCTTCATTGGACCTAAGCTTCTTCACCACGTTGATGAACGGTTTCGTGAGGCATTTCCATTAAAGAGAAACTTACCATTCGGCGGTTGTTCGATTATATTAGTTGGTGATCTCGGCCAGTTACCACCCGTCTAAGACATACCACTATATGCAAGGACAAGTCATGGAACCGCATTATGGAACACATTCACAACAGTGATCATATTGGACAAAATATTTCGTCAACAAGGTCAAAGCAATGCTCAAGTTATTTTCAGAAATGTCCTCCAAAACATTAGAAATGCAAATCCAACAATTGAGGACTACAACATCCTTATGACGCGAATAGACTCTTTCTTGTATGAAGATGAAATACATTCTTTCCATGATTCTATACATCTATTTCCAACAAACGCTCAAACATTGGACCATAACAAGCAAATGATCAAATCTTTAAACACTCCAGTTGCAAGATCAATCGCAGAAGACGACACCACATACTCTACATTCTCTTCAAACGAAGAGCAATTAGAGCAGATTGTCTACCTTTGCAAAGGGCAAGAAGTAATGTTGACCTCCAACCTTTGGGTTTCAACAGGGCTTGTTAATGGTTCCATCAGGGAAATCATATCCATCTTCTACAAAGAATCAACTTCACCTCCACAACTTCCAACATTTGTAGTAGTTGAATTTCCAAAATACATCGGCCCTGCTTGGGATGAAACAAACCCCACTCACTTACCGATTCCTGCAATAAAAAGAAACGGTCGTATGCAAATTTCACTAAAAATGGCTTGGGCTTTGACTATACATAAATCTCAAGGTATGACTCTGCCACAAGCAATGATAGACATTGGAAAAACTGAACGACAAGGCCTCACGTTCACAGCAATTTCAAGAGTCCCTTCACTACAGAATCTCTGAATTTGCCCTGCATTCAGTTTCGACCGTTTCATGAAAATGAAGGACAACAAAAATATTGCTCGCAGAAAACAAGCAGAAGAACGTCTCCGTTCAATGTCTGCTACAGACGACCAACTCCATTCCATATGTTAACATCTCCAAAAGGTTTCCACATATCATCGGCTCCATATTTCTTTCATAGCGTATCATTTCTACCTATTACCAACAACTTAGTTTACTCATTATTAATACATAGTTTAAATTATTAAACTCGTTATATATTTCTTAACTATTTGCTTCTAACATTTTCTATCTTTAAATTCGTTATATATTTCTTAACTATTTGCTTCTAACATTTTCTATCTTTTGACACAGAACACATCGACTCAAAGATATCACAACTACAAAACCATTGCATTCCATATATAGCATCTCGTAAAGCTTTCCAAATATTATAAACTCCATAAAATTTTAAGCACACAACATTTCTACCTACTAACATTAACCTAATTTACTAATTATTAATAAATGGTTCAAAATATACATTCTTGATATAATGCTTACCTATTTGCATCTAACAATTTCTTTGTTTTGAAACAGAACAGATGGATTCCCAGATATCGCAAATACATAACTACAACACAGAGATAGATGCAACAATTCATTCATTGCAGGAGATACAAAAAAGATTCCTGCCAATCCCAAATCCAAATGTGCCACTATACAGACTGCGACCAACTATAGATTTATTACTTAAAATAAAATCTACTATCAAACGTATAATCCACATACACGAACGAGATAAATTGAGAAAAGCAAGAGCAAAATGGCAATCCAGAAATAGGCATCTGCAATTCCGAATAAATCTCCAATGGTGTTCAGTCTGCCATCGATCGACCTGCATCTACGACTGAACGTTTCCAATCGCATATTACAGGTAAGTTCAATTTCAATCAATATAATTTCTTTACAATAGAATTCACACAAAACCTCATTGAAGTCAACTTGAACAAGTTATTCTACATTTTCAAATAAATATATATTCCTCTAATTTCTCAAAAAAAAAAATTTCTTTGCAGGTTCGTTACTACATCAGCGTATCTCCTGCCTCTTCACCAACCTCAGCATCAATCATCCTCTTCATGATATACTTGTAGTCTTTTACAAAAAATACAATTTCATTGCAAAATACTAACATGCAATGTACATTTCTACAATTGCAAACTCTTCAAAATTACATTTCAAACATTGTACATTCTACAAATTTCACGTAATAGAAATAAATTGCCATATTTCTTTTCAACTATGAAAATGCAACCTCCATTTCAAACATTATACATTCTATATACATATCTCCAATGACATATATATATATATATATATATATATATATATATATATATATATATATCAAAATAATTACAGCTCATCTCATTCTACCATTTTCCTTACGGCGTTTCCTTTGCAACATTAGGTGCAATTTCTAGTAATATTTGTTGTGAATCAAAATAACTCACCTGTCACCCTTGATTACAATAACCTCACATTGCGATGACTTTGATTTACCGCAAATATTGGTTTGATTCAATTAGGATAAGGAAAACATTCACTAACAATAACACAAAATTGTTAAATGATATTTCTCATTTAAATTTTCTATGTATATTTTAAATAAATATTTAAATTTAGGTGATAATTTTTATATTTGTTATATATTTTAAATAAAAATTCAAATTCAAAAAAAATCTCACAAATAAATAAAAATTAATTTAAATCAAACAAAAGTATAGATTAATTACATTGAAATTATACGATTGGAGAAAGGAAAATGAAATGCATTGGAATGTTGAACATGTGTACCTGCATATCAAATTTCATATTCTTGTGGTTTGAAAACTTAAAGAAAATTGAAGAAAGGACTAGGTTATCTAATGGGGCAAAGTTGAGGGAAAATCTATCTCTAATTAAATCTCTCAATTAAAAGAGATTATTGATTAAAACAAATTATTCATTGCAGAAATGGTTTGACATTTTGGTTTCACTTAATTAAAAGAAAATACTCGTTAGATTGATATTTATGTTTCTATTATTACCGGGTTGAAAAAAAGAATTAACAAAAATACTCATTACAAGGTTGGTTTCACATTTAAGTTTCATTCAATTAAAAGTAAATACTCATTAACAGAAAAGAAAAGCAAAGAAAAAAATAAAAACAAAAACAAAAACATAACACAAATAAATTAAAACAAGCATAACAACCATTAATGGAGAGAGTAGTGATTGAGAGTCGTTCAATTACTCCACCTCTTTTTGAATCTCACATTCACCACACTTAGATTAAGAGGCGCAGAATGATTCATACACACTCATGCATCATACACACACATAGTGCATCACACAGGGACACTTGTGCAGACAAATAGAGTTGTACTTGGACTCAGGGGAACACTCATGCATACACACTCACTGAAATGCTCAACCAAACTAAAACTAGATGAGACGGAAGAATAAAATGTGAAATTTATGTTATATGAATACATTGGGCTCCATCACAATCTACTCTTTCTTTCAACTTGAACTATAGTTTTAAAATTAACACCATCCTTAATTATATTTAGAAAATTAACATATTTTTTTTATATAATTTAGATTAAAAGAATCCTATGAAAGATTCCATAAATATTAATAGTGTTTCTTTCAATAATAGATGGGCCCTCTTGCACAACCATTTCACATATTAACAAATCCGCTCTCTTTCCAACAGATATATTTCCATCCATCTCATCTTCTATCACTTTTTAAAATTAGTTCACGGTTTCCAAAGTTTTAAAATTGGTTTCCACCACCGTCCCAAAAAACAAAGTTTTAAAATTGCTTCCACGACCATCTCAAAAAAAGAAAGTGTATATAGATAGCACACATGCATGTTTCTTATTTCTTTTCTTTTTTGGTTTTTTTAATTTTTTTACTTTACTCTTTTGTTTTTTCCTCAATTCTTGGTTTTGTTATTATTTGCCAGCCTTAGATTTATAGTGAATTTGTGAATTTGAATTTTTCATATTTTTTGCAAACTTAAAATAAATTTTATATAATTTGAGGAGAGATTTTATAGATAGGCAAAATAAATTTTATATTATTTGAGGAGAGATTCTATAGATATCTATCATGTTTCTTTCGAAGAATACATTAGCCTTCATCTCATGTCTTCTCTTTTGACTTGAAAAAGAGTTTTAAATTAAAATTGATTGGCCTCACTCTCCAAGACGTGAAAGAGACTTCTAAATTAAATTTGATTGGCCTCACCATCCAAAAAAAACCAAGTATATTTTAATGTTGGCCTATTTTAATTTTTTTCAAATTTCCATTCAAGACTTTCAGATTTTCATTTTATTTTAATTATTATTTTTTAATTCAAGTTTTCTTTTTGTTTTTCACATGTTTATTCATTTGAAATTTATGAACAATCAAAGCTAAAATTAAAATGTTGAAGTTGCAAGTCAAATTTATTAGCTTTTTTGGTGACATATAAAGAGTGGTATGAAATCTAAATTTAGCATCTCACTAATTTTCATTGGCATCTAAAACAATATTGAAGGTATTAGGGTAAGAAAAAATTAATGTTGGCCTAAGAACTAATAATACCAATGCTTGTTATTTCATGGATCACATGTGACTTTGTTTATTTCATAGATCACATGTAACTCAATTCAGTATGTAAATCAGTGTTTGATGGATCTATACTCCTTGTGATTGGTACTATAAATCCTCTTATCTAACAAGTATCTTGATTCTTGGATCTAAACTCCTTGTGATTAGTACTATAAATCCTCTTATCTAACCAGTATCTTGATTCCTTGTCCCCTCCCACGTCTCTTTTCAATCTCAACTTTTAGTTCACATTTCAGTGTGGCTTTAATTTTGAAAGAATCAAATAATCATTTTTCTATTAGATGGAAATTTAAGCACAGTGAAATTTTCCAATAAGAATATTGGGGAATAGTTGGAAGACCCTTTCCATGAAACTACAAATCTTGATACAAACAACGTTATTATAATAGACTTGAACATATATATATATATATATATATATATATATCACATGGTTACATTTATATTTTCTTGGGGAAATTCATCAGCATAGTAACAAGGCTTTTGTGTATTTATGATTTTTAAGGAATCATGCATGTTCCCATTAGATAAATCTTAGTGGTACCAATTAGTACAAATATCATGACAAAATGTGTAGCCATGGTGACCAAGCTTGTGTGTATTTAGGATTTTGAAGGAATCAACTCTCTTCCCATTGGATATAATACCCATTACTACAAATATCATGACAAAATGTGTAGTTATAATCTGGTTCTCATATTCTCTTTTCAGGTACAATTGTTTTCCTAGAACACATAAATCAAATTATCATTAAGAGGCTTATACTAGTAAATCAAATTGTAAGTGAAAATCGTAGGTTACAAGTTGTTGTAATAAGGGGTTTTCTTGAAGAATATGTGATTCAAGAAACTTTGCAAGGGAATTGTGCATTTTAAAAACTCACATGAGCAAACAAATTTTTTAGTGCCCTCTTTTTCAACATTGATTTCTAATTTTAGCACCACGTTTTTCTCCTTTTCAAGAAAAACAGTCTATGGAAACTCAAGAAGTGCTTCTCCACATTTGTTGATGCCATCCATAATAAATCTATTGATGTAGATTATTGTGGCTAACCTATGTAGATTTAAGACGGACACTTGTTCCCATAATTCTAGCCAAATGAACAAATACATTACAAACAACCAATTGAACTAGACCATTGGGCTAATTCGAGCACCAAGATATGTTCTTCATAAGATTTTTCTTAAAGGTCTCCATTTTATTTATTTGCATATTTATTTCTTTGAGTTATTATTTTATACCTTTCTAACTTTCTTTCTAGTTATTATATATTTTCCTTACTATCGTTAACATGGCTATAGGAGCTACTATTGCACTCTTGTTTTGTTTTTGGTATGTATTACACTAGTTGTACTTTTATTCCCATTGATATATGTTTTTGGTCATTCATTAGACATTAATAAAATAATCTCATAAATTATATGATCTTATTGCATCTACCAATTAATTATGCTTTGTGGATCATTGCTAACTATATTTTACTAGTTTTTGTTGAAAATTTGAAGATTTTCCATTTCACTATCTATTGTTTTGGATAGAATTTTAAAGTCTTGGTCACTTTTAGCTTTGTACTTATATTTTGAGCAATCCATAACTACACAAGTCAATTAAAGAGCTTCAAGAAAAAACAATTGAGATTAAAGAGATGACTAAGGAGCTTATAAAAAATGTAGCTCACTCTACATACTTTGCCAACCGTGAACTAGTGATGAGTAGAACATTGTCCCAAGTTTATTTTTGATAGCCTATGGAATGTTATATCTATCAAGGAATATAGATGCTACAAAGGAGGTATAGATTTGGAAGAGATGGCACCCTTGTAAATGTAAAATGACCAAAGGAATAGAGAATTTATAAAAGTATGTTGATGCAAAGACATTTGTGTATACAAGTCAAGCTTCGAAGTTAGCACTTTAAAGACAAACTAGAAACATTATTTGGACATATAGATAAGCATTCATGTTGAGAGCTTGTTTCTAAATAAAGTAATTATATGGATATAATTTTTCATATATTAATAAGGGATTTCCTTTTTTGTGCATCTCATCATATATTTTTATTAAGAAAACAAACAGGAAGCTCGCAAATATGCTGGAATTTAATTTTCACATTGATCGATGATTTTAATTTTTTTATAAATTAAAAAATATGAAATTGGTTTTTGATATATATATATATATAACTGTGTTTAAGTTGATAAATAAATTACCTTATATTATAATTAATTTTATATTATTTTTTTATTTAATATAATAATTATGTTATTAAATTTTTAATATGTGAATTAAACTATATATAAAAAATTAACCAAAAATCTCTTATAAAACAAGTTATTGAAAACATACAGATACAAATCCTGGTTGTTTTCCTCTCATTTTCAGCAGTTTCAAAATTAGTGTGTCATGTATTCAATCGCCACGTGTACTCCCGCATGGAAAGGGTTAATGTGTCACACTTTTTCCATAATTGAAAATCCTGACATAACGTTGATCAAATATATTTAATTAGGGTTTCATGTATTCAATCGCCACGTGTTCTTCCGCATGGAAAGTGTTACTGTGTAAACACTTTCTCCGTAATTGAAAATCCTGTGAGACGTAACGCTGATAATTTCTCCGTAATTGAAAATCCTGTGAGCCGTAACGCTGATAAATAAATTTATACACTGGTCAACTGAGATGTAGACTTACTATAAATATTTTTTTTTTTTTAATCTTAAAATATAATATTTTTTTGAAGTTTGGTGGATAAGGATTGTCGAATGGGTAAGATCGAAGATCCTATAAAGTTGAGAGAATTGTAAACGATAACGTTCAACCGATTCAGGAGAAAAGAGTCTCCTACCAATAAGTGTGAAATATTTGAAGGGAGGTGCGGTTGCGTTACGTGTCCATTATTTGTTATGTAAGAAGACCTCAGAAATAACATCTTTAAGCTAATGGATTTAATATAATGCTCCATAATCTCTCACCCGTACTTGCAAGACTTAACTTATTTACAAGGTTAAATTTACCCCAAGTAAAAAAAAATTTACATATAACCTACAGGATTTGTCATTCCTTAATCATTTGCGAATATACATAAGTTTACTTGTAATTATTTTGATATGTAATTTACACCGTATAACTTTAACTCATGCGTTGTGCTCTAAAGTGGATTTGTGATAGCATACAGGTAAGTTTGACATTGTAGTACTAATCATTAATTCGGATCAGTTAAACAGATATCATCTGTACTCTGCCAACTCATTTTGGAACAGTGTTATGAACTCAATTATATTTCTCTTGAGGGAGTCTTTTAATGGACGAATCATATGACAGCTCCCAATCCCCCTTGCTCCGGCGACCTTACCCTTCTTCGACGCGATGTGGACCTAGCCTCTCTAACTCCCAACAGCAGCAGACAGCGACGCCCTTCTTCGACGCGATGTGGACCTAGCCTCTCTAACTCCCAACAGCAGCAGACAGCGACGGCTCCCTGCGGACGTTAGCGTGGACCCCAACACGAGCACCTCCTCCACCACCAACACAACCCCCAGCCCCCTACCGTCATAAATGCTGCACAAATTTGAATTTTGAATTTGAAAGAACTCCCTGTAATAATCTCACAACTGTCCGTCATTTGCCAACATTCAAACAACACCCAAGCAGCTCCGCTCCCAATCAGCTCAGTCCGGGGAACAAAAGTAAAGTAAATACAACAAAATCAAAATCGCATTCTTTCTATTCACCTCTGTTTCGAGTCAAAATCACATTATTTCTACTTTAGGGCTGAAATTAAAAGCATTGGAGACCTCTTCCTGACAATTCAAAAAAAATTGTATTACTTTCTCACTCTCTGCATCACAAAGGGGCACCAAGCCGAACTCTGAAATCCCCTCTGTGGAGGTCATCCCATGTCCAAATATCTGGCTATCTAGAATATTTGCCAGTGTTTTATCTTAACTTACAGGTTGAAGACAAACATTTATGGCAAGCCTATATTGGAATTTAAAGATCGCCTATTAAGAATTTAAAGTTCGCCACAATGAATAAACAGTTCTTAAAGATTCGTCTATTACGAATTTAAAGTTCCCCACGGTGAATCCTTAATGATTTAAAAGGTGAATTACACAGTTAATAAACATTCTTGAGAAGTCTATTTTAAATTTAAAGTTCGTCACATTGAATAAATAGTACCTAAGATTGCAATTTAAAGTTCGCCAGTGTATATATAGAATGCTTAAGGTGAATTAGAGTATATATATAGTTCTTAAAATTCACCTTATTTATTTATGACGAGTTTGTTTGAAATTTACAGTTTTAATACAAACATTTTTGACAAATCTATTTGAAATTTAAAGTTTGCCACAGCGAATATGATAAGTTTATTCGATATTTACAGGTTGAAGACCAACATTTATGACAAATCTGTTTAGAATTTAAAGTTTGCACTGTGACTGCATAGCGCTTCAGATTCCTCACTTCGGAATTTAAAGTTCACCACAGATAGTACTTAAGGTGAACTGCACAGTGAATAAATAGTGCTTAAGATTCCAATGTTTTGTCATTCCTGTTGAGACTGAGATAAGTCTCTAATGAATCTAATGATTAATTTTACAAGTAGATATGCTATATGATCAATTTTACAAGCAGATATGGTTTATTTTCATAATATTTGGAGTTATTTTAAATACTTTCCAGAGTGTTTGTTCATAAACCAGGTTTTCAAATTTTGAGTAATGGTATTGGTTACTCATTTTTATTTTCAAAAATTGCATTAGATCTGAAATTTTGCTTAATTTCTGCAAATGGGGCTTTTTTAAAAGTGTTGTATAAGTGCATAATGTAATTAGAATTCCACTGAAAATTAGCTGTGATAGGATGTTTAATAGAGATATATGCCACAATTAGGAGTCTGTAAAAGTGGTTGTGGTGAATTACAGCATTGTTGATAGTGTAATGTTATAAATCGTTGTTGATGAGGAGCCTCATGGAGAGGTATTTACCCATTGTTCCAAGGAGAGCTACATAAATAAGAGTCTAAGTTGCGAGGATGAGTGGTAGCAGAATTCAAATATGAAACATATTTGTGCATTAATCTGTCAAGTGGATATTTGGTATGCATATAATTTTTTTTTCATATAAATTTGTTTCCTGTAGGCGCTGGAAAATCAAAAGTTGTATGCATACCAAATATCCACTTACCAAATGTGTCTTCCTATTTGATAGGATTTTCCAGCGCCTACAGGAAAAAAGAATTATATGTTTCTTGCTCAAGGATGTTGGTCCAAGAATTTAAAATTGTTATGTTTCTCATCCCATTTCTTATAAATCCAAAGAATCTGTACACAACCATCATAAATAAATTAAAGGGTGCTTAGTTTTTTTCTAGTGTGAAACTCTAACATCTCTGACATGCGCGCTCTGTCACTGAAAAATGTATGCACTGTGAAACTACGATGTTTCATTACAGTGTACAATTTTCTGACACTTTAGCACCTAAGCCACCAATGTAAACACCAGATTTTAAAGGTCATCCCCTTTTTAAATGGAAAATAAAATTTAGGATAAAGGGTGTTGGAGTATGAACTGAAGGTATAACTGTCCAAAGAAACCAAAGCTGGTACCCATAACAGAGCCCTGCTGAACAACTTAAAGAAAATTATTTCCATGATATGGATCTTTAAATTATTTAGAAAAAGAATGGCTAATAAAAACTTATGGGGCTATACCCTGAATGACCAAGGATGTTGGAAGAAATGCCACAAATTGCAAAACATATACAAGGATAGTTGATCATGTTCGCTGTGTTTGAGTATTTGGATCATTCATATGTGTCATTCCAGAGTCCCCTACCTTGTCTTCAGAAGGTCTTAGTCTTGAAAAAGATTTTCCCAATAACCCTGCCATTTTCTAGGCTTGTTCAACCCTAGAAGCTTTTGTTTTTGCCTACGAAATGTTGTATTTGCATGCCATTTCCCAATTTGCCATCAAAGCCCATACCTGTCATGCCACACCTTATAGTGTAGCGTCATTGCATTATACCTGACTGGCCAGGAGGAGAACAAAATGAAAAAAAGAAAATGCTATTGCAATGAGTAATCTCGAATATAGAAATCTTATAAGTTAGCAAAAAAACAACCAAGTAGAAAATTTCCCTTTCAAAGCAATAACACGGAAAGAGCATGCAAACTCCGAGCAAGGAAATAGTTTATATATCATGGTCTAGACTTTCTAGTACTTGGATTGTGCACCACAGGTGTGACCATTTCTTAATTTTATTCTCGCACCACTTGGACGCCTCCTATTTTATAAAAACATATGTGGCTATACCCTGAATGACCAAGGAGTCCTCTTTCCATTTTTCATAAATTCAAACAATTCTGGACAAAATCACCATAATATGCTTATATGGTCCTTAGCTTTTCCATGTGCAAAACTCTGACATGTATTGTGCATAGTGCAACATGGTGTATAACCTTTGTCCTCTGCCCCACTGGAAATGTGGCACTGTTTGATGGTTTTGAGAGTACAGAGTAAGGAGCTAGCAATATCCCTTTCAGTGTTTTGATGTCTATGTGCACTATGCATGTGATGGGTTTGTACAGTGATGAAGAGTGAAACATGACCATGGAAGTTCCCAATGTCCTCAATTTTGTCTCTCACACAGTGATCATGACGTGCCTATCTGGTGTTTAGTCCTCAAATTGCCAACGTGGAGCTCTGATCATGGTGTTCACTTCAGTGAAATCTATGGGAACAGGTCTCTCTTTATGAGCAGGGACGAAATTGACAGGGAAATTGTTTATGAGAAAGGTTATTTTCTTGTTCAATATAGTCAAATTTTTTAGCATCCCATTCACATTCTATGTTAAAATTATTAAAATGAAAATCAACCTTCCATGTTAAAATAATTAAAATGAAAATTAGAGTTGATAAAACTATCTACGTAGCACAACATTTTTGAAGCTCGGGTTCTTTTCTTACCACTTTGCACATACGAAAATACAAGATTTTCTCATTTCTACGAACAATGGTACATGGAATGTGCTGCACCAAAAGAGTCAAACATTGTAGACTTCAATGGGACAGTTCCATCACGCGATAGCATGTGGTCAGACAGCAATTTCAAAGGTTTGTCGGCAAAATGATTCACTTATTCAAGGAAGTTAAGTGCCAAGCACATTGCTTGGCAGTACAAAAAATACCTAGATTATGGTAGAGGGTTTACTTGTAGAATAGGGGAAGAGCTTTTGACTTAGTTCAGTCTTAGTTGGATAGGAGTTATGCTCATAACCCATTATTTCTTTTTTATTTGATAGTAGACATGCATTGTGCACATTATCACAATATATATGTTTGGGTCATTTGCATCCAGTGTCTACTTTGATGATTAGACATTCTGCAACCTTCCCATCTTCAATATTTTCTTCCAGTTGAATATTTCTGACATTGATTCAAGGAACGTTGTCAAATGATTGCATGCTATAGGTGTAGAATAGGGTGAAAGAAAAAAGGTTTACATAGATAGAAACATTCTTAGAAGAAGACTTGCATGATGTTTAGCTACAAAAGGGTGTTATTAAGGAGGAAAATTGCACACGAGTTGAACAGAACATCTCATCTCAGTGCTAAGAGCATAACAGAGGAACACCTGAAATTAATGGTTGGAATGGGTAGAATGAATAGCTTGGAATGGCTAGAATGAAAATGAAGAGCAAATGAAATGACGCGCAATCCTTTACTCAAACTTTCAATCTCATCTGCTCTAAATTTTGATTCTATATCATTCCAAGTATCTCTTGCTTTTCCTTTTTGAACAAACCTATCTTTTCCAAACCCTGATTGGACATTTGAACAAACCTAATTTTGATTTTATTCAAAGTGAGGTGCCGTGCAACTTTGGTAAAATTAAGAAGTGTGTTCATGTGTGCAAGGTGCCTTGATTTCATAGATTGAATCTATAAATGCATACATGTCTGATATTAATTTATTGTTTTCCTATGTTGTAGGTTTTTTAAATGTGGACAATGGTCAAAAAGTGGACATTATGTATCGAAGTTTCCTGTCGTCCAAATCTTGGACAAGCCACAGTTAAATATGTGCTTTACAATCCGACGTGAAATCATGTTGTGCACAGAAACATAATCACCTTGATTTCATAGATTGAATCTATAAATGCATACATGTCTGATATTAATTTATTGTTTTCTTATGTTGTAGGTTTTTTAAATGTGGACAATGGTCAAAAAGTGGACATTATGTATCTAAGTTTCCTGTCGTCCAAATCTTGGACAAGCCACAGTTAAATATGTGCTTTACAATCCGACGTGAAGTCATGTTGTGCACAGAAACATAAATCTACAGGAGACGACAACTAATAATGAAGCCTACTATATCACCCTTATTGAGGGCTTAAAAGAGGCAAAAACAATATTGTGAATGATATTGCAGTTTACATGAACTCACAACTCATTTGCAATCAACTCAATGGCATCTTTGAAGTTTGAAAAGCAAATTTAAAACCCATGTACACGGAAGCAAGAATGTGGAGCTCTCAGTTTAAATCTTTCGGCATACAATGGCTTTCAGACATTCATAGGATGCCCACTGATATACTAAGAATGTCAAGTGTAGATGTAGATGTCAGAAATGACATGAGATCACAGTTTATTACAACTCATCAATCATCATCAGGATAACTCTCAAATATGTGGATGTGTTATTCTTATAATTCTTGGGGCTATGATGGCATGGTTCGCGATATAATACATGAATCTTTTTTAATCTTTTTTAGGATATAATTATTTTATGTTGTGTTATTTTGCCATTTTCCTGTTGGGTAAAAATTGTTTTTCTTTTTACTTCCTTAGGATCTAATACATGATAAATTAACATGGATATTTTTTATAATAGTAAAAATAAAACTTAAAAACAAATTTGACACTCTATAGTAGGTATTCTATATAATCAAACCACTGAGCAAAGCAACTCAACAATTCTATATAATTAACCATGTGCTCCATTCAACAATTCTATATAAATAACTCTAATGGATGTGCTACATTCAAAGCATTGCAACAGTACATAATAATGAAACCCACCATGTCAAATGCAAGTCAACTATTCAATTCTGCTACTGAATGAAAATGTGCCTATGTATTACTGTAGTATCAGGCAAATTTATTGTTTTCCAACATAACATTTAAAAGTAAACCACAAATATCCATTAACTGCATCATCGAATTCTTGATGTTCTCTTTTCATTTATATAGAAAAAATGAAATACATGTACACACTTGCAGCCTATCAACAAATTTATTGTTTTCCAACATAACATTTAAAAGTAAACCACAAATATCCATTAACTGCATCATCGAATTCTTGATTAACTGCATCATCGAATTCTTGATGTTCTCTTTTCATTTATATAGAAAAAATGAAATACATGTACACACTTGCAACCTATCAAAAGCTGGAATAATTTTAAGTTCTCTTAACTCTAGCTAGGGAAACCAATATAACCATAACAACAAAGTGCACCACACTAAGAATCACATGTAACCAAAGCTAGCCACTCCACCATGAATCGATATGTTGGACAATAAACAAAAAGATACAGTTTCTATCACAACTTTTTTCTGAAGTCAATTTATGTGTTGTCTCCAAGTTTTGTGAGGTCAGTGACCTAATCATCTTCGGATAAAAAGAGATCCATTAAAGAAGTTGTTGTGTCTGTAACATGGCAATGCATTTTTCATCAGAGAAAAAAATAAGATGTCAAGTAATAAATGCATCAAAATACTGAGAAGATCAATTAAAATTCTCGTCCTAAGCACCTTAACTCATCTGCACCTTAACTCATCTGATAAAAATAGTTATAGTGCGTCTTTGAACATCCTTCATCTGAAATCACATTAATTGGACGCTTCAACTCTGCAAACATTCCACCACTACATTAACAACATGAACAACAACCAGTGCCAAACATTAAGAGCGAAAACAATGCAAACAAACATGAAAATTCAGCAATTTCCATGATATCAGTGGCCCAATCTTATTCTGGTCGAGGGGGACCCAATGACGAACCAGTTGTGTTTGTAAGATGACAACACAGTTTCCATCAAAGAAAAAAATAACATGTCAAATAATAGATGCATCAGAATACATAGTAGATCAGTCAACTATCTCATCAAATGTACTTTGACTCATGTGATCAAAAGGTTGATTGTGGGTATATGTACATCCTTCATCTGTAATCACATTAATCTGATGTCGCGGCCGTGCAAACGTTACAGCACTACATTAAGCAAAGATCAAAGACATTGCAACAAACTTGAAAAATCAACAAAGCAATCTAAACATAGCAACAAACTTGGAAGATCACAAATTTGATTTAAACTCACCCCATATTTGTTTGTATTGAATGTTGAGTCCATGGCTATCAAACTATTGTGAGATAACTTGATCGTAGTTTCCAACATCCATTTTGTTTGTATTCCAACTGTAAGGATGTCTGTCCCATTGAGCTTTTAGTAGAAGAAGAAATCATCCTAATTCCTTGGATACCAAAAATTCACACTCATTTCATTTTTGCTATGCAATTACGTCTTTTCTGCAGAAGAAAAAATCCCCATCTCTGGATGTAGCATCTATGTCAAAATATTCTTTATATGTATTTTACAAACAGAGTCAATTGGCAGTGGAAGAAAATAACAACTTTCTAAATAAGAAATCATGTCCTTCGAAATTCTTGGCTTTATCTGAGTAACATCATCACTTAAAGTGTTGTCTTTACCATGACAAAGCCATCCTTGCCCATCTTCGTGATCATATTAATTGTATGTTATTACTGCTATGTTGAGATCTTGAACCATAATCTTTACAATAAAAATGGCATTGACATTTCTGGCATATGACTTCCTTCATTTGCTTTTTCATTCTTCTCTCTTGTTAAGAGGACCATATGAGCAATAATAACTACAAAAAATATTACAAGAATGTCACCAAATCTGGTAAATATAAAGCATATTTAATATCATGTAGACAATGTAGTTCTAAAATACTTACAACTCATACTGTAAGGATCTTGCGCTCAGGCTCTTTTCCATGCTGGATGATTGTCTACAAAAAAATGTGAAAACATATTAAGGAGCTGGAAATGATGAGAAGGTGATTTGTACATATACAAGAAGAAATATAGTAATTGCATATCCATGAAATGATGTAGTGAAAAACGATTTCTAGTACTCATGTAGTTGCTGGAAAATCATTTTCCAAGGTGCTAGAAAATCAATTTCCAGCACCTACAAGAGCACTAGTACTATTGTAGGTGCTAAGAAATCAATTTCCAAGGTGCTGAAAAATCATTTTCCAAGGTGTTGGAGCACTAGTACTGCTGTAGGTGCTAGAAAATCAATTTCCACGGTGCTGGAAAAACGTTTTCCAAGGCGCTAGAGCACTAGCACTGTTGTAAGTGCTGGAAAATCAATTTCCAAGGTGCTAGAAAATCATTTCAAGCCTAGGTTAATTCAAGCTTGAGGATTTTTTCTTACAATCCTAGGACTACACCAATCAACTATGGAGAGATCAACCATCCATGGTAATGGAAAAAGTGGTCAAATAATGAGACAACAATGGTCCTGGTAATGGGAAAGGTGGTCAAAGGCAAGTCTCTGAAAAAGTGATTAGACGCAACCTCCTTGAGGGTGGTCTGCCTTTCTAGCTGCTTGCTTTCGTAGTGAATGCACATTAGGTATGTGCTAGGAAATGGATTAATAATATTATTAATCTGGTTACTGACACGATGAGATGACCCTATTGTTACTTCTATGTCCTAGGACATCCACTCATTATCAATGGTCAAAGGCAAAGAAATAGAGGTAATGTCACTCAGTCCTGTATTGTATGTTGACACGCACTGTCATCAATACTTGGCAAACTAAGCATACTGTAAATTGCCGCCTTCTACCCTTTAAACAAGTGCATTGCATTTTTTTCTTCTTTTCTTCACCCAAGAATATAATTTTGTTGCAGAGAATTCTGTTGACTGGTGCTCCTTGAACAAGAAAGACACTTTCGGCCAAGGTGAGTAGAGATTTTAATTTTGTTAGTATAAGTATGTTTGTTGCAAGCCCCTGTTGTGCTCCACAATAGGAATGCTCCATAATAGGAATGGTATTTGTAGGTTGATGAGAGGGTGGCCACCTCCTTGACATGGCAATGGTAGTGGTCATTTTAGGAGCAAGTCCAAATTTAAAGTAACCTTCAAAGCTAGTTTTGGTTTATCTACTCGTTCCCTCATTCTTATATATATATCATTATAATCACTACATATTCGACATCATTTAATGATTGTTAGAAAATCAATGTGAGGAAAAATATGGCATTTCGTGATTCCAAGGATTTAACAAAATTCCATAAAATCAACCATACACTAATTCAATAGAATATGAAAAATACATATACTAACCTCTAATCGAGAAGATCTAAAATAACATAAGGAAATGATAAAATTCTTATAAATTCTTATTAGACCTTATAAAGTTTCAGAGGAAGTGGTTGAGTGAATCATCCAATAATAACTCAATGCAAAACAACTTGAAATACGAGCTTTATAATCTAACATTTTTTGGCATTGTGCAAAGATAAAATAAATGAAGTTATATAGTAGCTAAAATATTCTTTCTTCTACCCATAAGAACAACCAAAAACAATATAAACTGATATATAATTATGTTAGAATTTCCCTATAGGAACAATATAAACTCGTATATCAATATGTTTCTGGTACATTTTGATAATACATAAAGAGCTCTTCAAAGCTATAGTTAATTCTTATTCAATATGTTTTTTTTGTATGGTTTACTCCATCTCAAGATTTAACCCCTAAACCCATTTTGGCAATAAAATAAATGTAATGTTTTATCACAACTACATCCCGATTTGAAAACATTGATAGGGCTAGGATAGTTTATTGGTCGTATCAAATAATTAGAGTTAACCGTAAGGTTACAAAATCAAAATTATAATAGTTCATAGGATGTGATGTGGGTTTGACCGGTTCTTGTCCACCTTCAACACATTTTCTTCACGTGGTTGGGACCAGTACATCCCAATTCGAAAACATTGATAGGGCTAGGATAGTTTATTGGTCGTATCAAATAATTAGAGTTAACCATAAGGTTACAAGATCAAAATTATAACAGTTCATAGGATGTGATGTGGGTTTGACCAGTTCTTGTCCACCTTCAACACATTTTCTTCATGTGGTTGGGACCGGTCCTTATGGAGGTCCACGTCAAGTGCGAATGTCTTACACCGCTCATATGTGCTCCAAAGTGACGATGTTTATCACCGCCTCAACATCTGCATTATTTGTGAATGTTGTATGCTATTTTTCATTTGACAGGAAGAATTGCATACTGTGTTTCTGAGGATGACGTTTGACTGTGTAGGATCTAAACTATATACAAAGAAATATATCTACATTTTCTTCATCACTAGAACTATATACAAAGGAATATTCAACATCTGGATCGAAATTAGAAGTAGGTTCCCATTCTACTGGTTCATATGATGATTTGAATAGATTTAGCTCAACACCGCCTCAGCAAATGCATTATTTGTGAATGTTATATGTTATTTTTCATTTGATAAGAAGTTGCATGATGTTTTTCTGAGGACGGTGTTTGAACATATGTAGGATCTGCCGTGAAATGGATTTTATTTGAGAAATATGGGTACACTCTATTGTCACTTGTAGCCAATTTGCTTCTACTTTTGGTCACCATCTTGTTTGTCTAGGAAATTGCCGCAGCTCTCATAAGCAGGTGAATATTTATTTTCTAAGGATTTGATCACCCCCTTTTTTTGGACTAAAAGTTTGTACATCATATTTGTTAACCTTGATAATGTTTTGATACCAATCTTAATGGATTCATGAGTTGTACCCACAATATAGGCCCCATTATCAATAGTGGAATGTATCCTAATACCCTGAATCAGGCCTTAATAACTTTTTATTTCGATTCATGATAGCTTAGGGTATTGAAAACATGATCGATTGGACTAAAATGTATCAATTTTATTACATAAATACATGCCTCCCCCTCCCCTGCTTGAATTAAAATTATCGGAAGATATGTTAAATGGCATCAACTATTTTGAATCAAGGCATCTTGTTTGGGCATTATATGTAGGACTAACCTGTTGGAATGCAAAGAACAAAAGAGAACTTGTCATCTGTACATTGTTGGAACTTCGTCCTAATCAAACGAAATTTACATTGTTGTTGTTTTCATTATATTTTGTTGATTTTTATGATTGGTTTGGTTTGGTTTGGTCTGAATGGTTTAAAACAAAAATGCTCTGCTTTTGTTTAGCTCTTGATAACTTCTATGGTAGATTGCACTTCAATTAATGTATTTGATTGAAATAACATGTGAGAATTTTTTGTGATGGTTCCTTTGTTGACCATTTTTCTTTTTTTATGCTCTCATGCATATGGTGGGAGTAAATTCTAGGATTTTGGTAAAGTTCTTTGGTTTGCTAGTGGTTTTCAATGTTATGGTGGGAATAAACGTTGGATTTTTAGTGAAGTTGTTATGTTTTGCAAGTGGTTTTCAATGTTATTTTCTGTTATCATGGTTATGCAAGAGTAAAAGTTGTCTGCCATGTTCTGTGGTTTTTAATAGCTTCCAAAGTCAGTGTAAAAGCCATAGGACCCTTAACCTACCAAGTAAAAGTCGCCGACCTTCTGAGACTATTCATTTTTCCAAAGCCCAATAACTTGGAAAATCACAGCATGAGTTTACAGAACTCTGGCAAAATTAAATAAGTTCTTTCTAAAATATCACCCTTTAGGCTTGTATATTTACCAGCTTTTGGAAAGGTATACAATTGGCATACATATTCATTTTCCAAAGCCCAATAAATTGGAAAATCACAGCATGAGTCTACAAAACTCTAGAAAAATTAAACAAGTTCTTTTTGAAATATCACCCTTTAGGCTTGGATATTTACCAACTTTTGGGAAGGCATACAATTGGCATACAGATCCCACACTAATAGTGAACTGCTGATGGGGAAACTCTTCAAGATCGATTTTCTCGTCCCTTCTACTACTGATTCACATGAAAGATGGGAGGGGCTTGCACCTTTCCCCAACCTCACAGACAACTGGCATGTACAGTGAAAAAGTAGAGATAGTCTGCAATTAATCAATTTGACTAGTCGCTTCCAAACCCTTGTATCGTTGAGTGTCAAGATACTGAGTACCATTCAAAATTGAACCTTAGCCCATGTAATCATCAATATTTGGAAAACCTCCTTCACATTAAGTTTTGAAAGGTGCCCAATAAAAATAACTCGTTCTTAACAAGCTTGTTCATAAAGGGAGTTCTCACAAACATTTATCAATATGAGTTTCATCTTTAAACCATGAATGCATGGTTAGATTTTAAATAGAGAATTTCATGAAAAAAAGAAATATTTTATGATATAATTATCAAACATTGTTTTGTTTTGAAATAGTGAAACTCGAGGTTCAGGCATAACTCAAATACCTTAAAAACCACACTTCATGTGCCTTGGGAGATGGGATCTATTAAATACATTGTTATTATGTTACAATTTATAATCCAGCAGTTGAAAAATTGCAGTCTTCAAAAACAAAAATGGTTGTCCACAAGTTAAATCCAGTTTGCTTAATAACTGTGAGAAACTCTTTTAGTTGAGAAAAATATATTTGCTACAAAGTTTTGTTCATGGTTTAAAAAATAGGAGCCACATTTGCAACCTTTACCACCATTCCAACATCCTTATGAAATTTTACCAATACATAGAAGCTCCCATAAATTAACCTTATAAAAGTTGGACATTAACATTGAGATATTTTATTTGATCATTTCCAAATTTGCAAACTCAGAGATGAGCCAAGGAGAATCAAGTTCCATCTATTTCAGAGCAAAATCTCTTACCAACAAATTTGAATGGAATATACTATGCACCTTCGAGTCTATAAATCGCCATTGCAAGACTATAGTCTTATTATTATAGGAGTACTTTTAAATTAAAACTAGTTGTTCATATAAGTACCCTACAATTGTTGTATAACCATACTTTCAACACCATTTGATATACTCTTCATGATAACCACCACAACCACAAGGGATACAAAGATAGTGCACTTTTCCTCTTCTTAATAATATTTCCAAAATTTTCAATCACGAGTTCATCAACAAAATCAAACAAACTTTTACCTTGTAGGAGCCAAGACATTCATTGGAATTCTCTACTTATCTCATTACACTTATTATATTGAAATAAAAACTATATTTTCATATTTAGATTGATTCCACACTTGGAACATTTGCTTTGATGTTCCATTAACTTGGGAGGCCTATAGTATAAGTCATATAACTCCCTAGAGCGCCCCTTTTGAAAGGAATCTGATATGCACTTGCAAATTCCAAAAACTATCATTGCACTGGTATTTTATAATCAAAACTTACTATTTGGATCAATAACCTATAATTATTCTATAACCATGCCTAGAGCACGATTATATATGCTCACGATAACCACGATAACCACCACAATTGCAATGGATACAAAGAGGGTGGTTGTTGTTCCTCCTCTTACTAACACTTGCAAAATTATCAATCATGAGTTCATTAAAAGAATGAGAAAAAACTTTTATTTTCATAAAGAAAGGCATTCATTGCAAGGCTCCTGTCATCTCATTGCACCTATTAATTGAAATAAAAAATATATATTCATATTTAAACAACAACTAAGCTTAAAATATTTGTTACGTGTTTATTTGTTTTAGTTTGTTTGTTTGGAATGTAACATCATTGGGTAGAGTTAATGAACATTATGATTGTCTTGTTGCATTAGTTAAACTATATTTCTAATAACTATATCGTTATGAGTCGAATGGAGCTTGTGCATTCAAAATTTATGTTGCTGATAAATTTCCATATTTTAGCAAAGCAAACTGGTTTCCCATCATTAAGTTGTTCAATGGGCATAAAATGGAACATTCCTTTGATTTCGTTGATACTTTTGATGGTAACAACGCGAAGATTGAGGGGCTATTCTTTCATGTAACAAAGGAAAGCATTGCAAAAGCAACAAACAGAACAGCGATGGGAGAAAAGTGGTTCAAAAGGAAACCAATACAAGGTGTAAACCTAAATTTCTTCCTAAAAGATATTTGTCATGACCCTTACTGGAGCGTTGGTGTCCACTTTCACATTTTAAAAACACAGTGGAAAAAACCAATGCGGCAGACTCGGATTTATTTCACGTGTGATGGGAATTTCTCTAAGGTCTTCCTTTATCACATGAGATTTTTGGTACACATGGTCGTGTTCAATAAGATGAATCTCCCTTATTTATTGCACCAGAGCTTAATATAAATGGTTGCATGTGCAAGAAAAATGAAGATTTTATATCCTCGTGATTTCTACCACCATGGCGTCATTCAAATCTTGTACCTTCATGCTTTAAAGAAGCAAGCACAACAGTCAAGTGAGAGGGTAATGAGATAACCACTTCCTAAAAAACATAGGAAGGAAAGGGCTTTACCTAGAGAGACCAAGAGCAGTCATCAAGCTGCTGCAAAGGCCACTGACAACCCTACCAAGAGGCGTAAACAGTAGCAAACAGAGCTCAAAGAGAACAACAAACATAAAACAATTGCTGAAATTCAACAAGCAACAGAATACTGTAAGAGGCCACGAACAAGGCCTACAAACAAATTGAGGATCGGGTTAAAAGCCAAGTTAAATCCCAAATTGAAGGAACCAATTTGATTATTGATGAGCTTCCAGTAGAAAGTGACAAAAAATCGTAAACAGTTCAAAAAAGGGGTAAAAGAGCGAGGAGGGCAATAGCTGACGACAACCCCCTCAAAATCCTTGCAGAAGTACCACAGCTTACCACAGCTTGCTGAAATATGAAAGATGTGAAGATTGGAGTTTTATAACCTTTATGAATGTTAATGTTATGGTTCTTCTAATGTTATTTTTTGGTATACCAACTTCTGAAAACAATCTAATATACTGGAAGCTTCTGTGTGTTTGTTTTATATGCTATTGGTTCATGTTTTTCATAATGTGTGGGAATCAAGTAGGACTGTCATAATCAATAGCAGTGAGAATCAATTGGTATGATATTTGGATATTTGATTTGTATTACCTCCTGTATTACAATGTAGATTCCCCTTATCAAATTTTTCCATCTATGTGATCCAAAAAATTCTCTTATACGTTTGAATTTTAACACACTAGTGATTCTTCATTCAATGATTTCGCTATTGTTTAGTATGACACAATTATATCCTTTACATTCTAAATTCATTGTTCAATGCAATGTACCAAACCAGTCCTAAACCCACCACACCTACACCTGCACTTGCACACTCTAAATTGCAAATGAGCACATACTAGAATTGCATAATAGTCCCTATTGGGTGCATAAACTTGTCAGCCTTTTTACTGGTCCTAATTATAAAGTCGAAATATATGCCAATTTTGCACACCCTTATCATATGAAACTTTGCTTATTGGTGTGACTTTGAATAACTTGCAAAGCATAACCTCTTTTTTTTTTTGCATTGCAGATTTTCACAATTGTAATTCAAAATGAAAAATAAGCAAAAGTTGTTTTTTGTTTTTTTGAAGAAGGTTATGCTCAAATGAATAATAAGTTTCTAGAGAACCTATGTTAATAATCTTTGAAATGTCCAAAGATTATTAACACAGGTTCTCCAGAAACTTATTATTCATTTGAGCATAACCTTCTTCAAAAAACAAAAAGCAACTTTTGCTTATTTTTCATTTTGAATTACAATTGTGAAAATACTTCTATTGTATGGAGATTTCAACCCACATATTTGACAAAACCAATTTCATTGGCATTTCTTAATTAGTTGGACCAATACCTTTTTTATCATTTGTGCAAAAAAAACACTAACCACATGGTCCTAATTTTGAAACTTTGTTTAATAAAAAAAGGCTTCCTATTCTTCTGTCACAACTAACAGGGAGACTAACTAATATTCAGTAGTTTCTTCAATCTCATCCTATTTCGCTAAACCTTCTCCAAATATCTGTTGCTACAAATGTCCATGATACCTGGTGTTCCCATTCACACGACATTCCTCAAAAGTATGATAACTGCTCCAAAAACATCTTCAAATCCTCACATGAGTCAACCAAAACTTTTTTGCACTTCCTCTTGTATTTCATTCACAAAAACTCATTCCACCCCACCATGGAATGACGAAGATCCTTTTTCAAAACCTACTATATTCAATCATTGCCATTCAATCATACTTCAATAGTGTTTTTTTCATCTCTTCCTCCAATTGAGGACTCTTGTATTCTATGCTTGACCACTCTTTGTCTCTGTCTTTCCTCTTAACTTGCAACTCCACAACTATATCTCTATTTAGACCTTTATGTCTTACCACAACCATCAACCCAATATTGATCTGACTTATTATAATTTGAAGAGGCTTCTTTATTGCAATAATCAAATTCACAACCCTTCTTAGCCCAAGTTCCTTTTCTCCTTTAAATGTCCATGAAATCGGGGTATGTTGTTCCATCTGGATACATCATCCTTAGAATGATATGACCTAAGTTCAATCCTATGATGTCACCTATTGCACTCTCATAGATCAATATATGGGTGGGATTATGAAACATATAGGTGGACTACCCATTTGAGCACCTTCTTCCATGGGACCAGTAGATTGCTCATAATCTCAGATTTAAGTTTTAAGAACTTCCAAGCATCCTTGAAAAAGAAGCAAACTAACTCAAATGAGGGTTATGAAACTATAAAGTAAATAACACACAAAACCAAGTGAATCGATTAGTGCCATGATACATGTAACAAGTATTCACACAACTGAGATTTCTATTATTAGAGAATGCATTGAGTTTGACAAATTTAAGATCCAAATAGATCTACTCTTTGTTGAATTCAGGAAATTCTTAAAAGGATAGGATGTGTAATTATCCCAATGTAGGATATAGGATTTTCCTTTGATAGGTGCACTAAGTTTTCCCTAATTGAAACAGTTGGTACTATGATTGTATTACTAAGTTTGTTCTATGTTGATGTATTTCTATAAGCCCTGTAAAAGTGATTGTGAGAGTATTGTTGTTCATTGTTCATGGTTGATGATGTTGATGTGTTGATGGTTTACTCTCATGTTTATATGCTGCTCATGTAAATATGTATATAGATCTAATAATTGATTGCTGAGGTGTTGGTTAATTAACGCATGATTTAGTTAAATGTAAAGAAAGGGAAAAGCAGTGTAAAATTTCATCCATTGGACCACAATACTCCATTGGAAGTTTTCCCTAATTGAAACAATTGGTACTATGATTGATCAATAATACAATCATATGTTGTATAGTAATACAATCACATGTTGAACTTGGTACCGAGGGCTTTCGAGACCCCCATACAATGTATTCATATGTGTGACGGGGATGCAGATGGAAAATTGAAATATGGTTGTACCAAGAGAAACAAGGTACACTATCCTGCAAAGTGAAATAGAGGTGTCACATAAAATAGAAAAACAAATTGACCACTCATTCCTTGTTAAAAAGAAAAATCATTTAAGATAAAGATCCATATTGAAAAGTAACAAATTCATTTTAGTTGTGTGGGTGGATAAAATAGATCCATGTTTCTCAACTAAAAGAGTTTCTCACAATTATAAAGCATACTGGGTTTAACTTGTGGACAACCATTTTTGTTTTTGAACACTGCAATATTTCAACTGCAGGATTATAAATTGTAACATAATAACAATGTATTTTATTTTGGGGCTTTTTTTATATGAAACAAGTTTTGTAATCGAATCCGTGGAGGGTTTGAAAGCCTTGGGGCACTTGTGTTAATTTCTTCCCAGGGTCTAATTTAGTTTGGACTATACAAAATTAGCATGATATAATTACTAATTGTGCAATACAAAAATACAGAAATATCCTTTGAAATACAATGTATTTTATTAAGAACATTATGCAATTAAAATCATACATAACATAACATCAAACAAATAACAAGTGTATAACATCAATAACATCGTTGCATAATCGACCTGCCTGGTTTGCTCAATCAGTAAGGATAATTCCACTGCTCGTTGATGCTCCTCCGTGGCAACTAAGGCGCGACTAAGACTGCCAAAATTTCCAGTAAAAACCTATAACTGCGCAAAATGTTGAATGCTACTGGAAATTCTGGTAGCACCCGGTTTCTTTTTCAAAATACACAGAAAAATGCCTAAAATTCTGTGCTGACTTGTATTTCATGACACCTAGGTTGTTGTTCAAAATTTAAAACTGAATAGAAAAAGGGGATTAGTACCAAAAACCTTTTTACTTTTCCTCTAAGTGTGCTGCAACTTCAGCTAGTTTATCTAAATTGGTTTTATTGTCAACAGCTAATGTTCTGGACCTGGTTTCTCTTGTAGTTTCCTCCTTGACAGGGTCTTTGTCCTCCTTAGCACCCTTCTTTGTTTTTATTCCTTTTGAGGGCTCTGAGGGTTGTTCTGAAGGGTTCTTTTTATTGCTTTTATTCATTGATTTCTCTGGTTTCTCTGCCTTTGAACCTTCAAGTTTCTCTTCAATGTCAATAGCTTCTGTCAATAGGCCTGGCTTGAGAAGAGCCTTGGATTTCAATCTAAACTTATTGTTCTCTCTTGTGTGCCTCTTTTTGGTGCTATAAATAGGTTTGGATTCTTCCCTCTGCTTCTTTCTTCTGATGTCATAACCAACATCCTTAAGTATTTCTTCATCTGATTGGGTAGGCGGATACTCCTTCTGCAACTTTTTTTTGAATAGGTGCTTCCGAAATTTCTGGCAACACCTGCACTTTTGAATTATCTGTTGTTGCAGACCTCCCTCTTTTGGCTATAGTGTATACATTTGGAAATGGAGGAATAGGGGGTACTATCTTCATGGACTTGGGGTTTCTTGCTGAGGAGCTCTCTCCTTTTTCCACTTTTCTTTCAGTTTTACCTACAGAAAATTTCTCTTTCTTACCTTCAGCCTTCTTATGAATATTTTATTTTTGTTCCTTTATTTTTGTTCTTATTTTTGCAGGCTGAGGGTTTGACTGTGGAACTAGAGGAGTAGGTCCAGGTTTGCCTACCTTATAGAACAAAAAGTGGTCCCAAGTCTGCTTTTTCTTCTTCAACTCTTATTCAACCAGAACTTTTATCAAAGCTTGATGGTACAAGCTATACTAATAAATGTGATTATGGGTTTGAACCCTTGCTAACATCTTGGTCAGGATTTTCAACAAGGAAAATGGAAGATTCAACAACCTCATCCGTGCAATATGAGATAGAAACCTCATGTGCTAGAGGAATACCACTATATACCTCCTTTCACATGTGAGGTATATCTTGATAAGTTTGATTTCCTCTGCCTAGTCATTATTAAGGTAGCTGCTTGGGATGCATTTTTCCCAAGTTTTATCTCTATGAGAATCCTTGAGAAAGCTACTGAGATCACCTCCTGTAATAACTCTTCCCTTGAACCACCTTTCTCCCTCTTGAAGGTTAAAGGATTTAGCAATGGAGTCTTCAGAAACCCGCAAAGTGAGGCCATAAAATGTAGCCTCATGTCCATTGAATGAGTTAGAAAACTCTAGAGAAACTCTTGAATGTGAGCTTCCCAACCTGGGGCAAAGAGGATACCATCCTTACTGCATAAACATAGTTCTCACCCTCAAATTATCATCAACCAAATTTTCACCATGTGGCTGTATTCGATTTATCTTACCACCTATTTTAGTCATCTTAAGAAAAATAATGACTATGTCTCTTGCAGATGATAGGTGGTAGACTATGAGGAGTTTACCTTACAGGTGTGGCATGTATTCTTCCATGCAATCTTATCTAAAATCCAGACTCCTTCTCCAACTATAGCTCTCAGCAAATTTGAAATTAGCAGCTTAGACTTCAAATGACAACATTCATGTTTTTTAGGTGGTTTAAAACTAACTCTTGGTTCAACACCCCATGAAAATCACTCTCCATCATTAAAAATCTTCATGAGTATGATGTGTAATATGTAACACATGATCACCACCTTCAGTTGGTTGCGTTCTTTGTATGTGATCTCCAAATAACTTATGGCAAGTGTCTTTGATGACACATAATCACCTCCATAAACTATGTTGTTGATTGGCTAGAATTTCCGGCAGCAATGTTGTGTGGCCAGTAGAGCAGTTATGGAGTGCGGTGTGATCACCGCGATCTCTCTAACTCAACAAAACACATACCTAAATGTATGGATGACTGGCTTGGCATAGACAGGAATGAATGGAAATGGTTTGATTATTAACTACAGATTAACACATGTGGCATAACATATACAATGACTTGGCTCAAACTAAACGACTGAAATATGACATCTCTCATTAGATATTAAAGGATTTAAAAAAGATTTGATGTGACGTATTATCCCTACGACACATGGTATGACTAAAGTAGATGCACTTTTTCACTTTATTTAAAACAAAAACATGTAGAAATTAAACGCTTATCGAAATACAGAAGAAAGACATAAGCGGAAACCCGATACATCCGAAGGCTAAAAAAGCTAGTGCTTACGAGAAATTATTTTGGTGGTACCCAAAAAAATTAGAAATTTGAACTTTAATCTAAAATAAAACATGGAATGGACTCATGACACTCATGACTTAACTGAGGTCTTTTTGGTACCAGTATGCATGTCGAGATAGGATGTATTATTGTGTTAGCTTTAAAATTTGTACACAACTTGATTGTAGATTATCAATACACAGAGAATGAGTGGGTTGTTTATTGTATTTCTACGTATTGTGTATTTATAATAGACTTATACATCACTGTGATATATGATCTCCATTGTCTATTTTAATATTGTGTGTAATTCCACAGTAATTTACCCAATAATTTACCCGGAGTAGCCTCACCTAGGCTCTACCACAATATTTAGCCTATGTATTAATGTGTTTTAAAAAGTACATGCTTGACATGATTATATATGGATGCACTAGCACTGTCTTTGTTGCGCTTGTGTTTTCTTGACTTATGCTTAATGGTCAGTGACTCGCAAGCTATCTTACTGCATGCCTGCAGTAGGTATTATGGAATCAATTGTTGGCTTTTGTTCACTTTTACTATGCAAACCTATCCCTTACTATTCATTCACTCCTCGAGGACGATAATCCTTTTTTCATAATGTTATAATTACAGTTGGAATAGAGTGCTGCCAATACCGAGCAAAAGCTACATTATTATTTTAGACTAGTTTTTAGTTCGAGTTCGAGTTTCTTGTTGTTTTATTTTTAGCCTAAGCACCTTCAGCTCGCAACTGGTTTAAATAATGTATTCCCAAAAATGTGGTGATTAGTCCAATTTCGAAGCACGTGTGACTTGAGTCTGTCAAGCTACATGAACCAAGACATTTAACTTGGTAGTATTTCTATCAAAAATTAGTGTGGTTCTTTAAAGAACGCAGTAGATCTAGGGTTTGATCTTAGAAAATTGTTTCTTCATCATGATTGACAAAATTTGGTTTATCTATTTTCCACATAATCCTATTGAAAGGAAAGCACTTGCATTGATAGTTGTGACATCTCTCGAGAAAGCAACCACTCCCTCAGGCAACTACAACGAGAAAGGAAACAACAAAGTATGCTCCGCCAACAACAAAGTATGCTCCGCCATAACTTGGCCTGAAAGCCATGGAGATCAAAATCACAAGGAGAATGCTCCAAGGGTGAAGATGAGAAACAACAAATATCCATCGCATGCATCTCACGATTACAAATCTACCAGTTCGTTGGATATGATGAAGGGTCATGATCTTAAGCTATCAATCACTGGACAACGGTGATCAAACTGTACTGGAACATACAAACTGATGACAACAACTATATTTTTGTAATGGGCATGTTCAATATTCTAAAGTATAGGTGTATGCTCACTAATTCTTGAAGAACCAAATGGATCCCTATCCTGCACTCCCAAGGGGATTAATGTAGATATAAATTTATCCATACTATTGCAAGGATTAATGCAGGGTACAAGGTGTATGCTCACTAATCACTAATGGTACCTTGATGAGTGCAACTATATTTTTTTTGGATAAAAATATGACTCAACACTTAATGATCTGAGCTTCTAAATCATGAGTAAGGGGAATTATATCAAATATGCAATACAACAATGAAGCCTCGTTGTCAATGTAAACGCAAAGGGATCATAACAAAAGAAGGATATGGCTAATCTCGACTAACCTCGAAGAAGCGCTTGAATACTCGAAGAGCTTGTACAAGGAGGTTAATCCATTTTGGAGTTGATTGTCTCTCATTTGGCAAGAAGGTCAAGGAGCAAAAGAGGTTGTGCATGGTTTCAAGAGTAGTCTATCTAGGCATAGTTTTGTTTTAGCCTCAATTTGAATTCAATTCACCCACGCGCCACCCCCTCATTACATGAACGAGCAAAGTAGGCTCACAATCAACGCCTCTCTCAATTGTGAGAGTGACATCAAGCTAGATTCGATCTGAAATGCAATGGTTCTAATTCTGACACACACATCAAACAAAGCCACGTCGAAGGTGTTGGAGGGATGTCAATCCAAGCCAAAAAAAATTCCACCTAGGAACGAAAGACGACCAATTCCTTCTCCTCACTAGACTACTCCAAGGTTAAGTAGTCATGTTTGAAGGACACAAACAAATTGACCAAAAAATAAAAATGGATACAGTTAATCCATTATTTCTCAAAAAAAATCATTTAAAATATTTGCCAAGGTTTGAATTAGTGAAACTAAGGTTTATTTCTAAAAAAATCATTTAAAATGTGCCAAGATCCAAGTTGTGTCCCAATCATTTCATGGAAGAGCCATCGAGTAGCTAGAATCCATCCTTTTTTTTAGGACTCGCCTATAGCTAAAAATAAATAAAAAAAATAAATATCTACCCAATAATGTTAACATTTGGTGAGAATTTCAAGTTATGTGGACAATTCACATATCAAAGTTTCATGAATAAAGTTCCACTAAACATTGAAAGGTCGAAAAGCTAATATCTGACTTCTATTTAAAAACTTATAAAAATGAAATCCGAAATTGTTGACCTCTAGATCTCAACTAAACTACAAAACTATCACCAAGTTAATATATCTAGAGTAATAAAAAAATCACAAATTTTGACATTATTCAAAAAAATTAAACTTCAATGGTAAGAACATAACATAGCTACACAAATGGTATGGGATCCATGGAACAAATGTAACATGATGTAATGAAAAACCATGAACCAAACCATATAAAAACACGAATAATGATATTTTAATAAAACAAAGAAAGCTCATTTACAACAACAACAACAACAAAAAAAAAAAATTAAAAATTCTAATGTCAAAGCTACAATATTGAGATACAACCAAAGGTTTTTAGCTCAAAGTAAATTTTGAAATCTATAGTCTTAAATGTTTTCCGTGAGCTTTTATTTGAAAGATAAGTCTTAACGACTGATTTCCTTTTTTGCATCCATTCTAATTTATTAAATTAGAATGTGTTCCCTTTATCTCTACTTTCCAAATAACCTTTCATCTCTTTCCTTCATCTCATTTTTTTAGAAAACCTTCATCTCTTTCTTTTTCCTTGTGATTGTAAAATATCTAGCTTTCTCCAAGTTATTCATGTCGAGAAACTACTTTTCAAAAAAGCTTTCATCTCTTTCCTTCATCTCTACTTTTCAAAAAACCCTTATCGCTTTCTTCTTCCTCTATGATTGTAAAATATCTATCTTTCCCTAAGTTATTCATGTGGAGAAAATAACCACATGTTAGTGGGCCTTTCCACTTTTCTTATTAGCGCTCTACAACCATAAGGGATATTACTTCCCACTTCAAATTATTCACTTTTCTAGAAATATCTCCTAGTTAATTGCAACCACTTATATTCTTTACAATCCCTACTATACTTTCAATCCATATTGATTTCCTTTTTATGGAATTTTAACAAAATTGGAAGATTTTTTTAGATAAGCTGGAGCTATATGACCTTGTTACTAGACTATTTTTTAATTGAAAAGGCAATTTGCTTAGTTCAAGATCATCTTCAACCTATTAGCAATCAATCAATTATAATCTCTATAGTTGCTTAGAATTATCTAACTCTTGTTCAAATCTCTCAAAAGGGTCACTTGTACATAAGTGATATAAAAGCAAGTCGCATCACCAACTCAACCTCTAAAGTTCTTTTGTTTGGAATCCATTTGGTGTTTTGGAGTTTTTGTGTTGAAAGGCCACATTTTTGGTATTCCCATAATATATGGACTACATGAAAAATAAAAACTATGGATCACCTAAACTTCATTTGATGCTTGGGATTACTAAATCAAACTATAAGATCACATTATAATGGCCAAAAAGATTGTATGTGTTTGGTATGTAGTAGCTTAACTCATTATCTCTACTATGTAAATTTATTTTGGATAGACTTTTGAAACTATAATGTATTTGCACTAAATTTAAATTTAATATTACATATAACTTCATGAGCAAGGGCTTATCCTTTCTCCCAAAGTACCTAGAATTGGGATGATTCACAAATATCCATAACCATTATTAAGTGTGTTTCGCACGTAACCACAAATGTGGGCACTAGCATGAGCATGTCATTTGGTAGTGATTTGAACCATGGTCAAAATTATATTGGCTCCCTCCTTTCACCAACCACACTAGTCACCATTGAAAATTAAATTCTAGGTTTTGAAATCACTTCCTTCTCAAGGAAAATTTGTGAAATCCTCTTCTCTTCCCTGGATTATCTAGATCAACAATGTGAAGAATCATGAGTTCCTCTTCTCTTCGATATATTATTTAGTCAATGATGGATAAATGCCACCACAATAATAGTTAAACACCACCACTAGTTGATTTGTCCAATCAATTTGATAGGAAGTATCATACTTTTCTTTTAAAAACTTCAAATCAACAAAACCTAAATAAGAAGAGATATAAATAAGAAAATCTCAATAATAAGAGAAATAAATAAGAAAATAACATACTTCTCTCTTGAAAACTTAAAATCAACCAAACCTTAATAATAGAACAAATAGAACTTAAAATAAATCAAATCTTAACAACAACATGAATAAACAATCACATTTAGTCATCTTATACATGATGAATATTTGACCGACCCTTAAGATCCATTTTTATGTTGGAAAAGGTAAGGAATATATAGTGTGTTGAGAGTGAAAGGAAGAAAAAATGATAACTAATGTAGAGTGTAAACAAATGGGAAACTCCCATCCCTAATGGGGCATTACAAATAATGTGAGAACCTTACTTGTAAATAAAACCTTGTTTCTTTACAATTCTAATGCTCCAAACACATTTTAGCAACAACAACAACAAAAAACGAAGGGTGCATAACCACCAATAGAGTAATTCTTAATAATAATGAGGGGATGAATTGTCTAATCAATTTAATAATAGGTTGGATGCTTATTTTATAAATCTTAAAATCAATTGAACCTTAACAACAGTGACTAATAAACATGTATCGTTAAGCATCTTATACATGATAAATATTTGACCCATTTTTATGATCCATTTTCATGTTCCAACAAGTTTAGTGTGTTTGTTAAAAGAAAACTTTATAACCAAGGAAGAAAAAGAAAAAGTGATCATTTCAAAGCTAACAAGTGGGAAATTCCTATGGCCAACATTCTCAATGGAGCATTACAATGAGGTGAAGTTCAAAATCAAAATCATGCTTGTCACAATTCTAATACTCCAAAATCACCATTAGAAAGAAATGCATTTCTCGTTACAAAGTTTTTAGTTGAATTTTATAAATATCTTTTAAACAAGATGTATAACTCAAAACTTCAACATAACAATTCAACCAATTATTATTGGTCTTGTTATTAAATAGGAAACAATATTATGTTACATGATATACATCCTTATTATCCCCCTCAAGAAAAAATTATGATATACATCATCATTATATCTTTCAAGAGCCAATTATTCCCAATTTCTCTTTTAGATGGGGAGCTTTTTCTTATAAGTAATCCAAAGATCTATTTATTTTTGTAATGCAAGAGGATCACCACTTTAGGGATCAATATTTTTTCATGTAATTGTATTTTCCAAACACAATCATATGAAGAGAAAAATAGACTCTTTTAGGAATGAATGTTTATTTTTAGCCAAAATAACAAAATATAAATAAAACAAGAGGATGTTGTTGGTATATCATATCACAACATAATAACTATAACCTTAATTTATCCCTTAAATTTAGTCCTTCAATTAAGGTCAACATAGACAATGCAGTTTATAGAATCCAAGTAGTAACATATATAAAATATCTATATTAATATATCCCTTCTCATGCAAAGAGATAAATAATCCTTCTCTTTGCAAAGAGAAAGGCAAGTGGGTCATCCACCCCAATCCCATAGAAATGGAAAAATAAGAAATTTTATCATTGTTTCAATTGTTGTAAGTGAAGAACCAAAACATTAAATCTACTATATCACTACTCTCAAGCATTGCATTAGTCATTTCACCAATTAAATAAATTCAATAAGGGAAATCATATCATATAAAAAGAGATAGAAAGGTTCAATATTGCATAAGCATTTCACCACTTGAATAAAGTCCAAATGGGAAAACTAGAAAAAGAATCTTGTTCAAGAGATAGAAAGGTTAAATATGTTCTCTATGTGATAACTCAAGGAAATCTTCTTTGACAAAGTCACTCTTCCAAGGGGTAGTAGGAGGATAAATAATTGTGACTAATTTTGCTTTCTCTATTTAGGTGATTACTAATGCAATCACATTAACAATTTATAAATCAACAAGGCCACATAGTTGAGTGCATTAATGACATACCCAACTCTACAAACATATATCTACTTATTAGCTTTCCAATCAAAATTAAAGGTGTTTATATGGGAAAGAGAGGAGCAACATCTAGCCCATCAACTGCTTTTTAGAGGTCAAGGACAATATCTAGTAAAATGTAAAAGGTCAAAGAAGGCTCAACCAATAGGACTTTTCATTATGTGAGAAAATGTTTGGAACAAGTGATTCTAGTTAAGTAATCCTAAAAGTGCTTTTGATCTCTAGAGACTCTTGTTTGAGTGAGAAAATTCCCAATGGGAAGAATATAGCTTTTCAATCAAACTAACCATATTAATTGAGCGCTATTTGAGAAAAGAGTACATAAAAGAATATATAAAAGCTAGCAAGCCAACAAAATAACATCCTAGTTGTCATTTTTATTAGAATAGATAAATCATGATAAAGCATTCTTCATCCAAAAACAATTTCATTTCATTCAAGAGAAAAATAAATCATGATAAGGAGCATGAGACCTATTGCTTGGAAATAAATGACTATGTGCTTTTGAAAATAACTCTAAAAAACTGAGAGAAAAAAAAGGCTATGCCCACATTTCTCGGAGGGAATAGAAAGACTTCATTGATCCTCCTCCTTAATGGACCAAATCATCTCACGTCCAACACACCATGACTAAGCCAATAAAACACCCACTAATAACCAAGTTACAAACCCAACAAGACCCACACATTACCATCCATTGAATTTGAAAATACTGGACTAAGCTAATAAAACCCACTAATAACCAAGTTAACCCAACAAGACCCACACATTACCATCCATTGAATTTCAATATACATTGAATTTCAAAATACCATCCATTGAATTTCAATATACATTGAATTTGAAAATACCAAAGTTGTCAAAATTAATTAGAAAAGGAATACCTTTAGGAAACTACGAGCCTAGGACCAACCCAAAAAGCTAGCCCGGATTCATGTTCTGAAATAGAGATTGAAAAAATATATTGTTATGTGGTATTTTTTTTGAAAATAATTTAGGGGCTTTTAAAGATTCATGTTCTGAAAATGGAGATTGAAAAAATATATTGTTATGTGGTATTTTTGTAGAAAATAATTAAATAGGGGCTTTTTTTTAATTGCAATCATATTTGCAACAAAAGCATCCTTTCATTCAATTAGTTCATGTTGATGTGCTCCATTGACGAGAACAGTTGAATACATTGTGTGATAGATATATTTCTACGAAACTATGGGTTATTGTGTTGAGAAGAATGGTGCCTCAAGTTGTGATAATGGACGGAAGCTACAATCAATTCATGTGTACTCTGCCGGATAGCTTGGGTTCACTGAATGAGATTAAGAGGTTGAATATTTGAGAAAATCAGTCCTCTAAAAGCGCGTGTTCAATGACATTCTCTTATGGAACCAACTTACCAACCTCAATTATTCAAATAACAAATTTTCGAGGCTTATTCCTACAGATCTAGTGAAGCTACCAGTTCTTACCTATTCGGATATGGGTTTCAGCTTCTTCGACGTTTACAACAAAAAGAAATCCATCTGAATTGGAAAATCTATCGAAATAACAACTAAAAATCCAGAAGATGTTCTTCCAGTTAGCGTTTGATATGGTACCACCCTGTGGAATTCACCCGAAATTTTGGAATTCGACTATGTTAGTTGCAATATTTTTTATCCAACCCTTTGCAGTTCAGCCGAGGTTTTGGAGTTCCACTGTGCCAATTTCCCAAGTTTCGGCCCAATGCTTTATACCTTTGCGGGATATTACAGTATAGAGCCCTACGATGGGCAAAGCTGCCACATCTTCCTAGGCATTTTATAGCTAGCTACCCGCTCACTCACATTTATTCAAGTTCAGCCTTGTAAGAAACGGGGAAATAAAGAACGTTCGACCAAGAGCTATTAGCGGAAGGTAAATATGGGCATAAAACGAGAGGCTAATCGATAAAATTGTAGGCATGGGTAGATATACACACATACCATTTTTATTCTCTTTTGAACTCTACCCATTCCATACTTAGCTCTAAAAAAGTAGACATGTGTAAGTAAAGACACATACCATTTTTATTCTCTTTTCAATTCTAACCATTCCATACGTAGCTCTATACTGTACCATTTCCAATATCTTTGCTTCCACCAACTGTAGGGAGATAGTAAACATCTATTAGAGAAAAGGCCAAAGGCCAAGAGAACACCTAACTTTCCTACGAGAAATACTCAAGTTGTGTTTACCTGGTTCTCAGAAGTGCCTGGAAAAAACCGCCATGGCGCCATGATTTTCAGAAATAGAACCCTGAAATGAAATGATAAATCGGGCTGAAATGAAAGCCCGTGGTAGCGACTCGAGATATAGGTACTTCAAACAGGTCAGCCCGTAGTACAGTGAAAACTCGCAGGTACTTCAAACAGGTCACGTGATGGATATGGCGTGATCACACCTGACGCGGCAGATTGAGTGACTCGTTTACTGACTACCGTATGTCAGTTTTCCTTGTCAGATTGTGGTAACAATGTTTATATTGATTGAAAAATATTAAAAAAATTTCCAACATTTAAGAAAGTTAATTTACACCTTTATTATTGGGAGGCTGGCGACGCGTCCTCGAAATTCGAAAGAGTGGTTGAATTTACCAATGAGCGTATTCTTTCTATTCGATGGTTCAATTTAATTTTTATTTCACAATGGTAAATCACACGAAATCCTGGATCATTATTCCGTGGCCGGTTGGGTTCTCCAAATTTGAAAAAGTTGTTGAAATTCCCTATGAGGTACTCTATCTCTTTGACGATTTTATTTAAACGAATTTTGTTTTAAATTTGGTTCGAAAATGTCAAATTTTAACTTTCAATTGAAGTGTTTGATAAGTATTAAATTTATTTGTATATTTTAAATAATTAGCATACTGGGAAGTGGGGAAAGAAACTTCCAATAGGTACATTATTTAAAAATTAGTGGATTTGTATTTTAAGAAAAATGATACTTCAAAAATAATTTTAATGAGATTAAATGTGTGTACATAAAATTGAAGGATATATGAGTTCTTGAGTTATTTGTTTTTAGTTAAGTCAATCTTAATTAGTTTTTTTATAATGGAGTTTTTGAAAATTTTTAATGGAGTATAAGGAAATAGAACATTATTATGTATTTTGACATTTTCATAGATCATTATTACAATTCAAATAGAGATACAAAACCATTGATTCAATTGATGAGCACCAAGCACGCACCTTATGTGTGAGCAAAGAAATTATTCAAAGATAAAAATATAAGTATGCATTTTTAGGATGAGAATTTAATCTTGAAACTTGGTGTTGGTTTGCTACCTAAAAACATAAGTGAAGGCCTCCATATCAACTCTATCTCTAAAATCACAATTCTCTTCTTTACCCTTGACCTTGGTCTATTTCCCCTCATTTCCATACCTTGCAAAAATATAAACCCATAAATAACAAAATTGAGCCTTCCAAATGTTGATGCTTCAAAATGTTTTAAATGGGGATTCATTTCTTGCTATTAGTCACATGTGTGTTGTTTTTATGAATGCTACTCTAGTAGGTGGTTTTGTTAGTGTTGCCTTCTTACTTCCAACTTACAAATTGCAATACCCAACAATGACAAATAGGTTGTAGATAGATAGGTCACACTGAATTCACATTAAATAATTAGATAAACATGTGGCCATTTAAAGCTCTTGATTTGTGAAATTTGACCTATCAATCCATCAATTTCCATTCAATGCTCCATGGCATGCAAAACATGGCCATGACCATGAATGATTACATCAACATCCAAATAAAGAACTCAATAATGAAATAGTATGTGTGATAAAAAATTTTGACTCTAGTAAATGTTTGTTGAACTACCAAAGATTCAAAAAAGAGAGGCAAACAACTTCCTTTCCTACAAACACACACTATGGAGGGGTGTAAAGGCATCCATGGGGTGAATTCATAACACAATCATCTTGACAATAAGTGTGGATGTGGTTTGGAATGTTTGAGACAATAGAGGAAGCGACCTTGTTTTATGACAAAAACACTTAGAAGGCGAGGGGAGCTCGTACCTTTCTCAACATTTTTTTTGCACATGGTGGTGGAGACCCCCTCACAGAAACTCAAAACCATGTCAACCTCCATGCTTTCAACTTCATAACCCCTTAACCGGTCAAATAATGTTACATCAACATATAGTAAAATAAACAACAAATTGGTTTTAAAAACATTTCAGCTATCTCCAAAACACATTAATTTGCAGAGGTGTGTATTGGATGGGTACATAATTAAAGGGTGATTTTGTTTGGCCCATGAATGGTAAGAAGATAGGTGGATGCTTTGATAGATGGTGGTTGGGCACAAAGTGGATTCCAAGTGGTTATGAATAGATGACGAGCTTTGAATAAAATCACCCCCCTTATAAAATGCATTTAGCATAATTAATTTTGCTAATTTAATTTTATTCGTGTTTTTTAAAAATAATAATGATAAATCCAACATCCGAAGTATTGTTACATATTGTCTTTATAGCAAAAAATTTCATATAACTCCTATGTAGTTGTCACATCCCCAAAACAAAAACAAAAAAAAACTCTTGTTCTTTGGTATTCATCACTCATTATAGTTGAAGAGACCTCCACGCTCCTCTTCCGTCGAGGCATATTTTCCTTATATACACCCTACAGGTTTATTCACCATTATGATCCTACTATTCCTCCTATAGGTGTATTACTTATGATAATGTCAAATCCTTTGACACTTAAAAATGTTTGAAGTATTCTTAATTAGTGATCCCCCCTCGTTACATTATAGACTCACTTTAGACTGTAAGTATAATACGATTAATTGAAGTCATATAATTTGTAACCCCTCCCCTTTACTATACTAGCGCTTATCATGCAGGGGGTAAATGTCTTGTTTGATTTCCTTTCTAAATTATAGTGTTGGGTTGTAGGTGTCATTTATTATGGCGCTCCCACTTGACTATAATTCCTCATTTAATTTTTGTTTGGCATACCTTCCACTCCTGTTGTGGAGTTATGGCGGCCTTCGATCTGGCAACACTACCCATCCACGGATCACCAACTGTACGTGGTCCATGTGTCATCTTCTATCTTCATGTGAATGCTCCGGTCTCGAGGTGAGCCATGGTGGATGGTTGAGATCGATGTGGGGTTGATCGACGACCCTTATGTTATGTTCCAAACCCTAAGGCGTTTAAAATTGTTTGCTTTCTCATTTGTTCTATTTTGAATGTTGAGGTTTTGGACGGATATGGAAAAGGGCTTCTAGACTAGTTCAGAGTCTAAGCAGCCCTATATCCTCTTGTTATCTTGTCGAACTTGTCTTACAATACATTATCCTTTCGCTCTTACGCCAAGGGGTCACAGATTGCGTTCATGGCGGCGAGAGCGACTAAGCTTCATAGGTAACCACTTCTTCATCGAGTGATCACCTTTCGTTTTTGCATTTTGTGTTTAGCTGAGTACGAAATTCTATTTTACTAATAAAGGTTTATATTATCCTGCAGGTGATGCCGGGGTTCTGCTAGAAAGCAGATCCTAGCATATAAGAATTCAACTCCTTCACTTACTATGAAAATGCTCAAATCTTCTATAATATAAAACCATGAAAAAAAACATTCAGCTCGAATTTACATGAAGGCAAAAAGAGCCATGCAAACCACTAGAGATATAAATATAAAAATTCTCTGGCCATATATTACATTGGGTGGCCTCTTGGCTCTTGGCCCTTCAAACCACTCCTCACTCACTCAACTCTTCAACTATCTCAGCTCTTCAACTATGTTTTTTTCCTCACAAAAACACTCACATTTATACACAAATAATGAATTTAATTCATTCCAAAAATCTCTCCACCTAATCCTCAACTAAATCTAATTTAAATTCATTTTAGGTGTGGACTCAACAAAGTCCTACTCCCCAAAATTTGCTACCTAATTCTATTTTCTCTCATATCCTTTTAATTATTAAAAGAA
The DNA here is from genome assembly GCA_034641835.2 of Pinus albicaulis. Classification (NCBI taxonomy): domain Eukaryota; kingdom Viridiplantae; phylum Streptophyta; class Pinopsida; order Pinales; family Pinaceae; genus Pinus; species Pinus albicaulis. Next base: position 496,050,870 of record CM076570.1, on the reverse strand, counting down.
TATATACAAAATCCTCACTTTCATAATTTCTCTCCTATTTTATTTAAAAATAACAAATTAATTAATAAAACAATTAAAATGTCACACCCCCCTTTATTACATAATTAAATAATGAAAAGTGGCCTTGATGCTCCTGCATCAACAGGTGCGCTCCCAAATGGCAGGGAAACTTACCCTTATTGCAATTTATCTTAGGTGCTCGACGTGGGTTTTGCTAAACTCGAACCTAGATTTGCGACTTACACTCTGCCAAAGTAAGGGTTTCTCCTCTACCCCTTTCAATTTCTTTTTTCACTCTAATTAATGTCTTTCTTAACTCAATTCCTCGATGTGAATTTCAGGTCATCAAATTGGTGTTAAAAACCCACGGTGAGGGTTTTCACAGTTCAACAAAATTCCTCCTCTGAGCCTTAGGCAATGCACCATTCCAGCAATCACAACTTCGACCTTATTTTACTGGTAAGTCTTTTTATAAAGGTGAGTTTGGTATTTGTTTCTGCGCTTGACCATCCTCTCGATTTCCTTTGAGCATGGTTGTGATACAGGCTCTTGTAGGGGTTTGGTCTCATGTCCCCATTTTGTTTTATTTTTTACTACATACGTTATGATTCTCTAATCATTACCCCTTCTAATTATTATTTGTGTTATCGTGTGTTATTGAAAGAGTCCTAATCATTTAACTCTTTAGTTGCACATTCCATAGGTTTATCTTACTAACCTGTCTATGTATACATTACGTTATACATTATCCTTGTCATACCTTTACATACCCTTATCTATATTTATATACATTGACCCTTTTTATTATTTAATCTATACTCTACCCTAACATTAATAATCTCATTATCTATGGTCCCATTGTATTAACCCTTCTATATCCCTATTCCTATATTAAACATGGATAGGGTCTACGAAGGTTTTAACACCCATTTTAATTATGTGCATGGTCTTTTATGGTTGGCAACAAAGATTTCAACCCTCAGCACATAGTTCCATTGACCCTACCTGATGACTTGCCCTACTCAGTAGTCTCCAAGTGGCAGAGATCACGTGCTCTCACGTGGCCTTCACCCTTTTCGAGACCATAGATGGACGATGGAGATCGCATGTGGATAGATCTATGGCTCTAAGCCTTTTTGAAAACCCTAAGGGTTTAACCTACCTTACTCTACCTCCTTTCGACATTTTCTCTGCGCGCTTTGCGGGCGTCTGGCCTGAGGGAGCTATGCCTCCATAGATCGACCTGAAACTCGACTTTTCTAAGCCACCGTGGCTCGATTCCGCTTTGCAAATTGAACCTCCACTGTTATCATGTTGGCTCGTGACCAAATTTGGTGTTGCACAAAGCCTTTCATTGTGATTGACTCACAAGTAATGATTTCACTGTGTTTTATTATTGTCATGACTTCTTAGTCATATTGGTAATTGTTATACTGGTTTCTAATGTCCATTGGTTGATTTTGCAGGGAAACCCCATAGTGTTTCGGCTTGACACTCATCATTCCCTCAAGTAACCTTATTTGTTCAAGATTTACCTCTGTTTTAGTTATTTGTTTCCATTTTTTTTAATACCCATCTGATGATGGGTTGATTTGTATTCGCATGGAAGAGCCCTATGTCTCCAGTGCATAGGCATTTGGGTAAAGACCTCTTTCTTTCCTCACAACGTTTCGATGGAACGCATTTGAGTTCAACTTGGAATCCCTCCAACCCTATTCTTCTCATAAGAGTAAGGGTTCTTCCTTTCGCCTTCTAGGTTCAACATTTACCCTCTGGTTCACTCTTCAATTTATGAGTTTAGCTATATGTATTGTCTAGTATTTAAGTTATGGTTTTTGTATGCCTACCATACCCAAAATTTCTAGGTTTTGCATTACATATCTGAATTTGTAAATGGTTTGTTCGATTACGAGTCCCATTCCATAATTGGTCACTAGTTCGATTGTTGTGTCTCTGATTTTGTTGGTCAAGGTATTCAAATCCTCTGAGCTTTATCGAATTTATGCATTGTTTGATACATAACCTAGCATATGAATGGTGAACTAGAATTGAATTTTTTTGTTACAATTCGTGTTGGCATTTAAATGGTTCCGCTATACTAGACCATTCTGTCGTGATTAAATTTGAATTCTTTGTTATATGTATACGCTGACCATTCCAGAGAATAATCCCCTCGTTATTCTTTAGGTTATGGGTTTAATTATGTGATTAGAATATCTTGGGTCAACATCACTCTGTCCCATTCAATTCTCTATTTATTGGGAGTAATAATTATCTTGTTGGTTTATTCAATTGCTTGTGTTCCTCCATGAATTGTGATTCCTATGTTTAGTATAGTTTTGGGATTTACATCGTGCTATTGTTTTCTGTACATAGCGGTAATGGAAATCAAACTCTTCATGATAGCAATTAAATTTTCTCTACTTTTCTCATATGGTTTATGGGTTTATTAATTTCTCCATGTTCATAGTTTGAGAGCATCTAGGTATATGCATTAGAGCTTTAGTTTACTTCTGCATTACTCATATCCTTCCAAGTTAATACTCTATGGTATTACGCAGACACACTTCGCCGCCTGTTTCATTTACTACTGAGCAAGCATATATATATATATAAAGTTGTATGGAAAAATGGGGTTTTGCATCCTTGTACTATGCATGGTAGTTGCATAAGAAATTTTGGGTTGTTCTTTCCCTCCCCACTACTCAAGAAGAATGTGTAACCTTTGTGGGGGTTCTGCCCCTTAACATTTTCGTGTAGTCTCTTAACACATATTTTATTTCTCATTTGAGGTTTGGCACAACCCCTTTGGTTCCCAGTTCTATTTCTCATTCTGGTTACTGCTGTGCATTTAATTTTGTTTTATAATTTTTCCCTTCTACATAGCATTTAAATTTATAATCTTAGTTTAATATGGGTTGTTGCCACCCAGGTTTAATCCTTGGCTCATATCCATACTTTTTTTAAGGAGATGACATCCTATCACCCTGAGGTTAGTTTCAATACATTATGTTATTGTTAAATTCCACATTTATTATTTTCTTGTATACATTATGAAGGACCCCCTCACCTACAACATTGTGTGATTTGTATGCACAGGTGGAGAATTCAATGGCATGACATCGTGCTCGGGTAAGACATCTCTCTATCGTTTACACAGTAATACTTTTTATTTATTAATCTAATTGATTCTCTCTAATTCTCCCATTCATGTTCTCTTGCAGGTATGCTTTCTGAGTTTTTGTTGGTCTGCGTGACACTACAGTTTCCCTCACTGCCCATGCTTACCAACTATATTCTTTCTCAGGTTGGTAGCATGTTGTCCTGCCATGGCTCTCCTTCTGGCACAAAGATTAGACAAGTGTTATTAGAGTTATATGTCAGCGCCATGCTTGGCCTTTGACAATTAATAAGTTGATGTAATGTTTCTTCTTTTTAATTTAGTCATATACATGTGATTATGTAATCTTCAAGGATTATTGTACTAGACAATTTATCTATTTTAATAATTGGAATTTTGGATTACGTTTCCCTCATCATATTCATGATGGAAATATATGTACCTATATCAAACTTTCATATATTATAATGAATTCATCAGTTTTTGGAATTCTTTCTTGTTTAATAATGGTTTACTTAGTTAGCTTTCTAGCACTGTTACATATATTTGTAATTTATACATAATTGTATTTGTAATTTCTTCTACATTGTACATTGTATTGTGTATTCGTTTCATTTTACTTTGCCTCAGTAGCTTATAGTTTATAGGTTCTATTTGATTGATTCTTTCCTTCAAATTTAAAGGATATTAGTTTTCCCTAGACAAATATGTCCTAGCTTAGGCTCTCAGTTTCAGTTTCCTATTCCTCATTCTAGTGTTAGATACAGATTGTCTTCTTTATTTTACCTCAGAATATATATGAATAAGTACACAATATTTACTATCTGGCCCTAAGCCTTTGGGGTCTATAGTTAAACATATTGTAATTGTATCCACCTGCAGTGTCTTAGTTTTTGTACTGAACACAGTATCAACACTGCCTTGAACACAATACTATCATGGTACAATACACATAATTGACACTGTTCAATACACAGAATTGACATTATACACTATACATTACTAGCCCTTTACAAAATATTAATCAAACCTATGAAACTAATTTATAACCATGATTCCAACATGGTTAAACATAACAATTATCCTTACTTACAAGCCAAAATTTTGTCTATTAACTTAGAAAAGATGATGCTCTAGCCATTACTAGAACATAAGAAATTACATATAAAACTTCTGTTGAGAATTTGGAGGGTCAGAGATTAATCCAAATTCTCTCTTTGATAATTACTTGCGAGCTTACTTGAGTTACTTATGTATTCTCTTCTTTAACTTATTTAGTCTTTCATGAAGTCAATTATCAAAATACATGAGACACAAAAATTAGGCTCCTAGAGTCAGGGCAAAACCTCTCCCTCTTGGAGAGGAAAACCCGAAATGAATTCTTCTTATAGATCTTCAAATGACAAGTACCATGACCAAGACTCAGACCCTTGACCTATGAATTCCTCCAAGACCTTGTCACTTATTATGATTCTTCTTTCAATGCTGATCCTTCTTTTCTTCATTAATCTGCACCGATGGTATCATCCCTCCAACAAGTATCATCATGCATATAGGTGACGTTATATTGCTGAGCATAATTCCTCCAAACTGTTGTATCAAAGTGGTTTACATCTAATCCAAGTTACTATAATTACTTCAAGCTTTCACCATCATAGCACCTAGCATTCTTTTAGACCAACACCAAGTCATGGTTGACTTTCACTTAAAATCAATACATGTAGCATACTGAACTGTGACAACTTATTCATCACAACACCGAGTTAATGTGTCACTTATCTCTTTGAAGTCCGCATCTTATCACTGTGGTAAATTTTCATCTGAAACTCTTATCACAACCTTCTAAAATCCGCACTTACTCGCCTCTGAAGTCCTCACTTAATCAGCCTCTGAAACCCGCATATAACAGCTTATGAGATCCGCATTTGGTAGCTTTTGAAATCAGCACTTGAGGACACAGAACTGTCCTCAATTCTTGATTGCCTTTTATCACAGATAATCCACTCTCTTCCTCTCTGCACATATTCATTCCGAGGAACTTCCAATTTACAGTTCCTTGTTCATATACAACCACCTCTTATTTCATATGAGGATATATTTTGTTGATTTCATCTGTCAATGCATCAAGAGATCCTCCTCCATAAATCACACTTATAAATATAGAACTTTATTACCTACAACTATGTGACATAACTTCATAGCATCTAGTGTCAACATATAAATATATATATACCTCATACCTTTCTCATTTGATTCATCATGTAGCAGTTTTACTAGAATGAAGAGCTTCATTCCCTTGACCCTCTCCATCAATATGTCATAATATCCCATGATTATGTAGCATAGAATTCTTGATGAAACCATTAGGATTTCTTTATAATCAATGAATCCATACAGAACTCCATTAGAAAATGTCAGCACTAGTTTCCATGATGACCCTTGATCTCAATGATTGTCTTCAATTAGTGATGTTATCAGAGAGGTTTTCTTGAGGTTGTTTCACCAAGAGCTCCTACCATGCTTTTATCATGATGCCATCAATATACATTGCTACATACTATTTTACAACCAACAGAAATCACTTAAAGGAGATGATATCAATCATAGTAGAGATCCCTCGCTTCTTCTTTCTTAGATTTATTTGCATCAAGTTCTTCCCTTTTCCTCTTGTCCTTTCAGATTTAGGACAATCTCTTTTATAATGACCAAGTTCATTACATCCAAAGCATCGTACTTGGTCCATATTTCTTCTTTTATTCTAAGGACCAAATTTTTTGAATCTTCCTTTCTTCCTGTATATGGCTGCAAGGCTTGATTCCCTTCACTTGGTCTTGTATCAGCTTTGAATTTCAGTATTGTTTCCTCGATTTTACATAAATACCATAAATAATGGAATGGTGTGCCTTATTTCTTTCCGTATAAACTTGAAGTGAAGTTTCCCCATTCTTCTGGTAGATCATTCATCGCCATTATAGTCATCTCAGTGTCAGACATTACTTCTCCCAGTTCCTGCAGTTGATCTCTTATTACAAAAATCCTCATAAAGTATGGAATGATTCCTTCTTCCCTTGAAAATTTAATTTTATATAGTTCTTGTCTCATAGAGATTGCTTCTCCTGCATTACTCATAGAGAATAGCTCCAACAGTTTCTCATGTATTTCTTTAGCGGACTTTAGTTTTGTTACATAGGAAATGAGTGAGTCCTTGATGGATTCTATGAGAACCCTCTGGGCTCTAATT